>JAYKKI010000142.1:95000-695000 GCA_039881145.1 Druceiella hillmani | reverse complement strand
GATTTATAGTAGAACAGTTGTACACTAATATTTCTAGTAGGCTATCTTTTGAATACCTGTGATTTTGTATGCTTTAGCGTTTCCAATCTTAAATTTGTACTCCCACAAATATTTAATTGGATTTTTTTTGAGCAGTAAAGTCACAATGAATATATTATCACTCGGAGGTTAACTACGTTCTATATTTTTTTCTAGATTGGCGGTAAAAAATCTTTAACTATATAACGTTTGAGTAACAAATTGTAAATCAGTAACTTAATTCATGCTGGTAACTTGGAATAAAAGTCTTAAGGAAAAAAGACAGAAGCGAAACCGTTGTAATTCATACAGACAATCTCTCAAAGGAAACTGCTCATATTTGGCTTTTATGAATACTCGTCGCCTTGTTTTTGAAGAAAGGTACAAATATGCACTGGAAATCCTTGTAGTAGAGTGTTTTGTCCACTTAGATACATATAAAAGTTTAAACACTTAAGCATATACTATTTATGCTCATTATATAAATTAAACTATTTATAAACATTGAAGTTGTATTTCATGTTGTAACTATATTGTCTAGTACATCTTTGACAGGCGTGAGGCTGTTAAAAATGTACTAGACAATAGGTGAGGAATAATGATTATTTGACAATTATAAGACTTATATCTCGCAAATAGAACACAGCTTCCAAACAATTTTTTTATATTTTTGGATGCATTTTGACAGATTTTTTATAACATCAACGGGGTTCCCAAGTTTTTTGTATGTAGTACTGACCGCACCTAAGCCAAATAAAATAAATTTTTTTTGGTTTTTATTTATTAGCTAATTAATCTACGTAATGCTGTGAACATTACGTGTCATTGTCATTGATCTTAAACTGAAAAAATGGCACTAAGAGAAATATGGATGGACAGACGAACAAACAGACATACAAGGCAAAATATTAAGTGTTTCGCCTTCCGTTATTTGGCTTTGAAATTACAAAAAGAAGCAATATATAAAAATTACTTCAATAATTTTAGTGACACCTTGAACGACATGAAAAGAAAATAGTAGGTAATTCAACGTTAGAAATTTCTAATTAGTTACATATTCCCTTTCCATATTTATCCTCACACAGTTAAGTGTAGTCATGTAGTTAAAATAACGAAAGTGAGGCACAGTGAACCATATTTTGGTTCACTGTGCCTCACTTTCGTTATACTTTATTACGTTTCGAAATTTTATGATTTTTATAGTTCACTACTTAAAAATCGATATTCATATATAGCGCAGGTTTAAAGTTTGATGTGAAGTAAAATCAGAAGTTCAGAGCGTACGAAGTTCAGAACGTTAAAAAAGTGTAACAATTAGGTTCTGATCGTAGAAAGATTAGAGCGTTAAAAAAGTATAACCGTTAGGTGAATAATCCGCGCAACATTTCTGCGCATCTTTAGAGTGAGATATTAATGTCTTTATTTGGCGTTTTCTTATGACGTAATAGCAATGACGGAGTACGACACACATATTCGCATTTTCTTATGGCAAAATTGCAATGACGGAGTGTAACACATATAGTTTACTATGGTTCGCTTATATCAAGATTTAATCACTAAATATCAATATGTGTGGCGTCTTCTATTCTACAAAATTAAAAAGTCTCTTATAATTTTAACTTCTTAGTCTGATATTACTAAACGTTTCTAATTTTGTTGTATAAATTTGGTCTTGTTCATTTATGTTCTACTTGAAAATAAATATACTGTCAGTGTTTTTTTAGTCAAGAATTTTCCATTTACTTTTAATGGTCTTGATATTTATATTTTTACACAATTCTACCTATTTTATACATTCCAAGACAAAAGTACTTAAATAGTAAACTTCAATCACGCGTCGGAGCTGACACGCATAATTTTTTTAAAGCTTGATTTAGGAGATAGATTATCTATGGCAAACTAAGAATTTTGTCAAAACACTAAACTACCGGCACAAACTAAACTACCGACATCTCTATAAATGATTGAATTCGGAGACATATTAACAATGGTCAAATATATGCACAAATATTTCTACCCTCTTATTGAACCATCGCAATTCCTACTCGGAAAGTAATGCTTAAGCCCTGTGAAGGGGTTAAGCATTACTTTCCGATCTAATTTTGCTTTTGTGGTCTAATTTTGCTTCACAAATTTTATATTCATCATTGAACGCAAAAATGCTCTGTCTGTTTTAAAATTACAAGCAAAATTAAGTCAATTTTATTTTTAGTATCCATTGAAGTGAAAAAGCAAACAGAAAATGTAAAACAAAGAAAATCCTTTCAGAAAGTTTCTACAACCTCGTAGCAAATGTCCATTTACATATGTAAATTAATTCTTGCAAAGTATAACTGACAAAAGAAAGTTATATAGCCGTAAGTACCGATTTATGTTTAAGATCATTGCAGGCGACATTGCGATTAAATTTTATGTTTTGTATGAAGAGAATGTAATAATATCGACATTCCTACGGACTGCTTAACTCTATTGTCAGGTTCAGTACTTTGGTACGTACTTGATAATGCACATTAGGACTTGATAATGCACATCCATTAAAACGAGTTATAAATATAAACTTAACTGAAAATTTGTCCAGAACCTCAAAAAAAGAACGTTTTAACAAAGTAAAAGAAAATAAAATTTTGTGGACGATGTAGGGCTTTCAAGAAATAACGAAAGGTTCAACAGAATAATAGTCATCACATAGTTTCCTGTGATATGTAGACTCGACAGCTTGGCGTTATTACATACACATTTTCAATCACAAACACAACAAGCGTCTCATATTCAAGTGCGCATATTCAAGCATCTCGAGCGTCTCATACGTAAGGATCTTACCGTTGGCAAGTGTTTTATTCACTCCATAGTATTCTAAACATAAGTATATTTTTTCGAGTTTACAGCTATCAGTTTCCTCAGGAGTATATATTACAGCTATTTTTAGATAATTCCATTCAAACCTGCGCGTACAAGTTCGGTTTCTGTTCTGACAGGTAGCGCAAAATATTGACGATTATATTTGGTAATTCTTTAATGAACTTTAATACCGCTACCTGTCTACACATATTTCACATATCTTTTAAATGGGTCGAAATAAAGTAATTAATTCAATTAATGAGTTCGACCCACCAAATTTTATAAAATTTGTGTTTATATAACAACATTTTTATAAAATTGCTTTGGTCGATAGATAGGTGTTTATATAACAGTGCAAATGATATTCATAAAGATTTTGTAAAATCGTTAGGCCGTTCCACGTATTTTTTGAGGACAGTACAATTTTTAGTGAATGCCTTTCAAGAGGGCAGAATTTCTACAGAAGAGAGTCGAGGAAGGCTTCACCACTGGGCGCCTGAACACAAAGAGCGCGTCGCTGCTAAGAAAGACAAGTAACATGAAAGAAAGGCTTGACTGTGGCCGATATTTCCTATGAAATTCATATACCAGAAAGAAATGTGCATCGAATATTGGCAAACGATTCGAATGGCATAAGATGCTGGGAATTGGATACCCCATGTTCCGGCAGAAAGGATTATTATGCCGTTTCGCGAAACCTACTCCTAATAAGGCAACGACCACACTATCTGCGCAGGATAGAAATTTTAATAAAATTGGAGAATATAATTGAGAAAAATATAAGCCCAAGTTTGAATGGAAGGATCTAATATTAAAAAAAATATATGGCACCCTTAAAGGCAGTGAAATAACGTTGAAGATTAAAAAGCCAACGAAATTTGCTTTAAAGTCGAACATTTTTAATGGCGATCTATTTCCAAGATTAGTGATTTGGTTCTAAACGTATAATGATATTAATATAAAGTATTTGAATGTGTACTTAGGTATTTTTTGGAGAAGCCGAATTAAATTCTTTCTAATATACAAAAAGTATTGTGAAGAAGGAACAAATACATGTGCAAAATTAAGTGCTCTGCTTTACTTGCAGAACATAAAACTAGAAACAGCTGTTTAGTTACATATATGTTCAGGGAAATCGATACAAAATTAAATACAATATCAATATAAGAAAATATAATAGATATATTTGCGGTTATCGAACAAAGTATTTTATGATAATTAATCAATTAGAGTAAATAAGTAAGTAATCAATTTAAATTTTCGAGATTCCCGAAATGGAAATAAAAAAATTTGCCGATTGGAGCCGGAACAAAATGAAAAGAAAATTGAAAAGATAGTTTTAATATTTACAAAGATCTTAATTAATTTTTTGTGTCACATTTACCCTTAACAATTGTATAAGATATAGTTCTTTCCAGGTAAATTAGACGACGTTTTGAAAATGGCGGAAAAAGTCAGAACTTTTTTCTAGATTAGAAATATCTGTTATATAATCGTAGGAAATAAAACCAAATGAAATATAAGCAGTTTATCTTGAAAACGTGAATTCAGGTATGTGCGAGGCTTGGGTGGCATCGTCAGCTTTAAGACGTGCACGGGTGGCGGTTTTCTTAACAACCATGGACTTGTACCATCTTTATAAGTTTTAATTTTTCCGTTACGATTTTTTCTACACTAAGTCTAATCTTATGGAAGTAAGAGAGGGAGAAGCAGCGGTCCGACGAGTAAATTTAATGTTATCATGTAAGTTATGTCCTTTATTATTTGCATGTTTTATATATATTTTTGTCAATTTGCATAGATTTTTACACCGCAATTACGGTGTTTTCACAATAGCCATAAAGTAGTATCTTATGTACACCAATGTGACGATTAACGGTTTCCAGGCTATTAAATTACATTATTTGTTTTATAAGTTTTTTTACAATACTTATGAAATGATGACATATTTTTATATGTTATTTTAAAAAAATACCCAAAAAATTGGTTTGATCTAAGTTGGATTCATTACGCCATATTATGTAGTGTCATCTTTATATATAGGGCAGTTTAAAACCCATCATAAACACTTTTCTTTTCATAATATCCCTGGTTTTCTTCTTATGTAGTTTCAAAGCAGCTTTTTCTAGCCTCCTTTAATATTTCTTCGCATTGTTAGGCTGACCCATTCTTCGCACATATACATAAAAACATTCACAAACATGAACATACACACATGCACGAGTACACACGCACGTAGTACCCATGCTGGAACAAACACACGGATAGTTTTCGCACAAACACACAGGTACGCAGTATGCATGTTTACAGGCATGCATATGTTATACAAAAATATACGAATACACACAAAAGTACGCGTAGTACACCTCTAATACTAGTGTGTTACAACTATCGGCGCTTTAACAGGAAGGAAGAAAGAAATGTGTATTTGACCAGAAACATATGAGCGTCTTGTAACTTAGACTACGTTAATATTTGTTACGAGAAAAAAAAGATATTATAAAGGTAATTTGTAAGCCAATAAAAGTGTGGTAATGGCAGAACGTAGCTTTATAAGTGAATTCGTGGAGCTTGGCTCCAATAATAAATCTTATTCAACTACGTGTTGTCGTAATTGTGTGCATATTGCTCCATTGCTGACCGTACAAGCGTAAATATATTTACCTAAAATAATGAAGTGCATGTGTTGAAACTGTGTATAGATTTTGGTCATCATCATCAATATATTATGGATGCACACTAGAATATAATATATGTATCTTTAACGCGAAATTTACTCCATCCATTGTCGTGTACCATTGTTTTGCATTGATAGAGTAGCCAGTACATTTGAGTTATTTCTATTCTAATGTTTCCATTGATAATCTTTGACCATATTGTTCGTAGCCAGTTGTTCTTGAACAAACCTAATATTAGATCCAGATTTTGTACATACGTATAAAGTATAAAGCCCTATTTCAGATTCACAACACAATTAAGGCAAATTATGATAATGGTGAGATAAATTTTATTTACATGCCGTCTTGATAATTAGCAATGTGCAAAGGCAAAACTAGATACTCGTATTTTGCGTACAGAAAAGTTACGTAATGTACATACCATGCTGGTTCTAAATATAATCGTCTTGTATGTAGAAATGAAATTGAAATCTTCTGATCCTGGTTGTGCATGGTCAGTGAGGTGAGAAACTGTTTAACTGATCTTCATTTTATAGGTTCGGGAGTTCGGGGTAACGCTAGTTGCGTTGGATTCCCGGGTTTTTCCCATTAACGTTTGTGGGAAATATTATTACTAGTCCTGTAAGAACAGTACATTGTTAATTATTTTTCAATAAAATAAAGACATTCCTTGCCGTGAAAAAAAGCAGATTTTGCACGTTTATGTAGTATTGATACCGTACGTGAATAATTGAATATCAGTAGATATTAGTTATGATTTAAAATTGTACGCGCGGTCCTACTGAGTTTACAAAATATCTCTCTATCATGCTCATAAAATAACCAATTTGGGCATATGTTTAGTTTCTACTCAACATATATTCTCTTATATATATATGTATATATATATATATATATATATTTATATATATATATATACACACATATATATATACAGATACATATATATATATATATATATATATATTACAAAATATTGGTGTTAATTCTAGCCAGGATGAGGTTAGAATTCATATTAATATGAGAACAATTCGGCACATCTTAAGGTTTCAGAAAAAAAATAAAATTTGAATTAATTTCAATCTTCCTTCAAATTTTTAATTTAAAGGCAATATTTAATATATAGTTACCTCCTTATATAACTAGATTATCAGCAAAGTGGGATAATCTAGTTATATAAGGAGGTAACTGTATATTAAATATTGATATATTAAACATTGTTAACGAATTAATGTCAACATACTAAGATATGTGCGCATACAGTGCGCAGAACAAAATGAAAATATCAAACTCTGTACCAAATTTAACATTCAAATTCATTTATGTTATATACGATAAATTTAAATTACTTTGAGTTTGTAAAACAAACCAAATTACTTTCTTTTAAATTTTAAGTACTGAAAGAAAATACATTATTGCATTTATCTAATAGTAACTAAGATAATCCTAACTCAGGGTAATTGAAAGTAATAACGACCTGACTTTTTTAAGAAAATCATTTTAGTGCTTAAACTGTAAAGGTATATTAATCCTTAAATTCTTTTTGGATAAAATTGCACTTAATCATATTTGAAAATAAAATTAAAACCTGACTATACATTGTTTTATCAGATATGTACAGATAAGGTTCCACTCGCCTAAGAATGTGTTACCGTGGCAACTTATTTGGTATTTTTTCTAATAGTGCTCAGTTGTTTTACCACATTAAATTGCATTTTTTGTTTTACCTTTAGCTTATATCTAACTTGTGTCAATAGTGAGGTAGAACCAATAAAGAAGAATGACATTCATTTATATTTATATATGAAAAATACCTACGGAACATTTAAATAGATGCGGATATATCTTTTTAATGAAACAATTATGGTTATTGTTTTCTTTAAAAAAAAAATTGCGCAGCTTGTATGTATATGTAGCAGTCATTGACTAGAATTAATTAGAGACATTTGAAGAAAGGACACTGAATTCATTCATTGAACGTTTGAGCGGCCACATTATCTTAAGTTATCCTTTTGAGGGAACCTTTATTCTAATTGAAGAAGACATAACACAGACACATAAATATTTAATCCGTACGGCATGCGCATAAGTAACCCTAATTTTTTTTGGTACAGATTAAACCTAAAGAAGGATCGGATTAACCTAAAAAAAGTTATGCAATTTTCATTATATTTGACAACAATTTCAATAAATTAATTTTAACTCATCGTGGACAAATGATTTTAACTCAAAAATGGTCATGTAAGTAAATATTAGAAAGTGGGGAAAATAGAAAAAATGTGTATGTAAGTTTTATTTATTTATATAGGAAAGGGTTTTTATTAAAATGTGGCGTTTTGAGAGGATTTCCTATCGTTATATTAATGTGAGACACTCAAACTTTTACTCCTTTCATCATCAGTGCTGATAAAGTGCAGTAAATGTATAAATAATTAAATTATTAGTGATGTAAAAAACATTTATTAATATACATTACCAGTACTGGTCTATCATTTTAATCTTAAAGGGTTTTCCATCTAATATAGAAAGTCGATAGAATGACCAAGTTCCTCTCGAACTATACTTCATTTTTAATCTGATTATTTTGTATAAGAAAGCGCAAGTCGGAAAGTTATCGTATAAATGAGAATTTGTCAATTATCTTATATACATACTAAAGCAACAATGAATCGTGTATTCAGCCTTAAACCGAAATTCAGTTAAGACTCTGACCGAACAGCCGAAGAGTCGGCAAAATTATTTGACCTTTTAGGTACCCATATGCATGTCTGAATTTTAAAATTGTTGCCAATATAAAGGGGTACTGCAAAAAGCCAATGTGTCATAACTTAGACGGAAAGTAAAGTTATAATACAAACCGTAAAACAAGATTTAATTGCGTTTTTTTGAGACTTGATGGCAAATATTTTTGTGTATATAATGACCGTCAGTACATTTAACTCGAAGTCCTTATTGTGCTATGAAATAAGCTATACGTATAAAACGGACTTGCAAACTCAAAAAGAGATTTAACATATACTAATACCAATTTTAAATTTGTAAACCTAGGTAATAAGAATGTCTTTCTGGCACTGTTGAGAAATTGTGGACACTTACAAGACATTTCGAGAAGAGCTGGGAATTTATACATGTAAGTAAATATTTAAGGATTATAATGCGAATGAAAAATATCTCAGAAATTGGGAAATTGCCAGTTAGAAATGAACCTTTCTACGGTTCTATACATGCATTGTACAATAGCTTTGGTTTTAGAAAATTTTAAGTAAATATGTATATATTTCATATTCAGGATTCTATAGTCGTTTAGTTCTCCTATAGTTATATGAACTCACTCTACTTTTGTTTTATGTTACTTACGTATGGCAAATTATAAGAAGGCTGTTGTCTTGTTAATAACGACGTTTACAATTGCGATAATGACTGATTTTAAAAACATTTAGGTTCAAAAACCGTTTTTTTGTATTTGGGTGTTTGTAAAATTTATATGCAATAGTTTAATTTGGAACATCTAACATTTTTGGTTTCTTTGAAAGAAATTTTGTCTGTAAGAAAGCCGAGTGATTTTTTTCGTATATGTTAAAAATATAGCCGATGGTAAGTAACAGTTCCAATGATGTTTAATGTAAAGCTTTTAATTATGCATTTAGTTAAAGGCAAAATAATATCAAGACAGTATGTATTATTGCCAAAAATGAGTATTATGATGCCAAAATTCAATTTTTGCATCATAATACTTGTTAGATAAGAAATGCGAAAAAATATGGTGAACAAATTAAGGAGAATATAAATTTAATTTAATTTTATAAATAATATAGAGTCATCTTTTGATATTAAGTATTATTTTGTAACTATATTTTAATGTATGATTACCTACTTTACTATGTCTTTCACCCAGGACGAATCCAAGTTTAATACCTCGATTTTAGTTAGTTATGTAATCATGAGGTAATTCACATACCAGATGATGGGTTATATATATTTCATGCTATTTCTTGTTTTGGTAACAGTATACTTACAGAGTCTTTACATTAATTCTTTAATTAATTATTTATTTAACACTTTCACAATTTTTAAATGATTTGTCTGTTAAATTTTCTACAATCCAAAAAAAATTTTAAAATGCATTTTTGTCTAAAAGGTATCTGCTCCTTTAATATCTCATATGAATATTGATCATATGAAATATAATTATGACTAATTAATTGAACTTAAACTAATTAATTACTGCATATTTTTGGCTTTAATTTATTCGTCTATCTTTACATATGTATCACGTTTAGTGGCATTTGAAATCATCTTAGCAAACAAATTTCCCAAACAATTACATACACTTGTACATAAACGAATATTTAAGTATTAAAAATGCATGAAGAATTATTCATTAATATGTACATTTTTTATATACGACTTAGATTACAATGAACTATTTTACCAATTGTTGAACAATTATCTTTTGAAAACTAAGTATACTTGCGCTTGGCAGGTGTAATGAAAATTGTGTTTTCTATACATATTAGTCGCGTAGTATATATAAGGGAGCAATCAAATCGAGGATAGCGCTTGCTTGGGATAAAAAGGGAAACCATTACTGATCTTCTGTAAAATATATATTTTCATTCGAAAATAAAGTGAACTGTAAAAATACTGGAAGGATAACGAACAGTGTTTTGTTGAACTAAATTCAGGTATTTAATGGCTGTGATTATACTATTACATATTAAAGTTTGTTCAAAGCTACTTCTCAAGGATGTGTTCAAAATGCTATAGAAAATATTGGTGCAAATAATTAGTAAGGAAATATGACTTGGAGTAGAGCTTGAATTTTACATAGGAGTGGTCATATATCTATAGAAAGTATGAACTCTTTATTCATCCAAATAACAATTGGTTAAACTCGGCGATTTTTAAGCAATATGAAAGATCTATATTTTATGTCTTCTTTCTCAGAGATTGTGATTTTTCTGAGATAAGATATATTTATGTAACTCGACAGCTGTGATATTATCCATCTTTTATTTCACATCCTTATTAATTCTTCATTACGAATCTACGTAGGATTGTTTGCAATATTTAGAACGTACGTGATGGTTTAGTGCCAAACATATAGTGTGTTCCTGCATTATTTTAGGTTTGATAAAAAAATTTAAAAAAAATAAAAAATAGTATATATATATATATATATATATATATATATATATATGCGGACGACCCTTCCACGTTTAATTAATTAAAAGTACATTTAACACAAAAACAAATAAAAAGTAAACCAACATTTAGCGCTTAACAATTAAAAATAAAACTAAACAAAATACATATTTTTAAAAATTATTATTGAACAGAAATATCAATAACTGCACATAGGCTAGATTCATTTAAGTGTGTGTAAGAAAATTTACTATTTGGCACCTTGTAGATAAAAATTTTAGTAAGTTTGTTGATAATGGGTGATTGTTGAAACTATATATTTAATTATTAGATGAAATTTTACGCTCTGCCTATGTGTATAACTCTAATGGCTGTCCTAATACTAATAGATCAAGATATTCGACTGATGACATAAGTGGAAAAGATACGTGAAGGACTGAGAGAATCATTTTTTCTATCATTAACTAAATTCTGTGGTACCGGTCCAATGGGAATATTTTTAATAAACTGGCCATTACGTGACTACGTTTCATTATACATAGTGGATTAAAATCTCCCCAAAAGTAGGCTCCTTCAAACAACGTTGGGCAGCACTAATTTGCAAAGATAAGATAGTGTATCAGATTGTATTAAAGATAAATAATTGCTAAGTAGGTGATTGGGTTGATTTTTTCTAACAGAGTAAACAAGTGAAATTTTATTTGCATTCAAAAATTGCATCAGTAATTTTACCAATTCATAAAATTATGTGTGTAATATTTTCTAAGAAGCTATGAATATAAGATTGTGAGGAAATAATGAAATAAACAAACTCATTTAAGCTCCACAACGGGAAAAATTTAAGTTGGAAGGACAATATAAATTTTAAATAATATTTTATAAGTGGATATAGTTTAATGTTAAATATGTCGTTACCTCTTTTTATTTTTTTTTCGTTCCTAAATTTGTCAGAAATAGCCATTCTGTGAATTTCATTTATATGAATACTTACAACCACTGCATTAAATTTAAGTTACAGGGGTACGTAACTTAAATTTAACTTACTACGTAACTTAACTTTAACTACTTATTGTTACATAGACAAATGTCAAGTTAAGACAATATTATTCATATTAAACAGCACATTCTGAGTCCGGTCCTGTATTTCATTAAATTATTATTATATACAAATACCATAATTATACAAAGGCGTATGAAACTAAATGAATTAATATAATAAATGAAGTAGATATAACATATTTGTTTATAAATGTAGATTAAATGTAGAATACTTTTATGTATTGATGTGACAAAAAATTTTGAAAACGCATACGAAGAACAAACGAACCGAAACTATTTTTTTACTTTGCATATGATAGAAATAGATCCAAGAAAATACACTTTATGAGGTTGACACCAAGACCAAACTCCAAATATAAGCTCGTGATATGCAACAAAATTATTCTAAAGAGTGTATTTTGAACTGTGAGGTGTCTCTGCTAATTCAAAACATTAAACTATGCTCTTTCTCGTTTCAATAAAGGTTAAACGAAACCTAAAAAAATACTGTAAGAAAACTTGACTTTATCTTATTTTATGTAATTATAGTGTCACAGATCAATGGCATAGCAATATTAGTATAATATTTAGTTTCTGTCTGCAATTTGGTTTGAAAAATATACTCTATCTGATTTAACTTTTATATATTGATCGACAGGTTCTTAACTGTGCCAACTACACAGTTAACAAGTACACAGTTAACACGTTTTTGTCGACAAGTTCAACTGGTTTGTTAACATATTATTTTCGAGTAAGCGGTTAAAATTTATATTTTTTGTAATAACTACTATTGCTTATATAATATTTAATATAATTTAAATATACTGTAATAACTACTATTGCTACCGGTCATGTAGGAATTGTTATATATTGCGAAATTATTGTAACTGGATCAATTTGGGAAGTTAATATTATATGCGTCTGATTTTACATAAAATCAGTGTATATTGTGAACTATGGAACTTTGACATTTTTTGCAGTCTGTCGTTACGGCTGCGCAGTACAATAATTCTTTGGTCAAATTCTTGTCTAGCTATCATCACTGCTACTTCACTTGCAGACGAAGTGTTTCAATGGCCACCGGCGGTTACTTTTTTGCATTGACAACTACGTTGAAGTTGAGTGCGCTCGGCAAAATGCTTTCAGTAGGAATATTGAAAAACTGCATGAAGTTATTTTACGAATGTAAAATATCTTGTACAGATCTTACCATAGCAAAATCATCAGGATGCGGGTCATATTTCATAATGTTGGTGCTTGTGTTTCAACATGGCAGATAACGCATATTGGCAGAAATTTATGATCATCGGGCCGATGTGGAAGCAAGCTAATTACATAATGATATAATTGTATCTGAATTTTGAATGTTACCATAAAGGCTTATTATATCGGCATACATTGCATAAATATTGTTTGCCTTGGGCTGATCATCTGTACAAAGATTTGAATGATGAATGAATTTCTTTGAATTTGACCGTCTTTTGTAATCAACACTACCCTCTGACTCATTCATACATTTTAAAGTAAAACGATGTTGACAAACAATGACCGCAATGGCTATGAATACCGCCAGACCAATTTTATAATCTGTAGAAGTATCATTACGATTTATGGCAAAAAAAAATCACCTACTAATATTTTTTTGAATATCAAAAATCTAGTAGAATATAAAATATTATTTAGAAACAACGTTTGAAACGAAATGTGCAAAAGCGAGCTCATCTTAGAAGATTAAATAATATTTATAACATTGCTTCTAATATTATGTATTAATCTACGTATATTATTTTATACTGCCAGTATTATTATTTGTGCTGAAAAGCACGTAGGATGCGGTTCAACCAATTTGTTATTAAAATTTTAGTATCCGTAACTAACTAAACATAACTACTAAGGTGATATAAAAAAAATTATTTTAAATTGTCGCTCTGAAAACACGAGTTTAGAAAATTATTTAAAGACATCTGGAGACTTTGAAAGCGTGCGTTCGTTATTAATCACGTAATGTAATAAGGCGAACCACGACCCGCGTTGAGCTTTGTATAGAACAGAGCCGGTCGGCCACCGCGAATTACCTACGCAACGCCGCCCGTGAGGTACCTTAGCTTCACAACTCGCCCGCCCGCTCATAATTACTTTTGTTGCATGTTATCTTCTAAAGTATTTACTTAAATAAAACGGTGCAAAGAAAAAGTTGATCTAGGTTAAATACTTATTGATAATAATGTATTTATTTTTATAACGATAAATACTGTATTTGTAGGAAGGTGCTCGTACATTAATTTTAATTTTTAATAAAATTTTAAAAGACAAAAATTGTTACTGTGTGTCAAGTCTAATAAATAAATAAATGCTATCTGGGGATTTAATGTCGATCTTTATTAAATCTACAATTTTGTATACGATACTTCGATGTCTAAATAATAATTATAACTCTTTCTAGAGAACTGATCTGAATAATGGCGAAAACTGCAGAAAAATCCATTAAGTAGTTTTAGAGTCTTGTCTAGATACACAGAAAGACGCAACTTGATTTTATATTATAGAGAGAAACTAAATACTGTAAACAAAATTTTGAAAATATTATTATATTTGATCAAAATAGGGTCCGAAATGTGAGCATGTTATTTAAAAGTAGAGCAAAAAATTCAATCAAGATATCCTGAAAACTCTTTGTTTACACATTCCAAAACTATTTTTTTTAATATTAAGGTAAATATTTCTTTGCTATAACCAAATGTGGGCACAAAAAACCATTACCTTCCCTAATTTTTAAAGCTTTCAAGCTGATTAAATTTTTACTGAATTAAAGCTTTCAAGAAACCTAAAATACTCACGACTCATTGATTATCCTAAATACATTACAAGAAAAAAGGAAGTTGCAGACAGCAGTAATTTCTGAGAAGAAAAAAATAAGGCTATTATTTGTTTTTTCTGTCTCCTGAGTCTTCAGTAAGCAATGTGAAAACGGGCAGTTGGGTGAAATCAAGTATCGTTTCCGGTTATAGTGCGAAAAGTATTTCTTTTGGATTGTCTTGAACGTTTAAACAATACGTTTACATTTCAACATAAAACGTTTTTTTATTGCATATAAAATGAAAGAAGTAGATTACTGGAATTTCGTATCAGATTTTTTATATTATATATGTGTCCAATTATTATCATCCTAATTACAGTTCATAGAAAAATATACGCTCAATAATATACACTTAAAATTTAAATTATTTCAGTAATTATCACATAGTAATTAATTAATAAGTTGTAACGAATATTTAAGATGATATCTAAACTCACGAAAAATATGGTAATAATAACATAGCGTAGAGTGAAATAGATCAAGCAACCCATCAGTCATGTTAAATGTAGGGTTCTTAGTAAGGTCCGTAATTTAAATGCAAAAGCAATGGAATTACTATTAAAAACTATGGAATTAATACAGCAATATAATTGTGTAATTAAATAGAACTGTTTTATAAAATTACTGAGCTCAGGTAGCGAACGCAACGATCATAGACAACGTTTTTCATATTTGAATCACGTTATTTTCTCATCGATAAGTGTTATAGATAGTTCATAAATCAGTCACAATATATAGTTCAGATGTATTAATTAAACACAAATGAATTGCAATTCGTAACCAGTCCTTCGGCCTTCGGCGCGCGAAATTAGTGGGTTTATTTGTAAGTAAAATAGCTGTGATTTCAATTACAGGAAGCAATCATTTTTATGAAGTATCTAAGTTCTAATAACTGTAAAATAGAAACACAATTTACAGTCCCGTGCATGTTTACATTTCAAATTATAAACATTTATAATTTAATACTTTAAAATTTCCAATCATTCCGAATTTGATGTGGTTATTTCTCGTCAGATCTTATAAATGAGTACGGATTTTAGACTAAAAAATATTCTGCCCTTACTTTCTCTACTTATATATAATAACGATATTATTATTAGTCACAATATGAGTTAGTTGAGGTTTTTATAAAATAAGTTTCATAAATATATTTAAATACACTGAAGTTATGTGAACATATTTAAATATATATATATATATATATATATATATATATATATATATATATATATATATATATCAATAATTTACAACTTATTTTCATAAAGCGAACACATTTATTTCCTATTTTTTTCTGCTGGCAATTACGTTTGGAGTACACGACAGCCAGAAACCCTACACGTACATATACATTTAATTAAATGATAAGTTAAAGTCTCGAATACTTCGCCATCAAAATTCCGCTATTACGAATATACGAGAAGTACTATTAAATAGTAGAGTTTTTAATCATGATGAAGCTTTAATTTCCCAAAGTATAGCTTTACTAATTAGAGGATCTTAGGTATCAATGTTAGTTAATATTAATCTCCTTATATTATAATAAGCCATAACTGGAGAAATTATATGATTAGATAATGGACTCGCGACCACAAGTAATTTAAGTGAAGGCATTAATGCATTGTAATTACTTATCAAGCTCCTTCATGCCCAACAGTAACTTATTTAGAAATAAGAAGACGGCAGAAGTTTACAAAACGCTGTCTAAATCAAATCAAAATTTTATCAGTGAGTTAAATAATAACTTTGCTCTAAAAACTTCACATTTTAAAATTATAAATAAAAATTTCAAAAAATATTCGTATATATTAATGGCATTTAAGTTTATACGAAATTTGTAACAAACATAATTTGATTATCTGATATATATCTCTTAAGTAATTTTTGATCTACTTATTGCTCTTAAACTTTACAAATCAATAACCCGTTGCAAAAAACGCAATTACAGACAATGGTCTTATGAAAATATTTTAGGTCGTTAGCTTAACTGCACGTTTATGAAATGGATAATAATATTCATATTAGGAGTTAATATTTGAATTCCTGTTACACCCAAGTGCCGAGGATATTAAACATTTTAAAAACTTATGCCATCAATTTCACTTCAATCATTCATGTGAAGTTTTCATTCATGTGTGTGATTTGGGTGAGATTGTTTCATTTAAGCCAAAAGCCGATACACGTGTAGTATTTATTATAAGTAAAGTTTGTGTTCTTTTTTCGTGAGACGATTTCGCTCATAGATTCACATCATTACGCATTGTTGTTAAATTTCCAAACCAACAATTTATTGACTAAAAGCTGCTGGGACGAATGAACTTATTATATGTTTTGTTACATATTTATCTAAAGAATATTAAACTGAACACATCATTATTTATATTTATTCCTTTCTTAAGAAAGTCTTGAGGTACATATATTTCATGATTATTTCAAAAGACATTAAATTTGGTATGGTAGTAATAATATCTACATAATGGTTTTTAATGTCTTTATTTTAAATTTATAATATAATTAATAACGAGCTTGTATACCGCACAAGTATCTAATTATGATTGCTGAAATAGTTCATGGGTATTTTCTTGTGTATTGATAAACTATATAAGCAAAGTGATAAAGATCACAAAAGAATTTAACTAAATGCTATATTCCAAAGAGTTAAGTGAGACAGGCATGGCAATATGTATTTACTTGTCCACAAATCGGCCATTAATCTCGTGGGATACCAATTATCTTGAAATGCGGAGTATGAACTGCTTCTTCATTCTCACCATTAAATTTTAAGTTACATTTTTTTTAAGAATCTATTTAATATTAATTAAGGAATATTAACTAAATCTCGTATTTTTACTTACTATCACAGATGAAAGTTGCTTACCAGTAAATTATCAGTACTTTATGATGATAATTAATATATTTTTCCACTTTCCACTTAACAAAATATAATTTAATAATTTGATAACAGATTGTAGCACAAGATTTATAGCAAGATGCATATCGTCAGATATTTTGAACAGTTTAGATTTAGATCGAAGTGGTAATGTAAATATAAGCGACTCTCTCGTTTGCGTGCGTGCGAGCGTGTGTGCATGTGTGCGTGTGTGCGTGCGTGCGAGTGTGCGTGCGAGCGTGCATACATGCGTGTAGGCGTGCGTTTAATTTTTCTGTGATATTTTAGGAACGTAAATTAAAAATCAATGACGTTATATTAAATGAGCATATTATATCTTTGCAAAACTAATGAAAAACAATATTTCTGGTAGTTCTTACTAATAGACGGTAAAAATTGAAGACATTCAAATATAGACTTTCATGAACTGTTGATGAAACACGTAAAACTATGTAGTTATAACCATGAAAGGTTCTCAGTTCGTATTATAGGTGAGCGAGTATCATATTAGTGTAAATATAAAAGGATAACTTTAATGGGACAGTATTTAAACCATTTCTCATGGAAAATAGCAAATATCTTTATTATCCATAACCAAACGACAAAATTCAGTTTGATCTTTTCACACTCCTTGATAAATTGCAAGTGTGGCAAGAAAAATTAAATACTGTTCTCTTATTAATATTATGTCGCTATAATCTTTTAGATTTTTTGAAAGAAATAAAAAATAAATATTGTCAACATTTTTAATTAAATTTGATTAGCCAAAAGCAAATATTTTATCAAGATTTTTGCTTGCTGGGTGTGTGTAATTATTACAACTTTTTTTAATACAAGATTGTATATTGATACATAATTATAAAAAAATAACGCAGCGAGTACAGATGACCGCACGCTACAAACCGAAAAATAGAATATTTCTTCGACTCCCTTATTTCTGAAACTAATCATCCTAAAAAAATATAGCTAGTAAAATGTAACTTGAAAATAACAGGAAACTAGCGATTATCCTAGATCATATAATTATTCAAATGTGCTCCATGTTTTTGTATCTGGAAAGATACAATGCCTAATATATTTACATTATGAAAAATATTTTTAAATAGTTTAATAGAAATAGTATGCATTTTTAAATGTATGTAAATGTCTAAATGTATTCGGAAATCTCGTAGTTCGACTTTTACTTGTGTTTGACAGCTTTTTTTTTTATTACTTAGTATGAAATTGTATTTTGTTCATGTAATGTCAAATACTATGTTTTAACAAAGGGTTAACATTAACTATATTTTAACAAATGGTAAGTTTAATAGAATATCTTTTTATATTAGAGATATGAAAATATTGTTATACATTCTAATGTGGGGTGTTGTGCTCGCAATTACATCGACTTGCTTGCCTGCTGGAATTTAATATATTACCTTTATTATTAAATATAATTATTAACTAACCATCCTATTCGTACACGCAACATTGATGGTTTCGCTTAATACCGCGTTATTGCATTCCGAAATACCATTCCACAGTGACTCATTTCCATCGAGATATTTTGAATTATAGCGGATGATTTTGTGTCATCCTAACGTATTATTAATTAGATAAAATTGCTTCCAATGAAATATTTTTTGATGGATCAAATTATTCGAACATTGTAAGTTGAGTTTTAAATATTAATAAAATCATTAAAATCTGTTATATAATTATATTGGCTATTATTTTTTACTATTATTTAATACAAAATTTAATTTTTTTATAGAATTCAGGTTTTCGGACTAATAATCCTTCTTGTCACGATAAAAATAAAAGTTATTTTTCTTTGAAGTAATTTAGGTTAAAGACAAAGTGCGTAAAAATCGTTAATGTGAAAGCCTTCTACTAATAAAGAAATATGAATACACGACGAAACTCAGCAGCCAAAAGACGGTCCACGCAAGCTCAAATGAAATACATAATTCAAATACGATACGACCACACTGTATGAAACTGCCAAAGGTTGAACGTTTAACTTTTGACAGTTTTTGTATCAAATGGGTAGATTTTAATACAAATTTTAAATTGATTCATGATTAACCGTAGCTCTCTGAATTAGAAAAATTCCAATATTTAAGGTCTAGTTTGAAAGGCGAGGTGAAGCATTAGACATATCTTAGGAAAATTATTTAGCGGCATGGGAATTGCTGAAAGCTCGTTTAAAAAATAAACGCGTAATCATTTAAAATCACCTTTTTACATTACAAAAATTACCAACTATAACTAATGAATCTGCTGACGAATTAATACAGTCTGTAGAGATGATTTTAACTCACGTACTATCTTTGAAATCTTTAGGCAAACCCGTTGAGCAGTAAAACTCATTATTAATTTGCATTCTCACATCAAAAATCGACCAAAACATCCACACAGAATGGCAAAATTATTTTCAACGCGCGGATTTGCCCAAAATGTGCGATTTCACGAAATGTTTAGAGAAACGTTGTCAAATATTAAAATTAACGGCCATAAACACAGATTTAAACCAAACAAACAAAGCTATTATAAGGATATTCGCATAAAAATAAAGCATTGACAACCGTACAAATTTTTTTTCAATTTAAATATATTTATTATTTGTAAACAAAATCATAAAGTCTATAATCATAAACATGAGAAAAATTATAAAATTTGGATATAAATTAACACATTGAGAAAAACAAGGCAACTAAAGCAAGTTTAAATTGTTTAAATATGGGACACCGTAGTAGTGAATGCAAATAGTCAGGATATAAGAAATACGGGATAAAACTTAATACATTAATACACTACAATAACGCGAATAACTACGATTATCAACAAAAATAAAAAAAATCGGAAATATAGAAATCTCCTGGAAGCTCAAACATAAAGGCACATAGTGCCATAGTCACTACGCAGATTTTTTATCGATGGTGTCAATTAATATAAAAGGAATAATGGTGTAGGAAGGAATGGTGTAATTATCCAAGCTCTAGTGTTACTATACAAAGGATCGCAATTGAATTAAATCACGAAAAGGCTGACGGACCGATTAAAATTACCATTAAAAATATAAATAGAAACTCGTATCAAACAACAGAAACCCCATCAAAATTCGACAATTACAGTAAAATAGTTGAATTTTAGTCCTACTGCGAATTTGTAATCACCAAATGAATATATAGATGAACGCGTTCTCAAAATATCTCACAATATTACTGATCCGATATTTTATGAAACGGGCGAAATTGATGCGTTACTCCGCGCCGAATTGTACGAGCTCGTATGCGCTGAAAATATAAAAATTCCAGGACAAAAGGCGCGATTGTATAAAATAAAATTAGGCTAGATAATTTCAGGAAAAGTAGGTAACCATGAAAAACTATCAAAAAATAATAACTGCATGCTAACATTTAACTCACGATAAAAAGTATGTCAAAATTTTAGTAAATAGAAGAAGTGGAAAAAAGGATATTTTTATCTGAGGAATACTATCAAATAGAAGAACATTTGAAACTCCCCATTCAACAAGACAATCAAAAAGTCGGGCTGTTGTTTGTCTCCCATTTAATGAAAGAATTATAAATCTAGGTGAACCGCGTAAAAGCGCCAAGAAATAATTCCATGCATTAGAGAAAAAAAACTAAATAAAAATCCAGAATTTAAAAAACAATATATTGAAAGTATGCGTCTAGCTATCGCACTAGGCCACATGAAACGTATCAATTTACAGAAAATTGATGAACAGTATTGTTTTCTACCACTTCATCCCGTAATTAAAGAATCGAGCTCAACCACTAAAGTAAGAACCGTGTATAACGTCTCATTATTTTTTTTAAACAATTGCATTGAAGTTAGTGTCGTTGTTCAAAGTAAAAGTTTTGACATCATCCTAAGATTTCGGACATATCAAAATATTTTATTAGCCGACATCGATAAGATGTATAAACAAATTCTCCTCGACGAACGGAATATGCATTACCAATTTATTTTATGGAGAAAAAATGAAAACAATAAGTCATAAATATTCACGATTCCGATAGTCTTATTTGGCTGTACATCGGCACCATATTCGCCTACACGTGTTCTCAACCAATTAGCTCAGGGTGAACGTTCAAGATTTCTAACTCCTAGTGAAATTCTGAAACGCGACTGCTACGTAGACGATATAATGACAGGAACACACACTATAAAAGACGCAAAAAACTCATTAGTTATTTACATAAACAAGTCATTTAACTTTTAGAAATCATTGAGCTAACGGATGGGGGTGGGGGTTGTTTACTCTTTGAACATGGACATCGAAGAACTCTGAGATTATAGACTATAGATGAAGAACCTGCTGACTTTACAGAGAATATATCTAAAACAAAAGCGTTAGGCATTCAATGGAACCGAATGAACGACGAAATCATAGACAAGGAGAAGGATGAGATAAACCTTATATCTTATCAAATATTGCGCCGATTTATGATCCAATTGGCCTAATGGAGCTGGTACCAATTTGTGCCAAAATCCATATGGAAAAATTATGGACGACATACGGATCTCTTGTATGACGATTCAACAACAATTATCGATCCTAAATAAAATCACATTTTCAAGAAAATTTACAATAGCGGATGCTCAGCGCGTTGAAATTCATGCAGTCAATATCTGTAGATAACACCGGAGAAATATTTACTAATCTATAATGTTCAAAAAATTGAATTGCTCCACTTAAAACAATATTATTGAGTAAGTTAGAAATATGTGCGGCATTATTATTCTCACAACTCGTAAAAACTGTCTTGCCAGCTCTTTCTCGAACAACTGACGAAGTCTTTTGGTGGTCTCGTTCAATATTCAGACATATTTACTAAAAGTGTTTGTTGGCTACCGAGTTTTAGAAATTAGAGACTCAACAAAAACAATGCATTGGAGACAAGTGTCATCCTAGAAGAATTTGGTAGACATTTTTTCATGTGGACAACCACCATTGGAAAATCAAAATAATAATCACTGGAAAACAGGTTCAAAATGGCCACCACAAAATCAGGGTGAATGGCCAAACAATATCTTAAGAGTGGTGTTATTAACGGAGTTAAAACCGATAATTATGACTACGATTACCGACTTAGATTCATTTTTAATTAAATTAAATACTCATCAGTCGGTAAACTCATTTTTTTAATTAAATGCTCATTAGTCGGTAAAATCAAACGCATTCTAGATATACATTGCGATTTAAAAACAATACCACAAAACACCAACCTAAATCTGTTAGATACGTCACAATGAAAGAGACACGGCGTTAAATTTGATAGTAAAAATGACCCAACAAGAATATTTTAAAGAAAAAAATTAAACAATTTTCCACTATAGAGCTTCTCAGTTCTAACGATAAAATTAGGGCATTAAATCCATTTTTAGACAAAGACGGAGTTCATTTAGGCGGCAGGTTAAACAATTCAACATTTTCATACTCTCGTAAGTTCCCAAATTTCTTATTTAACAAACATCACGTTACTGACTTACTTATAAGTGATCGTCACCTTATAAGTTTACATTACGGAGGACGAGCAACTACGAATGCAGTGAGATTAAAAGACTGACCCATTAGTTGTAAAAATGCAACAAAATCAATTATCGGGAAATGTATAACTTGTTTAAGGGCAAAAACGACTGACTGCCCATACTTTATGGGTGTATTTTTTAGCAGTAGAGTTACAGAAACTAGACTATTTTTAAATTCCGGAATTGATTATTGTAGGCCACTTCATATTAAAGAAAAAAAAACATAGAATCCGTGGTAAAACAAAAGTTAACGCCCGCATATTTATATGTTTTACAACTAAGGCAACTCCACTTAGGTTTCCGGCTTAAGCACTGATGTATTCATAGCTAGTTTGCGCAAATTTATTGCCGTTGACAAGCTTTGCATCTATATTCTGATAATGCAACCAATTTTCTTGGTTCCAATTTAAATAGATAGCTTAAACACTTAATACAATCAGACATTCATAATGACAGTATAATACAAATTTTAAATAACAAAAGAACAAGTTGGCACTTCATACCTACAAGATCGCTGAATTTCGGTGGAATGTGGTAGGCGGCTATAAAATCATTCAAGGCTCATTTTGTGCGAACAAAAAGTGATCAATTCTTAATCTACGAAGAGTTTGGGAATGCGAGGTAGAAATTAAGGCCATCCTTAATTTGAGATTCATAACTCCTTTATCCGAAGACCCCAATGACCTTCAATCCCTAACTGCCGTACACTTCCTAATACAAGATACGTTCACAAGAATTCCTGATCTAAATTTGACAGTTCACGCAATTATTTGACTATGAAGCAGGCAACATATTTATTATATTAAACAACAATTTTGGAAAAGGTGGTACAAGGAGTACTCGAATCAACTGATGGTTCGGAACAAATGGCAAGGTAAAACACATAATCAAATAAAAACCAATATGCTAGTTTTGCTGTACGAAGACAACGTACCACCTTTGTATTAGTCACTTGTATGCATCATAGACGTTCATCCAGGAGACGATGGCGAAGTTCATCTTGTCATCATCAAGATACTCAGGAACTTATTAACGATTTCTATCTCGAATCGCCCCTTTACCGATAACTTATGATTAATAGATGTATGTCATGATTTCGAGAACATTTATAATTTCAGTAACAAAATTCTATATTTTTCTTAACTTTATATTTTGTGATTCATTCATGAACATGGCTCGTTCAAGGCGGGCAGTATGTTAAGAAGTGTATTCTCTAAAATATTTAAAAAATGTACAATACGTACTTTCCACGTACATTGTTACACGTATAGTGTTTCCCTTAGTGAACTGCAATATAAATAAGTGGGAAAACCTTAAGGCACCTCATATATTGTCTTACATTATATGTTGTCTTCGCTAGTTTGTACATTAGGGGCAATAAAAGGGATTACAAAGGACTCGAGCATCCCGAAAGCGGGCCGAGTTGTTCTGTGGGCCAAGTAGCCGTCCCACCACGAGAGTTTAAGAAATGTTTAGCCACTAAAATAAGCACCGATGTTTTATGTAAAGCTAACAAAATTTGTATGCGACACTGATCTTAGCAATCAACAGTTGATACAATTTTAATAAATATCACATATTCAAAAATTTTTTTTGCGAGCATGTTAATAAAATAAGTCGCTAATATTGTAACAGTCTAATAATAATTAGATATTGTTATTTCACCTATACGCCCCATATATTTGATTGACATTTGATTTTTCATGTACTTATTAAAGAAAGAAAATGGCATTTTCACTATGTTATTTGCGATATGTTGATATCAATGGAGAGGTTTATGGAATAGTTTGTTTTATATGAGTTTTGTTCATAAAGAAACTTGACAGACCCAATTATCATCATAGATACATGGAATTTCAATTCCATTTTCCAAATTAATTAGAATCGGGGCAGTATGTAATTAAAATCAAAAAGTTTACTAATTTAGAATGATATACTCTCAATAAAATCGCTATTCAATTCATACATCGATAGTTGCATAGAAGAATTAGCACATTATGATAATGAGATACGAATCAGAAATATTTTAGTCTATCATCTGTTGTTATGAAGATGATGCTGTTTTAGAGCACAAAAGCATAAAGCAAAGCAACAAGTAATAATACTTGTTGTATAAAAAAATAAGCAAATGAATGCATAAAAAAGTTTATTGCCATGAAATGGTAGTACCTAGAAGAAAAATGGTTCTCTTATGATAAAAATAATAAAAAAATAATGAATAGAATAATGCACAGTTATAAATTACACAGTTTTTATACGAATCGACTGCTTAGTAATTTAAGTTAGCGATTGATTCCGTGAAAAATTATATTTTTAGAAAGTTTAATACCACATACGATTCAATCGATTACTAAACGAAACTGATATCGACCACAGTTCCATAGTTGCATGCGAGACCTCTTTTATTTTACATGATATGCACAATAGTCGGCTTCTTTAAATACCATACATTTATAGATTTATCATCAGATATGTCGTATAAATGATAAACTGGCAAAACAAATCCGACGTTCCAAGTTGTACACGGACTATTTGAATTATCGTATTATTTGGTATGAGTAGTACGCGTTGCGCTCTCTTTCACAATAGAAATAAAAATAGTCATATTAAAATAATTTTTTAAAATTTCGGGCTTTGAACCCAGTCACAATAAAATTCACTGACAAAATCATAATCGAAATCATATTGTCTGCCCGGCATGATGCGCAAACAAATAAACAGCCTCAAAGATAAATGGACAAACATTTCAAATATATATTGTAAATATTCACAACGACTTCAAATATAAAAAAATCTAGAAACAAAGAAAACTTATAACGTATGTGCACTATCAAAAAAAAATTATGTGTAGACGCCAACTGAAAACTTCCTGCATAACTCCATGTTTAAATTTTTGCCCGCTAATTTCACTAACATACGCGTATATACCGGTTGAAACCTTCATTGCGGGATTTAGAATATACTTAGCGCTCCCTATTGATGTACATAGGTATATTATACATTTATGTAATTACTCTGTTGCCGATTGCAATGCATTAATTTTTTTGTTTTTATACTAATTCAATATTTGGAAATTGTAAATTCGCATAACTACTGATAGAATGGAAGAATAAAAAAAACAATGAAATCGAAACTAAATGTTTATTGTAATAGATCATTATATTCTTCTAAAATACCGTCAAAATTGGTTTCGTATTTTTTACGTGATGCGTGCACAAAAAACGTACAAGCACAAGAAAATTGAAGAATAATATTGAAATGTATTCTATTTATTACCTTTGTTATATTCTCCAAAATGATTTTTTGGATGGAAATACCTTTATACAGATATACAAATAGATTAATTTTATAGTTTTATAATATTTATATATAAAAAATGGATTTAGAATAAAAGACAAACAAGTTATGCGCATACAACTTAACAAAGATAACGAGATTGATGAGAACGAGAGACAACGTCTCGGAACTATGTGGGTATACTCGCTCTTCTTGTAATCATGCGAATGAAGAACAACGTGAAATTTGTTTCTCCTCTAAGTCGAAATACGCTCGTAAAATAATATAATTTTTCTGACCATGGTAGTCATCGACTTGAAAAGGAACGACGAAAGTACCGTTATATTATATGGTTACGAAATCAGTCTGGCTTTGCATCAATCAATATTTACGTTTGAAACACGCATGATTACTGAAATTTAAGAACAATAAGTAATTTATTGATAGTTTTGACGTGGTAGAAGCCAAAATTTATTTGTACAAATAATAATGCGTTAAATCCATAATATTGACTAAAATTTTCGTCAACATGTCGCAAACAGAAGATATTTCATTTTTTAATATCTTTAATAATTATCACCTTTATCAACTCGCCTAAAGTCAATTGGTATTGCTCTATAAAGGCAAAAATGTAGTCCAAACGTGAATTTTTTAAATAGCAATATTTGAACGGGTATATATTCGAAACGTATATATCCATTTACAACATTTACCGATTATATATAGAATACTAAGCTTATTTCATTTTTATTGTCTGATCGGTGTTAATACTCATTTGGACAAACATGGATGGTTGTGGTTTCTAAAAACCCGTCTTTGCAACTACGTAAAATAAGTAAACCAATGTTTGCTATTAAAATTGAAGATCATCTGAGGAACATCAACTGATAAAAATGCTTGTGTAATGCTCGATAGCGTAGGACGTAGAGTAGCCATATTGTTTTGTTTTCGTGGCGTGTCGGCATTAAATTAATATATTCTGTGCTGACCGGAATCCTTTTGCGTGTACCTACTTTTACGCCTAATCTATATAAACTACTTACTGATCTTTTGTTACGAAATCTTCAAAATTGTCAGGTCCACAAACTTGAAATTAATCATATGCTTTCTTGCAATTAATCATATGTTTTCTTTTCGATCTAGGTGCTTGAAATTTTGAAAATTCAACTTCTAAATAGATGAAAATGGGAGTGAAAATTTGTATACTCTCGAACAAAAAGTAATAAAACATATTTTGGTATTTTTGGAAATATGGTAATCGTAATGTTGAATTGATCAAATCAAATTGGTGAAAGCCTATATTTATATCACAATAAAATCTACGTTTGAGCAACGAGCACAGAAATATGAAAGTAATATAAGTCTTATAACTTTAAGGTAGGTTATTTAAAGCTAGAATTAACTTTCTTGTTTACCACCTAAGTTTTCTTTTTCACAAGACTTTTTTATTTTATAATAAGTGTAGCATCTTTGGATATGCAACCATTTTAAGCCCAAATTTTCCGTCGTCAGTAAATTGGATAAAAACGAGAATAATTTTTTTAAAATTTTATATCGTGGTCTGTCGATGATGGCTGTTAGCAAAGATTCAATCTTTGCTAACAGCTCACCTGAAGATGTTGTAATACAACGAAACCTAGGTCGTGGTAAAGAACTTAAAGAAAGTAGAAATAATACTACATCACGTAGTAATCGTGAATAATAAAATTCGATATACGAAATTTATCCAAGTAATTTTTGTGTTACGAAATAAAAGTGATATTAAAAGCATGAAGTGCGACGCCGTCAAACATTTAACTCAGCGGTTGCCGAGAGATTGACAACCCTCTTAACACCGTTTTACAGAAGTGAGGTCAGCAAGGATGAGATATACTTACGTCGTAAATGCAAGGTGACTTTGTTAACACTACTTACCCCACTTTTAAGGGTGCTGCAGCGCGAAGATCTAAAATTTTTCCTTCAAGTAAATAGCATCAACTAAGCATCATTTTATTCTCCTATGAAGTGGAGAGCGTTCCTAATCTTAGAAGAAGAATTCTGTCTCTTTAGTCTCTTTATTCTTTTTTCCTAATCTTAGAGAGTATTTTGTCTCTTTATATATACCCCTGCACTGATTTGAAAGAAATTTGGTATATTTGAGTTGTTATACGATGAATCAATATGATAAATATTTAGAAAGACGAGAACGCTTGAAGAATATAGTAACAAAAATAATGCAAATAAATGAGGATAAAAAAAATTTAAATAATATTTGAGATACGAACGCAATAAATTTACGTGAAATGTTTAGTCTAACGTGAAATGTTTAGTCTGTTTCCTTCTGGTGTTGGTGCTTCATGACAACGTAGTGAATTTTTGATAAAATTTCCTCCCACATCTAACTAAGTTATGTCGCGAAATTGTTATCATTTATTTGACTTAAATACTTAATTAGGTACCGCGTGAATAATCGATGCCATTATCAGGTTGTTCGTTAGTGTGTTGGCACAGCAATGCTGTCGGTATGACAGAACGGGAAAAGCTGCTTGGTAAATGTGCAGTTTTCGTGAGACAGACAGGCGGTCAACACCGCAGTCAACTACCTACGTTTAAGATATATATATATATATAGATATATATATATATATATATATATATATATATATGTATATATATATGTTTATGTATACATATATATATATAAATATATATACATACATATACATATATCTAAAAAAGCATTAAATAAAAATGAATCTTAAATTCATAGTAGAGGGTCAAATGTTAGTTCGTGTGTAAAAAAACTGTTACAAAAAAAATTATGATGATGTGTTTAATAGGTTTTGAAATAAGATAAAAAAGTGACATAAAATACCTCGTGATATTGACGATTTGAGAAATACAAATTTAAAATTGCTATCGTATTGGGTTACAACGTCAGCTATGTGCAAATCAATTAACCTTTTATTGCACCTTTTACAAAACGGCTTCACAGTCACTTTGACTTTCTTGTAATTCAACTCGAGAAAATTCCGAAAGCATAACATTAAGATATTAGAAAATTAAAATGTTTTCCAATTGATATAAAAATGGTCAAATTCATAGCTCACTCATGCATTGAAATACCATCAAAACCTAAAAGTTACTTACAAAAGAGTAGAAATTTCAAATTTTACCCGTATGTAACATAAATGATAGTAACATAGGAATAACGGGGATTAATAAAAGTATAAAAAATTTTAGTTCGAGACAAAGTTATTTTTTGTTTCAACATTATATTCCAAACACCATGCATGCAAAGTGAGTTTCTACGACATCTAACAATAGCTGTTTTCTATAAAATATGAAGAGAATAAATAAACTATGGAATATATTTACAAATTCAGATTTATAGATTCTCTGAGTACCTCTATGGTTATGTAAACTCACCAAGATTTTGTTCTATATTACTATATATAGGCAATTCCTGAAAATTAATCAAGACGTTTTATAACTGTGAAAACTACTTTCTTTAAAAAAATACCATTTGGTTTTGAAGGACTGATTCAGTTTTACAAGTAATCAAAAAATCTATATAATATGGTTTTGTTTGAAATATTTAAGAAACGTTTTGTTGAACAGAATTTTGTCTTTGAGATAGCAACGGTTGTTTCTTTACAAAAGTAATAAGAAGCTAGGAAAAGAGTCACAAAATTCAGCTATGGTTTTGATGTATGAATATGAAATTGTTAAGGCATCGTTCAAAATTATCAGTAGAGTCTATATACGCTGAACCCATATCCTCTATACGCTAAAACTGGATACTTTTATATACAGTTGCTACATAAATTATTTTATCTATCATAACACTGAACTTGGCTACGATAAACTCTTATGGCTATATGGTAAGATATGTAAAACCAATATAATTTTAGTTTAACATAATTCTGGTAATTAAAGCGACATATATTTGGAAAATATTCAATATCTATTTGAATATTAAGACAGATTTAATATTCAATAAACCTACATGAAAATTGTGACTCACTCATTTACAATTCTCTAACAAAGCTTGATAGGACTTTTCTTTTTTATCTAATATATGTTATGGCTATCGTTTTAAAAAAGAACTTTATTTTTATACAATCATATTTTTTATGAGGTTAATTACTTTTTAAAGGTGTAATCAAATATTAGATTTACTTGTACTTAGTACCAGGGTTTAATATTAGTGCTGATGTAGATATACATAAAGTTTCGTCCGTATCCGACTAGTACTGACGATTGCATTACATTTTTATATTTTCTTCACTTGTAAATCTGTTACTCAAAGTTTACATTACGGCAGGAATATACAACTTTCGTTTCTTATTATATATTTATAAATAATAATTTTTCGTTTCTAATGGGAGAAATGGAGAAATTATCGATATTATATTCACATATACATATAAATCGAAACAATGAACTGTTTTATTATTTTCTTTGTAGTGGAATTTTATAAAATGTGATTTAATTATTTAATAGAAATTCTAATATTAGAGTTGATATTTTTTTTTAGATTCGGAACATAAATACTATCGCTAATAATTTTTATTCACGTGCATTTTGACCTCGAAATTGCGTGTTCAGAAATACAATAAACTTGTGAAGTGGTATGTTTCAAAATATGGTGACTAATTTAACGCTATTAAGTATATTGAAATAGCAACAACTATATTATTGTAATACAGCTTCGCATATCTTATAATGAGAGAAAGCTGTCTTAAATAATATTCCAATAGTCAGTTAATTTGACTTTAATTGAGATTTGAGGTTTTCACGGAAGCGCGGGTTATCAAATTCACATAGTGAAACTAATTTTTTGTGAAAAAATCCCCGACCCTCTTTTATAAGATAGTGATGACCTATTTGTTTTCAATTTGTGAAAGAAAGTTCTATTTTATCAAAGAATGACAAATTTTATTTTATATTTTTTAGGTAGCTTCTTTGTGGACACATTCAGATTAGACGAACGCGCTGTCGACATCCAGCATTTTTGCAACTAACTTATCCATGACTTGTCTGTCTATACGTGTTGTGATTGTCTATGGTAAAGTTTGTAGTGCGTTAAGTGAAAAATTATCTGCTAGGTAGTATATTTGTGAAGCAATGAAAAGAAAGTGATGAAAATCGTTTTGTATTCATTTTGCCACCTCTGCATTCATGGATTCGTTTCTTTAAGTATTTCTTTCACCTTTCTTATAGAAATGAATTTAGAAAATGGTAAGTTAGATTAGACGACACGGAAAAAATCTTAGCTGATAAGAAATTGTACGTTCAAAATCAGTTTAGGTTTTGATTAAGCTTAATTGTATGTAAACCACAAAATGGAAAAAATCACAAGATTTTTTTGGGAGGAGATTTAATTGACCGTTGTTGTAGAATGTTACAAGCTTTATCTTCGGGATATAACATGAATGAAGAGTGATTTAGTAATTTCAGTTTGGAAACCGCGCGAGTTTTGGTACAAGAATATCCATAGTACAACCTCCCAGCTTCCGTCGTTTTTTTATTATTTATAATTTTTAATTTAATATTTATTTAAGAGTAGTAAACATGATTGTTAGTTTACTCAAGGTCAAACCTTGCAATTAAAAATACTTAATATTAAATAACATAGAGATTTAATTGTACCTCTTCTTTCATCTACTTAAATTTTTTTTCTTGTTATTTATAATAAAATTAATGATAAATTTACTTTATTTATCATTTATCACCATTTTTATATAAATTTAATTCTTTATTTCAGAGTTATATGTTTTTGGCCACCCGCCTTAGGACTGTGTGCCATCGTGCATTGGTGCAACAAACATATTATTTGACGCCATAAAAACTTCTTCATGTAATGAAGGATAAATTGTTCATCGGAATTACTTGTGTTGTGATTTAAGATATTATTTTTTTTTTATCTCTTTTTTAGAAATCGTTGTCATGTTTTCGTCTTAGGTTTTATAAGTTTTTAATGAAGGATGCAGAAAATTAGTAATATATCTTATATATGTTCTTTATTCTTCCATTTGGAAATGCACTTCTTGGAAATATTTCTTTGCTTATATGCTCTCTTTAATCCACCTTAAGAATCTAATGTTTCTCTCGCTCGTGTTGTGTGATTTTTGCAATGTGCTTTTTTATTACATTGACTATTTTATATAATGTACCTAAGTCATGTTTTTTATTGATGTTTTTGTTTTGTAGTCTTTATTTGATTAGATTAGAAATATTTGCTAAAACGGAACATTAAGAGAATCACTTCATTTATATTAAGAGGTGTCCATTCATTTGTCCGTGTATTGTGGGGGATTTTGTCGGAAACTGTTTTAAATTTAACGCAAAAGAAGAGTATGGTGGCCAAATAACAAATGTACAATATAATTAGGTCAATTTTGATTTTGGTGGTAAATTGGTCAAAAAATTTTTTATGTCAAGTGAAAACCCATTGAAGCACTAATTCTACGATATATATATATATATATATATATACATATATATATATATATATATATATATATATATATATATATAATGTAATTTTCTTTATGAATTTTTTAAATATTTTTCCTAACTTTTTTAAATATTTTTCTTAAACTTCTGTTCTTCGCCCTAAATAGCAAAAGAATTTCTGAGAAAAAAAATTATGAAAATAGGATCATATATCATAACAAAACTATGAGGATTGAAAAATTCTAGCACAATTCATTTTCATACACATTTCAATAACTTTTGAACCATTGGTTCTAGAGAAGAAGTTTTCAACAATAAATATTCCTCTCGATGTAAGGAACAACTTTTGTCCTTGCAGGTTTTTTTTTAATTTTCAATGTGTGACATAATACGGCACCACCGCAATTAGGGATGGGTAGCGTGGCAGAGGATGCTTCTCAAACACATCTGAGTACGTTATTGTTAATATTTCAGTAGAGTTTTTTGTTAATATTTCAGTTTTAAAGTTATATCCAAAGAGAGCTTATTTAAAAAATTGTTGCTTTTAAGTTCAACGTGTCTCTTAGTTTGAGAAAATCAATTAAATGATCACTAATAAGATCAATATGGAAATTATTTTTTTATTTTACTTAGAATTTAATTATTACAATTGAAAAAGGAATTAAAGTTAATTTAATATACGTAAACAAATTAACGATAACAAAAAATATACATTAATATATAATAAAAGAACATGATTTAATTGTGAATGAATTGCATTCAGCGCTTTCAATGGTCCAGTAAAAAAATAAACGATGCTAAATAGTATTCAAAAAAGTTAAGAATATTGTTTATTGAGAAGTCTGTAAAATTATAATTTTACCGTATTATCAATATTTGTATAATGTTACATGCCATACAACTTTTTAATTAAAAAAATTAAACAACGTAAGCGACGTTATTTAATTTTTTTTTTCATTTAAATTGTTTGAAACCAGCAACTTGGCGAAAATTCTCCCAAAAAAAACTTCACACAAACAAACACACTAAAAAATATGACACTCACAATTTAATACCAAATCAGCCAATCTCGTATTGTGACAAATATTTCTGAAAGGTTTCATACTAATAGTAACTGATTTATCCGGTTTGTAGCAAATGATATAGTTAAAGATATTAAAGACAAATACTATAGAATTTAATAATACATTAAATATACTCTACAATATTTATTATTTAACAACATAACCACAGCAAATGCTTAAAATGTAGAAACCGACCCTTAATCACATACAAATAATGCAATTACATTTTCAAAAATCCTATGTAATTTGGGATTAAAAATACCTTAAAAACTTTTAAATCAAAAAATGGAAACAAGAAAAGTCTGAAATTACATATTGTGATTTTTACGAATTACATACAAAATAGTATAAAATAAGTTTGAACGCTAATAAAAAAAAATAAATAAATTGCGTAGCAACAATAAACAAAATAACATATCAAGAACGAATAAAATTATTTTGGAAATGGCGGCAAAATGTCAAATACGTCAAAAGAATATACAGAGTTATCAAGACTTTCATTACATAAATAAATTTATTTATCATCTACATGAGGGAATTTTTTTATTCAAATATACACAATTCGAAGACATTACTAACAACTTTCATGAATAAAAGTGATATTTCCGCGCCCTCGTCACTTATTTTTTTAGTTAAAAAGTATCATTATTTATTGCAAAAATGTACCAATAAGTAAAAAATATGCATTACAATAATAATAACTACGCGTCAAACAACTTATATACACTTACATTCATTTCGTAATCACAAACGCAAACAAAAGCCCACCAAAACAATACATATTACATTTTAAAAAAAAGATCATAGTGGAAAAAATAATTACATGCTGCCGTCAATTAAATTACCGCTCAGTTTGTTATTTTATTGTCTTTCCTATGGCATATAATCGTCTATATATTTATTTAATATCCTAACTTATATGTGGCGCCAATCACCGAGCGTGGCAGTCGTCAAATATACAGAACAGATATGCTCGAAGAATACGGACGATATATATTCGCACGTGCGCGGCTGCGATTAACTTTCGAGTATACGGAAGAAAATTCGTTTTCGACGAGATCTTCGAAATTACAACATCCGTCTATATACCAAAATAAAAAGCCTAGAATTCATTAAATCATGAGTTTTTAGCTTTCGTGGCATGTAAATTAAACTTTTTCTGTGGTTCAAGAGAAGGGAGAATGAGTATTCGAGCTCGACAAGTTATCGTTTTAGCCATTCCGCTGAGCATTAATAAATAAAACAGTATCCAGTGTGTTGGATGTTCCTTTCAGATTTTATAAGCCATTACAGCAAGACCATTTAAGCAGACTACGATATGATTCATTTTTATCTATTATCATTCCCTTTGATAATATAGTTATGACATATACGTTAAATAAGCATAAAAATTATGTTGTTTCAGTATATAATGTTTCAGTAAATTATCAAATTCATGTTTACGTAAAAAAGTAACAGAGCCATTATTTAATATAAATGTCCGACTCGAAATCAAGAGTGCTAAACAATGTAATTATAATCACCCTACATTTATGCTCAGATTTAGGTTAGATGCCTCGAGATTCAATAAATTTAATAAAATAAGAACACAGATTATGAGAATGTGCCGCGATATTTTTATAGCAGCTCATTTTATTAGATGGGGTCCTTTTAATATTTAATAAAATGTTACTTTACTTATTTATGGATTTATCTAAAATTCAGTGACATTTTCTTGTCTATGATTGTGAGGAAATGTATGTGGTAATAACTGAAATGTTTAAAATAAATCATTAAATATTAAAATAATTTTATTGATGACTTATTACATATATTAATTTTAATAATTAAACAAGGATGGTATTTGTCGATAAGTTTAAAATTTTTCAGATGTAGTTACATATATTTTTGGTTCTATATTTTTATGTAAATAATAATTTGTTAATAAAATACCATGTTAACAATAAAATAGAAAAAATATGTCTAACATAGGTTTATTAAAATATATTTTTATTAATTAATATAAATATTTAATGAAGTACTAATGAAACAATATAAATGATTTGTTAATTGGTTAAATAACTGAAAACCAAATAATAATTATAATTACAAGTTGATTATAAGATTAAATACCATATTACTTTTACAAGAACCACAGCAGATCGTGATATTCATTTGATGCAAATTATACATCAGGGTTAGCGGACCTACTCTCATAGCATCACTAAGGTAAATTCGGTGTGGCAATTTCTTATAAATGTATTATAATTAAATGTAATATAAATATATAAATTTAGATATCTATATGGGATAGAAACAAGGACAAAAAAATTCAAGAAAACTACACTTAATGATAAAAAAGAATGTGCTAGCAATGCTGAAAACGACAATTTTAAAAACTGTGCTCCATAAAATCGCATTGAACCTATTTTCTAATGAAAGGCATTTATCTTAGTTTTGAAATATTTCACTAAAGAGAAAGTATTTTTTTCACGAAACGATATTTCATTGTTACCTCCGAAGGGTTTAATTTAAAAAAAAAGAATAAAAAGCGAGGCCAGTCACGTAAACAAAGCAGCAGACTGAATTATGTAAAGATGGCAAAACAATATGTGTGAAGTGAGAGCACGTGGCCAGAATGTTGTCGTTAAAATACTATGAGATATTAATATTTTGTTGCGTAATCAAGAAATATTTACATTTGTTGAATATATATTTATATGTAAATATATATATGTGTGTGTGTGCGTGCATGCGTGCGTGTGTGTGTGTGTGTGTGCGTGTGTGCGCGTGTGCGTGAGCGCGTGCGCGTGAAACATATATATAAAATTAGCGTACTTGCCAAAAGTTACTGCTGAGGCCTGGATACTCGTTGGCTGCTATTTTTATTTGAAACTTATGATAACTTAACTGGTAAAAACTATTGTAAATTTTCTAGCGAAAGCAAATTTTCTGGTAAAAACTTTGCTAAAGTAATATTTATAATAAATATCACAATAAGTTAATTATTTCCAGTTATCAATTCGTACTACGTAGATAGGTGAGAAAGAGATAGGAAATATAGAGCTATACTGTACAGAACATTTCTTCTTAGTCGTAACATTTATGAAGCATTCCCATTTTCCATCATAGAATGTAGCACTATTCGGTTGTGTTCTTAAAATAAATTACAACTGCCTTTTATTGGCCGTTATGTGCGCATGTAATGGATAACAAATCTCTACGGATAAAATCAATTCATTCTGTGAAAGGGAAGCATATTTTGCAATGGGCTTTATTTCTATACTACTTCGTGCCCAGAATATATTTATTATTTTTATATAGTTTTTATATAGCTATACATTCAACATTGCATAAAACCTAATAAGTTAATCTAAATGTCAATTTGTATTCAATAAACTACAAAGTTTCCAGATTTAAATAACGGAATCCATTATAATGAAATTATGAAAATTGTTACGTATAACGGTACTAATTATTAAATAAATTCCAACATATCCATTGAAGCTTACTTCAGACACATACCGTTTTTTTTCTGCAAATCGCGCTAATGCTAATACCAAATCTAGTATTTCTGCTAGGATTTCATTTAAACGTAAAAATGTATCAGGAACAATAGAGTTCATCAATGTTAACTACTTCCGGAATTTTATTCAATATGACTCTGGTATAGAATACTATCAATTCCATAAAAATCAATAGACAATTATATAACATCATATTTTAATAAAAATTTTAATAGTTTAAATAAAAGCTTACTGAAAAACCTTACTTTTTGTTTCCATATTTTATACTACGCATAATAACAATAACAATAATCGCGGTAATCACAATCTTTCTCATTTTAGGCTAATAAATAAAGTTTATGTAAATAATATGACTTTATATGATTACAGTAAGATGAATTGATAAGTACAATATGATACCTCGTCAGGAGAATATATTCCATAATAGTCTCCAGTTGTCTTTCTGTAATCGTTAACCATACTTATTTTATATCAAACATGTCTGCGCGAATAACCGGTCAAATGGTTTTTTTTTAATTTTATTTCTATTATAAGTAGTTTCTTCCTCGAATAAGTAGTTTTTTATTGTCTTTAATTTTCTGAAGAAAAATTTAAAAAATTGATTTTTCTCTACTTAGACTTGTCTTTTCAACGTGGCTATGCTATAAAATATCAACTCCCTTTTTTGTTAGAGAGCCACTTTGAAATATAATTTTATTTCATTTTCAACGTAATTTCCAGTTATAATCAATAAAATACACATTATGATGAATTTTGAGTTCTTTATTGTTTATTTAGAAGTTAAAAGCCTTCTAGGAACGGACATACGAATGGATAAACTGGCGGAGATACGACGTAACAACGTCATAAGATTTAATTTTGAAAACTCGAGTTATGGAAATATGAAGAAATGGTCAATTTTAAAATTAATAACCTTTTTAATCTGGTGTAAATTAAATTTTCTGTGATAAAGGCGTGCAAAATTTTAAAAAAGAAAAATAAGGATTACAAGGAAAATAACAAAAATCACAACTTTTCAATGGCTATGCTGATTTAGATCAGCAAAACATATGTTGTTATTTTCCTAAGACAAATTTATAAAAAATGGAAGTTGGAAGCGTAAAGTTGGAAACCTTAATAACAATTTATGTATATCTTATTTGTGTTTTTAATTAAGCTTATAATTTATATTTTTTGGTATTCTACGCACGTACGCATATTTACGCATAAACACATATAACAATATTACCAATAATTAGAGTCCTCTATATGTGCCCTTATAATAAAATTGTCATTATCATAGATATTTATAATAATAATGCTTAATTATTTTCATTATTATCTTGCACAACAATAGGTTCATGATGCTTAAATAATTTCATTCAATTTCCTTCAACTTCAGCTGGGCCTACTATTTTAATTAAATATCTACGATACATTAAATGCTATATAATTGCTGCTAAATGACAGCAGCAGCCACTATTCTCGTTTCACATCATAACATTAGAAATACCGGTTATGTTTAACAGGTAATACAAAAAGTCGCGTTTTAATGACGGAAAGATATATTACTTTATACTAGATTTTAAATATTTTGCTAAGTGTTCCCTAGACAAAAGAAGCAAGAAAAGTTTTCGGTTTTCATAAATATTAGTACTTAAGAGTACAAATTACTTTCCTCTTAACTCTATCCAATGAAAATAAAGTAACACTTTTATTATATAATTAATAGTTATTATTTAGGAGTAATTTTATTTTCCCATATTAAATATCCCTTTTGAAATTATATATGTTTTAAAAAGTTTCTTTAGAAATATCAAACCGTCCATGTTCCTTAAAAACAGCCAAAAATATTTAAAAATATTCATCAAAAAAATATGTCTTATGGAAAATAAAAACGTCATTCCTAATTTGACCTAAGTTAGTCCAGCCGTACTGAACAAAATAACAAAATGTACCTATAAAAGTCAGAGCAATGGCTCCTTGTCAACTGTGTCTTATCATATTTATCAGCTTATTTCATTAACTGTATACCCCTCAATCCCTTAGAAATATTAATTCTGTTATTTGTTTCACGATTTAAAAATTGCGGAGATTTACTTTTCCTTAGTTATATGTACGTCAGCATTTAGTTTTCAGTAAGATATTGAATATATTTGGCGTTAATTTTGTACAAATGCATTATTCACAATTAAATGAAACTACGTGATGTAGTATTATTTCTATTATATTAAAATTCTTTACTACGTTCGGCTTCGTTGTATTATATCTTCATTTGCAAAGATTAGTAATTCTTTGCTAATAGTAAAAAAATATTTGCTAATTGTCCACCTGAAGATATTGTAATACAATGAAACCTAGATCGTGCTAAAGAATTTTAATAAAGTAGAAATAATATCACATCAAGGAGTTTCTAAGAAAATTGATAATAATTTAGTTGTATGAATGCGATGATGCTATTAAAATCAAAATTAAAAAGGAAAAACACAATGATCACTACGTTTGCCAATATGATGATAAAACCTAATTGTTTATATTCTCAATTAAATACCCTAAGATGGGCTTTAAGTTATTCGCGAAGGACAAAGAAATTGATGCCTGTTTTCATGAGTACTTCGAATAATATATATATATATCTTCTACGTTAACTATAATTTTTCATGAAAATATATTATTAGTATGAAAATATATTATTAGTTTCAATTTTATTAACAAATGCCAAAGTAAAATCTAGTAAAAGCGACGTTTATTATCAATATAAAAATTGATATAACAACAAAATCAGCAACAGATCGCCGAATATTGGCGAAATAAGCGTAAATCGTGAACTAATTTTAAGTAAAATTGTGACCTAATTTTTGCGACAAATCCAATTATGAATCGGCCTATTGTGTATGATACCCGTATTGTTTTCTTCTTAACTGATCCTACCCTTTCATGTATCCAAGGTGAAACAGAGGTCAAAATTCTATTTACTTCAAACAAAGTGGGCACTACGCCAATCAATTGTACTTTCCACACATCATAAATTATTGCAAATTACAGACTTGTATTTTTCACTTAATGGAGTTTTTAATGACTTTAATTTAAAGGAAAATAATTTTTATTAATTTTTTTTATTTTCTGTAAATGGAAAAAATTTTAAATATTCTATGAACACTAAATATAAAATAAGTTTGTGTTCTAACATTTCCACAAAGAACAAAGAAAAATAAATACATTTATAATATATCTAATTAAATACAACAATACATAAATATGACAATGTTAATTGAAGTAAGTGAAACAATATTTTTTTTTAGAATAAGACATAAAATTAATATGGAAAACATTAACTTATCAATGAAATAAAGCTGCAATTATGGATTATAAGTTATTTATGTAATTCACTCTATTTAACTAAGCTGGACAAACAAATGAATGAAGTAAAATGATAATAATATTACTGATTCGTCTGCTGTGCATAAATTTCACGAAGCCTGTTCTTTACGTCTGATCGAAATTGGGGGCGTGCAAGGATGTCAAACGTCAACAGCTCTTTATTGTATAAGTCGCACAACCGCCGTACCGGTACTCTGACACCGGCGTTTGTTCGTGCATTATCGACATGAAATAAGAGATGGCTACGAGTTAGTTTGGGCTTAATCTTTATCTGATTCAGTAGAGACGGGCAGTTATAATTACTTTGACAGATGTTGAACATAATATTCAACTTTAATAATAAACGTCTGTGATAGAAGGCATCACATTTATAATTATTAAGTAAGCTGAAGAGCTTTCAAAAATTTATTTGTATGTTCTCGATACTATCAGAATAAGTGGCATATAGTGGATTCCAGACAACAACAGCGTATTCAAGTTGTGATCTTACAAGAGCATTGTACAAGATTAAGTATGATTCATCATTTTTAAATACTTTGTTTTTAAATACCGTTCTTAATACGAAGCCAAGCATTCTATAGACCTTAGACACAATCTTCAAACTAAAATGTAGTTTACTATCGAAAATGACACTAAGATCACGCATGCTGTCAACTTTTTCAAGTGAATTCTCTCCTATCGCATATTTAAATTTTAATGAATACTATTCCAATAATTATTGTGATGTTGTGAGTAAATATTTACATTGTCACCGTAAGTGAAGCTTTAAGCTATTCACGCCAGTGGTCTTGAGTGGAATTATTTTACAAAAACATTTCTTTCTTTGACAATTAAATTTCTTAATTTGCAACTTTAACTCTGGCTGGGTGGGCATTTTGAGGATGATGTCTCTTGTTATTATAAATATCAATATGATATTTTGAAATGCCAACATAGCATGATTCTACTCTCATAATAAATGTATGCTAGGGGTGAAGAGATTGTGGAAGATTTATATGCAATTAATTTCTGGCACATGCGTCAATTTAATAAAAGAATAAAAGAACACTGTAATATTTTATAGGAAAATGTATCTCAATGGTATACTCTCAATACAATTGAGATACATTATCTAGATAAATAGGTAGATAGAGATACATAGTCTCAAGCGTATAGGACTAATATTTTGAATAAAAAAGGAACAAAAACGCTTATATAGAAGTCTCGTTTCCATATTAAAGTATGTCGTTCTGCAAAGACACAAAGACTAATTCCTTCGCTTGATTCATTTCCTGGCAAATACGTTTCAAACACATCAATACGTAAAAAAGCCTATCAAATTTGCCATTTGACCTAAAATTAATAGCTCAACATAACCAAAATCTATTATAAACTCTTATGCTGCAAGCAACGTAATGAAAATTAATTAGTACGAATATCTAGCGGAATCCACGTCAACTAAAAGGCGATCGAGTGCGAGTCGTAGTAGCACACGAAGGGTTCCGTAAAACCGCACAATATTATCTCTAGTTCTTTGGTAAATAACAATATAGACGCCATAGTAACAAGTAATTTGCAAAAACCTGTAAAATAATTGGATAATTGCTTCTGACGTACATAATTTTTTGACAATATACTGCAATGAAATATTGAGTAATTTAGCGGTCAATACAAAAATCTATTATACCCTCTTATCTTGTAATTTAGAATTTAAAACTGTCTAGCTTTTTGTCGATTATACTGTGATTAACTTGATCACGTAGCCTCCCTCAAGGTGGCATAGGTGACGCACTGGGCAGCGAGCGTCGCTTAGCAACCGCCACACCGCATGGAGTGCCGACCGCTAATGTCTTCCTTATAAGATTCGTTACCTATATTTTATTATTTGTCACTTTACTACTAAAATTAAACCAACATCGATGACTGTGTGTGTACTAAAATTAGATCAAAATCGATGTCCCTGTTGCCGCAAGTTGCGTAAGCAGTTTTATGCTCTTGAAATAAAGTGTGGGATAAAATTACAGACTTCTCTACAATTATCAGAAGAAGGTGAAATAACTGTCGCTGAATTTCCTTCAAACGGCAGTCTTGGTGGTGAATTCTGTCAAAATATGGACGACCAGTTTAATATAAAATTTGGAATTAAAAGATTCTGAAATGCCGTCATCGATCTTTTCAAATCCTCGCAAGTACAACAACCATTATTTTAACAGCTGGTGACTACGAACTAGAATTGGTTTAAAAGTACAACAAAACTTTTAAGGAATAGAAGGTGAGTTTTACAAACCAATAGTAGTCACGTAGCTTAAAAGCAATACATGACTACATATTGAATACCTAATTTAAAAACGATTACTACAGACGAATAGGTCTAAAGTTTGATTTAATAAAACTTCATAACACGAAATTGCGTAAAATTAATTCCCAGCTAACTTCTATGTCGAGAAGAGTTATAGAATCCAAATCAAAACTACAATACAATCAGGTTGATCCGATCAATCTGGATTGGGAAATCTTAAAGAAGATTAAACACTCGATACAACCAAAGTAATCCATAAATAGAAACTGTATTTTCATAAATAATAATGAGTTATAGTGAGTCTCACATTGTTTGTTTCAGTTAATTAATCTCTGTACGAGTTACAATAAAAAATGTTTTCTTAGCAGAGATAGTGATTCTATAATTTTGACTCAAATTTATTGCTTCAGGAAAGGAGAGAGCAAAGATGTTGCTGCAAAAATATTTAAAGATTGCGGATATAATTGTAATAAACAATGCTATATACTAATTAACGAAAAGAAAACACTTGAGACCTATGAAACCCAGTTATTATAAATTTGCTCCATTATTGCAGAAAGTGCTATAAACAGTCGTATACTATCGTCTCGAAGTACTATATATTTTATTAAAAAGCCATGGAGTTACTCAAGAATTTACGAAAGATAAATTATTAGAGTATGTCGTAACTTATTTATTAATACGCTTCATATAACTACACAAAAAATTTCAATTGGGTTAGAGAAATAACGATATGGCAATAAATTAAATGATCGTTAAGGAAAGTTATCTGGTTAGTGGAATGAAACTCAGCAAGAGGAGAGAGATTTTGTTTGCAAATTCATACATTTTCTACTAAAATATAAATCTCACCACCGGAGAGTACAAAATATTTATGCTCTTGATTTGCAACCTGAAATGACGATGCAAATTTGTATGATTTGTGTAAAAATGAATTAAAAAAAGGAATGAGAACGCAGGGAAACACCGTTTTTGTCACTATTTTTAAAAAATATCCTTTTAACAAAGTTCAACTTACGCTTTAAAGTCTAGAAAAAATTGTTGCTTATTCTTTAAAAACGCAAGCATTTAAAATCTAGCGATTCCTTAAGAAGCCATGTGAATAGAGACACTAAAAAGACAAAAGTGGTCGAAACATTCGAACGTATAATATTCGATATGGAAAAATATGTTACCATTGAAAAATATTTATTGGAAAAGTAAATTAATTTGGTCGAAAATTAAGTATGTTTAGTTAAAAATGGAAAATATTTTCCCTTTGCTTATGAAACCCTCTGTAAAAGAATAGTTACAAGAGATAAAGATAGCCCAAACATTATGGGAAAACTGCTTCCATTAACCTCTAAACTCCTGGTTCTTCTGTGACCTAATTACTCATACTAAATTGAATAACCTTAAATCTATGTTTTACTTAATGCCAGAGGACAGTTCAGCGTTTTAACGTTCGAACTAAACTAAACTAAAGAACTTTCGAACGACAATCTTTGCTAATAACCCATCTGGAGATGTTGTAATACAACGAAACCTAGGTCGTGGTATAGAACTTAAAGAAAGTAGAAATAATACTACATCACGTAGTTTCATTAAATTTTCAATAGTGAATTTCTACAAAATTAACGCCAAATATATTCAACGCCTTAAACATTAAAGGATTCGGAGACGAAGTAGAATAAGATTTTGAGATAAAAAACGTGCAAAATATTGACTCCTAAATTTAATTTTATAATTTTTTATATTAAGTTAGTTAAATTTATTACTCGTTTTATTATTCTAATAAATTTTAATATTTTTTTAAGGTACCCTGTCGCATTGTGATTTTAATTGATTTGCACTATATTCCGAACGTTTTAGAAAGATTAACTTTATAAACATGTTATAAAAAATTCTATATATCAAAAACGATGCACAGCTATTATTTCTAAACCATGTAGTTGAAAAAGTATTTAATTTTAATATGTAAAATGAAGATAAAAGAAAAAAATACCTGGCCATTTATATTGTACACTAAATTAAGGAATCAAACATTAATGATTTAACTAACTAATAACAGTTTAAACTTCAAATCCAGTTCATTCAAATTTTGGTGTTTGTAGTTTGAAACCTTTTTCAGAAACTACATCCAATTAATCTTCATAAATTTTCATACTTTTATTCCTTTCTCCCCAAAATTTAGTTACTAATTTAATAAATATTAAAAGCCCCGCTTTGTACGGAATGTTCAAAAAGTATAGATAACATTCTAGAAACACCTGAAAAATGTGGTTAGATTATTAGTTGCTTACCTTGTATAACCTTGTATAAACCTTGTATAAATTAACGAAACTATAAAAAAGTAGTCACCGCAACAGGCACCAAAAATGAAAGCGGCGTCATCGGTAAGATGGCAGCTGGAACGATGTACGGCCTCTTTGCTAATTTTATATATGAGCGTGAATATCTAATGAACATATATGAGTGTGAAGTTATAAATGATTCCAATTTTTATTCACTAGTTTTTTCCCGTGACTTATGTTGAAGTTTGGTGTTCGTAACGTAAAGATTAACGACAGAATTTGCGCATCTTCACTGACAAAATGACTCTCGCTACTCCCCAGAGTTGCTACCACTATCGTACCATTCACATCGCTTCACCAATGTTTTAGGTAACGACGGCTGCAGCACTTTGGAGCGAGGCTCGCGATATTCCACGATACGTCTCACTAAAATGTGTGCAGTTTTGTATTCTAAGCAGCCATAATAATGTTTTGTGTACAAAAATCTCGTGTATCAAATACCTCTATTATAAAATTGTCTTAATAACTATATGAATTTTAGTAAATAAATGCAACATCTGTATGTCTATCTATGTGCGTCTGTTCGTTTATAAAGCTAACTGACGCACATACAGACATTTTGTTTCTTACAAAATATACTCTACCTTATGCTTTTTATGCTAGTCTTCTTAATTTTTGATAATTCTACGCCTGTTATTAATCTAGTGCTTAACTTAATAAAATATTTCGAAGACCGACAGAAATAACATCATTTTATGTACATTATTTTTAAAAGTAATGATGCATTATTTTCGTGGCCAATTTCTTTAACCCAGAACATATTTTTTTTTGAGTAAGCTATTTTGAATATAGCGATTAATTAAATATTATTTTTTTTATTATATATTTATGTCTTCAAAGTCGTTACCGAAGTTAGTACTTAATTTATATTAACTTATTGTACATCTATTCTTGATTCAACGATTTCTAAAAAAAGGGCAGTGACAGACGGGCAAATACGTGATTTTATGGGTTTATTTAAGTGATCTTATTTTTCCCTTCTGATCAATGGAACCCAAAATTAGGGTTAAATGTATATAAAAACTATGTCAAAACTAAAAATTATTCAACAATCTTTCATAAAATATAATAATTTTAAAACTATATATCCAATAGAGGAATGAAAAAGTAAATTCGGGCACGCACAATGGTCCATCTTACTTCCGAAACAATCATTGTTAATTATCACATTAGACTATTATCACAGTAAAATTCAAACAAAAATATGAATTATTTCTTTCATCGCGATATAAATATTAAAATTTACTTTTTATTAAGCAAGGTTTGAAGACTTGTCCCAAAACTTTTAACAAAGAAGTACGTGAAAGTTTTTAGGGAGTTCCTAAAAGTTTGAGTACAAATTTAAAGAAACAATTAATTTCTCATTGTTTAAGTTTTTCGAAACTATGTTTCAAATCTATGTAAAATTTAAATAAATTTTTGTTGTTTTTGGTATTTAATTGATTTTTATTTTAGTATAAAAAAGCATGTTATTAAAATACAATTAATTAAAATGATTTACCAAAATTGTTCATTTATTAGAATTCACTGGTCCTTGATTTATTTCTTCATCCGTTATCATCTTAATTTGCTTTTAAACGAGTTTCAAGAAGAATTAATTTTTTCGACGCGTTTGGATATTGCTATATGTTTATGCCGTCTTATCTAAAATATTGCGTTATGTTAAGTATATCCTCAAATTCGTCACAAAGAAATTTCAATTAGGAGTAAAAGTATTTAACCACGAAATCCAAAAGCGGCTTTCTTAACCTGAAATATATCAAATACGGATGTTGTTACTTGGTTAACTATTAATAATGGGCAATGAATGTGAATTCTGGATGAACAGTGCTGTTGTAGTATGACGAGGAATACAATACTTTTCATTTATTTCAGTCTATAAAAAGGAAGATATTCATTGTTGCTAAATTATGTTTCTTTCCAATTATTATTTATCACTTTAAAAAAATGTGTCATAAGGTATGGATTCAATATTAAATTTTATGTTTGGTTATTAAAATAGATATTATATTTTTAATGTTTTTTTTAAATTCTTTCTCTTCCTTAACGTTTAGTATTAACATTTCTATTTCATGTATTTTTAGTGGATTTATTTTACATTTGAAGTAACAAAAGCTTTAGCAATACAAAGTTTTTTTAATGAAGTAATCGTGAATAAACCTATCTTTTTAAAATCGTTATTATTCGTGTCATATTTTTTCATTAAATAACGAACAGTGAAATTCACATTTTACTCATACTGGACTTGTTCCACAGCTTCTACCTACTTGCTCATTGAGGCAACTTTTTTGGCGAAAGCTAAAGAAATTTACATACAGCACAGATTTTAATTAATGACATACATTATTTGTTATCTTCATCACATCCATTAAATCTCGTCAGAACATTAGTGTGCACATTCAAATTGATGATAATTTACGGTAAATATATAATAAGCAATAAAAATGTCGATAATATTTTAAGAACGATGTAGGCACATCCCTATCGTTGAAATGACATTTGCGTAAAGGAAGGGCATTGCTCAAATAGTGCTATATTATTTCGCGAGAATTAAGTTTGAATTTTCTAACGCAATTTTTTTTTAAATTAAGGTGCCTATTCAAAATTAGAATTATAGGAACTTAAATACAAGATAATATTCCCCGCCTTACAATATTTTTCATCACCTTATTTTCCTTGTAAGTAATATAAATAATCAAGTTATACGAAATTAACCTTCACAACGGGTGCTTTTTATAAATTTTATAAAAATATAAATCCAAATATTGTTACAGACCAAATAGTGTTATTTATATCTCCAAGTTTTTAAATGACTATATAAACCCAAAAAACTACAAGTTTATCAAGTATTAATAAAAATATATTATTTGCATAATTTTGATATTTTCTCCAGTACTATTTCTAATATAAGCATGTTGAATGCTATTCAAAACATAAAATATGAAGGACAAATGTAACACGAAACTAATAAATTTACTTACATTTTAAAGTTTTATTATTTCATTAAATATATAGGCATATTTACATTATCTTTGTAACTTATTTTTTTATAGGCCCGCAATGGCTGCAATTCCCACAGAGACTTTTATAAAGATTAAGCGCCCTTTAGGTGGACAAATCCATCATAGAAAGTAAAAATAATGACCTTTGAAGAGGGTACACGTCCGTGTTTTTTCGAGCAAATCACCCTCCTCGAATCTATAATGTCGCACACACACATCCTTATATCCGGGTTCGTGACTTGAAGATAAGTCGCTGATATTTATTTGGAGTACGTTATGTTTGCCTTACTTAATAATATTTTCTATAAGTGCCAAAAGATGTATTATAAATTATATGAGAAGATCGGCGACGAGTTAGAAAACTTTATTAGAGGTAAATATTATAAGGCAAAGAATGATTGGCAAATTATTCTGTTTATATTATAAAAATCAATTTATATTATAGACTACAATTAAAAACTCGGAATCTTTAAGATATTTATAAAATTAGGCATAATTTTAATTTTAAATGTATCTTTTTTTTAGACAACTATGCATATCATCATGTATGATTTGTGATTTACCGTAAATTCTGTTTATTGGAATTATTGTGTAGCACAGAAACTAAAGAAATACACTAAGGCAAAAATATGTTTTAAACCAGTTAATCTTACATAATATTTTTTTGGATCTTTTGTCCAAAATTTAATTTTGTGAAAAAAAACAGTTTTTAAACTATTGAAGGACATTATAAAAATATGTTTATGTTACCTCTCTAAAAGTATCTTGCTAATGAATAGTAAACGAAAACCTAATTCTCAGCAGAAAATAATTATAAATTATTCGTAGCTTATGTGGTACAAAATACACATGCAAACTAATTGATTTAAACTTTTTCTGTCACATTGAATAGTCAATCTCGGACCCTTTTGATTTGAACCTCATTTTGTTTATCAGTGTTAGTGATAGCAGGAAATAGGTATTATCTTTTCCTTTTATTTCATATATTGGATAAAATGTTGAATGTTAAATTTAATTGAATAATCTAGTATATTTAACCCATTTGACAGAATTTTATGTAATAATAATAATAATAAAATAGAATAAAGCTTTAACTCAAACTTTGGTTAAATATTTACATATTTTTCTAAGGATTAGAATAATTTCAGTGTAAATAAATTTGTAACTAAATTATTATACGAAATACTACTATAATCTTGCGGTGGTTTTGATGTGGATTAAAATTGAATAATCTTTGAATCTCTGTGCAAAAACTTGACGTTTAAAAATCGATAGGACCAATGAAAGGGAACATATAAACGAATACGTTAGTCGAATGTGTTTAATATGTATTTATATTTTATTGAAATGTCATTATTTATATCAAATCCGCGAATAAACCCGAAACCGATAATTAAAACTTTAATATCCATATCATTGTAGCATATTCCATAATGTAAATGCGTGGGCAATGGATGTTTGTTTGATTGTACGCGTACATTCACGAGATGAATAAAAGATGGAGGTACGATTACGTAAAGCAACTTTACTATTTTTAGAGTTTTCAAGTTAACCAAATTATTTATGTTTTTGGAATGGTGCCTTAGTTTTCGTTTTGATATTTTCCTTGGAAAAGTTCATCCACCAAAATTTATTATAACTTTATATTACGCAAATGAAATTGGCAAACATTTTTTTGAGTATACTGCTTATCTACATTATTAAGCATTATATCTATAACAATTTATTTTTTCCGTTTATTACTATAACAGAAAATGTTGAAATGTCCAAAATTCTTGAGTTACATATGTCTGCGCATATAAAATCTACTACTTAATTTAAACAAGTAAAATCATTTAGCTAATTTTTTAATTACACATTAATTATTTATATTATTTAATTTTTTATTAAGTCGTTTTAAACAAACTTGTAAATATCCAAAATATTATGTGACATTTGGCAAAACACTGCAAAGTTTTGAGGCACGAGAATATAGCGAACTGTCTCACCTCGTACCGCATGTTCTTATTTTGCGTCTGTGACTTTTGGTTAAGTTCTAATGTTTTATGCTTTTTAAAATTTCTTATTCAATGAGATATATCTTCTCTACGTTATAACTCCATCAATAAGTACGACTAACAATTGGGGCAGACGTGTATATTTTCTTTTAGAAAAGAACAGAAATTTTATATGTCGAGTTAAAATAACATTTTGGAGTTAATATTTGCTTCATATTACGAAAAGTGACAATGTATAAAGGAACATAACCTAAGAGCACCAAATTTATACAGTTAAAAATTAAAACCCCAAACGCATAGTCATAGTGATCGACATATGATACTATTTAAATGTTAAATTTTCATGTTTGAGAATTAAAAATGAGAAACATTCTTGTTTGCTTTTATTGTAATGAATTACTTTTTAGAGAAGGCCCAGAGTAAAAGAAAATAAGAAACACTATGAGGGATGTATGTAATTATTTCAATTTTATAAGTAAATTCTAATAATAATATATACTAAATTTATGTAAATTCCAATACTAAATATATATCTAATATTGCTAATGTAAGAAAAATATTTGGTAAATAATGGCAGCACCATCGTATTAATATCCTTGATGATATATAGATTTATCAGAAAATATTACTTTTTTTATGGAAATTACTGAGTAGTAAGGAAGTTATAATTACAAAGATATTGTTCAAAAATCTCGTGTGTATCATTCTAAAAGCATAATGTAAACGTGATAATGTTACTTTAAACATGTGGTCTGGAATTTGCGAATTTCAGAATATGACTTTGAGAACAAATATATAAACGTAAATGATAATGACGTATCTAATGTCAATCCACCCAAACATAGACTTCTCTTACAATCCCTGCAAGTTAATTTCGAGCTGGTTAATTAACGCGTTTTATAGAATTTTTTGCAAACAAATGTAAATACCAAGTAGGCTAATGTGAAATATTTTCTTCCACTCTTATCAATATTCTTTAAAATTTTTAGTCGAGTGCAATTATGTTTGTACCTCGAAACCCAATTACGGTGAACGGATTCTCAACTTTTTTTTCATTGATTTTCTCAGCTTAAAAATATAAAAACTATAATCATAAAAAATTGCCGCTAATAATCTTATTATATCATTACATATAAATGACACTTGATGGAGAATGTATATATTTCACAGTGTCAATTTTACTTTTCTCCCTAGTTACTTAAACTTTTGTTAAAGTATTTAAAGGGATAACATAAACTTTTTGAAAAGCAGATAGAAATATATTTGTGAATATGCTGAAGATTCAAATAGAGGGAACGGAAATGTCGACCGGCAGAGTTTCACAAGGTTAACAGTTATTTTATTTTCAATTATTATTAAATTATTTTAGTTTCAGAGATCACGTGGAATGTTATTTTTTAAGTTATTCTGTGTGAAATTTTGCAGTTTATTTTTATTTAAAGTGTTGAAGATATATATACGTATTGTGAAATACTATTATCTTATTACATGTAAAGCGAACAGAATGTTTTTGGACATGAGTATGTGGGAGTAAAAAATGTTAACTTCTAATTTTCGTGACACTGCGAGCATTTTATAAAAACTTAAATTTTTTTTTAATCGTCAGTGTTATAGAGAAGAATATTAAATACCAGGAAAACTAAATTATGTATGCTATATAATCTGTAATTGAAATATAATTAAATATCATCCAAAACGCAATACATACATATTTGATAGTTAAATACTAACACCAGTTAATAATAAAGTTTAATATAATATATAAGTGTCATTTGTAGCCAGATAAACAAGATATCCTCATATTAATTATAACCTATATACTAGTAACATCTTTTTCACACATAATTATTTACCCAATTTATTTGAATTGACTTTAACTTGTAGAAGTCGTGTGGAGATTATTCTCGTGTGAGTTGTATACTCTCGAATATTTTGAGGGAAGCGAAATATGGAAATTCATATCCAGCAAAATTGTACTTAAATATTATTTTTGTTTAAATATTTCCATACATATTAATATAATTGCTTTGTGCGACTGCAAATAGTTTCTCAGCCAACCACGCTTTTCCAATCCCTTTATCTGTACCTTTGTTCAACGTAAATAAAATTGTGAAACATTTATTATTGAAATTCAGAAAAGCTTTTATTTAATAAATTATTTTCCTCCTAATTTTTTCATGTCTTTGAACAAGTTTAAAAAAATATCACCATTTCCATATAATATAGTTTTCTTTATTAATACGATTCAAATAACAATGAATGAATTAAAATGTGTCGAGTTCTGTCCACGTGCTCTATTACTGGGTGGACACTTAAAATAATTATCCAAATAGTAGAATTTCCAAATGATTGGACAGATCGGCAATATCTTAATTCGGCATGTATATATAGTTAAGTGTAAAATATAACCCAATAAATGAAGTACAAATGACCTCGCAAAAGCACTTTCAATAAAAAACATTTTTAAGATGAACTAAAGAAAATTTTCAAGAAAAATATTTTGAACTAAACAACGCCAGTAAAACATTTAATTCAAAATGCAACTTCGGGCTTTGAGCCTTTTATGACGGAAATCCATATTCATAAAAATCAATTCATACTTTAGATGCAAACAGAAAACGATAACACAATAAACAATTTTATTTGCAAACAACACATACAGGTATATTTGCACTAAATACCTTTATAAAATGTTATTTTTATTAAGATTAACTACGTTTAGCCTGACTGTTAGCATACATGGCTATAATATCGTTGTGTGTCGGGTATTTTATCAGTATCAGTTGTAATATAAGCATGCTTTTTTTAGGATTTTTCTTTCTTTAATTACATCAGTTTTCATTTTGCGGATAACATATCATACAGTTAAGTGATACTTTCCTTGAATATCGCAAAATTAAATATATTTAGATACTCATAAGTCATTACAATATTCATAAATCAGCTGTTTAGCTACATGCAATTACTTACGAGGCACTGCGCGCCACTATCATAGCGATTAGTTTTCGCTTAGCGCCACTATCGCTTAGTTACGATGATAGCTGGGGATGCATCACTTGTATATACACAAGTTGACGGTAAACTTGAAATTTATATACAAGTGGCCAACTTTTCATACGCCCTAAATTAACTAATTAATTTAATTAAATACAGACCGTGACAATCTTCATAAAATATTTATCAAAAAAATTAAGGAATAAATTTTTCTAGAAATTTATCAACAGATTATTTTCACTTCTCCATTGGCTTATGTATTTTTTCAAATATTTTATAAACATAGCAAAATTACTTGTAGGCCTCATTGATAGTAATTAAAAACAATAATTTTGGGACATTGATATAAATTGTAAAATTAAGAGTCTTTAATAGTTTTTATTTGAATACATAAATGAGTATTATCCATTTTACAATAACACAATTGCGATAATCCTACTTGTTATAAGTGAAACTTTGCTAAATCAATTGATAAAATAGCATTTAGTACACAGAATTTGACCTATAATTATCCTATTTTTAGCTATTTTAGGAACAGGATGCAAAAAGGAATGTGGCTACTCGAATTATCAACATTCCAATTATCAATATAAATATTTTGTGAGAAGTGAATTATATTAAATGGTAAGAAGTACTTAATTTTGTTAGAAAACTACAAACGATATTTCATGAAATTTAATTCTGTAATAACTGATATTGAAAAAGAACTGGTACAGAATACAAGCAAACCAATTTTTGAAATTGCAATTTAACTGCTAAATTTCATAGGTAAATAAAATCTTTCGGAACATGTTAACATATTTGATAAGTTTGCCCGGACCTTCACTTCAAAGACTGCTTTAAAGTTTGTACATCTAACAAGCTCAAGGGGAATATAACACTTCCGAAAAAAAAATTACTTGTTTTAAGTTGATTGACTTTTCAAATAAAAAAAGGAAATATGTAAAAGCGGAAGCCACAAAGGCAATTGCAACTTTGGTGGGTAACTTTTCTCTCTGTGAAAACTTATAAACAAACTCGAATCGCTAATAGAATAAAACTTATAAAAGAATTTTGCGAATATTTTACTTCTGTTGTTGTTAACCGCACTGTTTCTAAATGTATATTGAATTATAGAAACCTTGAAACCTAATTATAATACTTGTATAATTTTGTTACAGTCCCTATTTGTTTTAATTTTTTTTATCATTACATTACTTTTCATCTAATTTTTGCTACCACAATTTATAGAGATTGTTACTAATTGAAGGATTAGATTAATGTTCTTATTATTTAAATATATAATTATCCCTGTAGATAACTTTAGTTCAGCATACAATTTTAAAGTGTAAGATAATACATTCTCAAATGATTAATATAGTGTTGAAACTAAAATAAAAATCGATGTGAAATATGAATTTATTATTAGAAAGTTATAAAAAATGTATCAAAAATATTGTTCGTTTCTAATATCAGATATTAATATTATGATATGATTGCAATCAGACAAAAAATATGACCCATATTTTTCTATTATAATTTTTTTAATACACGTGGCACTAATATTTTTTATGCTTAAATAAAATAAAATGCATTTGCATCTTGGTAACAACTATCATTATTCCTCCGTGTATAGATATCGAAAATTTAAATGCAGAATAACACTGAGTCTAATTTTATTTTATGAGTGATGATGCAAATAAAATACAGCTATGACTCTTGTAACCATATAAATGAGGAAATAAAACTTTTCTAGTCATTTGCCGCCCAATTATTATCTTAAATCATGCATTCTAGATATTCAAAGAGATAACGCTAAAACTCACTAAATATTTAAATTTTGTACATCCGGCCAAATAGATCAAATTCCTTTTCAATTGTTCTACTATCGTTAACATGTTTACAGTCCGCTGCTAGTGGAAACATTTATAAAAAGTAAGTGATTTCTCTGTGTTGTCATTATTATTTCGAGAAAACCTTCAATTGGATAGAATGTAAGGCAGTATTTCACTCACTAAAGAAGCCCTGAGGACGAAGGATACATCCAGATAACTAGTAAAGTCTACAATGATTCATATCGATGGCTGCAAATTACGCTCCTTTATCATTCAAGACCTACAGCAATAATATTTTTACTTTTTGCGACGAGGAGATACGATCTCTCTTGAACTGGTCTTCTTAGTGTATGAAGATATGTTTGAATTAGTCCTCTGTGTGTACTTATTTACGGGTTTTGAACAATATGCCGGTGGAGAGAACTTGTCATAGGTAAGGTTTTCCGATGATATCATACATGTAGTAGAATTTATAAATAAACCATGGAATGTTCATAAAGATCTCCATTAAGTATATACAAATGTTGGCTTAAAAATGGATACGAACATTATTTAAGTTGATGTTGTTTTAAATAATTTTTTCTCATATTACTTCTAGTAAGTAGTGTTTAAAAATTTGGAAAATATTTGTTGAACTTTAGGTAATGATGCACTCTTAAATGTTAGGTAAAAATTATGTAATATGATATCATTTGTAAATCCCTTTTCGTCAATGTTAATACTTGTTAACTTTAATTAATGCCGTTTAATGTATGTTATGTATTTTTCAATTTTAAAAATAGTTTAATGTTAAATTGTTTGATATTAAATTAGTACAGATAAAATTATTTAGCGTTCCCTATCTGTTGATATGAGTATTTTGAGTAGAATATCATTTAGGAAATGTAAATTTAGGTAACAGTGTAACTGTCAGGCATTTAGTGTTGTATTTCTACATCTAGGTGTGATTCAGGTTCCCGTATTACTACTTCTTGTGTAGGAAGGTTCTAATTACTTCTCAGGAATTATATAGTTTTTTTAAAGAACGTTTCTGTTAGGTAGGAGTGTTAAGTTATTAACTGTGGTGTCGAAATATTGAACCAATGTTACCCTTTCTTGTTTAATCCTATTAGTTTATTTCAGATGGTATAAAAGTCATGATTCGGTCATCATTCCCTTTTCTGGTTGAGAACAGTGAGAGTTGTGATAGCTGTTTAGACAATATCCTCATCAAAGTAAATGTCAAGAACTACCCACGTGTCTGTCACTTATTCAATATATTTTATCTGTTGTCATAATGTTGTCAAAAAAGCGCTTTTTACATTTAATGTGTTTAATGTATCGAAAACATGGTTTGATGATCGGAATACTTTTCGTAGTTTTTAAATAAATACAATAATATGCATAATTATAATTATAAAATCTGATAACATGAGCGAATATTACATTTAAATTTTGAAGCCAGGAAAATATCACGTCTCATTAAATTCTTCGCGCTGAAATGTAAATATAAATATGAGACGGTGCGCTGCAGTCAGCAGTCCGATCTACAATGCTATCGTGTATACATCTCGTACGATTTGATATGCATTACTCGTTTGAGGTTAAAATAAACTCGTCAGTTTCAAGCATAAAGCTGGCAATAAATTTATTCGGATCTATTGGTTCATAGAAATAAGATAAATAATGCCTATGATGAACTCATTATACAAAAGGCAAGTATTCATATCAGAATTTAATGGGCGCACTCCACAAGGAAATTAAAAAAGAAATAGAAATACGATACAAGAGTGGGATTCTCAAGATGTCTATACTTTAATCTCTATCTCTATGAATCTATCGTATTTTAATCTCCTAGTGTGTACAAAATATCAGACAATAATGACAACAAGCATCACAAATATCGAAGAATCTAAAATACGCGAGTTTGAATCCGATATTATCTCATAGCCTACAGACACATCACAATTTAATAAAATCACACACGATATCTTTTTTACAATTTATTTTTAACCTTGTTAAGTTACCTACCTACTTGTTTCTGAAGACTGTTAGCAGTGACATAATTTTTATATATTAGTTTTACGTATTTGTCATTATAATTACGCTCTGTTTGCATTTTCTTGCCAAGACACGATATCAATTGATTTAAACGTCTTTTATAATCGCCTCTACTCCGTTTTTGTCACAGTATACATATTTCTTATTGCGAATTGTTGTTGGGTCAATACTGTCTTCTTCCTAATATCCTTCCCACATCGTATATGATTCAATATATTCTTTGCCTACGGATGTTAATGAAAATCGTTTTTCTTTCTTACAAAGTTATGAATAGTCCAAATCGTTAATATTATATAAAATAAATTTACGATTTAAAAATATATTTTTGAATAATGTCAAAAGAGATTCGGATAAAGACAAATCAATAAAAGCATTATTCAAGTTGCCAAAGCTATCGATTATTTCAGATACTATTAATTCACTCAATAGTTTTTTTCAGATATTTTACCATTTTTACTAATACAAAAATAAACTCATAGCTTGAATAGGCTAGTACTAATAACACTATATTTTTTTGCATTTGTAATATTTGTCTCAAGAATTTGTTAGTCTATAAACCGATAACTTATTCCTGATTTCTTTGCTGTAATTTATTGTGGTTTACTCGTTAGCTGACACCACATTACATAAAGTACTTATCAGATATAAGTTCAGTACACACCTTAATTACAATTTAGTAATAGAAACTATAAAAAAATGAGCGCAGCCATTTTTATCGTAAAAACGTGAATGCTAAATCTAATAATTTATGACTGTAATGGTTACTCGAGTTTCCATACAAAATTAATAATATTGATATAATCTGTTGTTTTGCGAGTAATCTATAATATAATGCACAAAATAACCAATAACTTTTCTGACTTGTCTCTATGATGACATCAAGTGACTTTGATACAACATTGCAAAGCTTTGGTGGCGCTGTTTTGTAAATAATTCTTACGTATTTATGGGTAATATTAACTTTTAATAGAATTTAGTTGCCGCTATAATGTCGAAAACTTTAAACTAGTCAGGAAATCTTTTTTAAAATATAATTATAATAAGCTTTTATATCATATGCCGTCAAGTAGTTTTTAAAAATTTTGAAAAATTTGCGTATAATTATTGTTGAAATGTTAAAATGTATAACCGTTAGATATTTTAGAAATTTTTTCATAAAATCTCTTTTCAGAAAAAACGAATCCAGGTGTTGTTTTCTTGTGATATTTAAAAATGTTTTGTTTACATTGTTTCGGAATTTTATTTTCAGAAAATATTATGCCATTGTAATTAAAAAAATGATTTATCATGTATTATTACTAGTACCGGGTGACCCAGCTTTGCCCAGTTTATTTCCAGTTTCCCATACGAACGTGAAATTACTTGTTTCATGGTATTAGATTTGGTATTAGATTTTCTTTCCCTTCGCCTTTGACCTTGACTTCGGCTTGGGGTTCGCGTTCGCCTTCGCCTTAGGCTTCACCTTAGCCTTTGACTTCCCATTTGCCTTCCCCTTCGTCTTTCCCATCCCCTTCCCTTAAGCTTCCCCGTTTCTCTTAAATCTTCCCCCTAAACCTCCCCCTTGAATTTATAAAGATGTTATGTATGTAATATAAATTTTTCTTACTTTTTATATATAGATGCGCTTGCTGAGAGAAACATGCCCAATAATTTTAAATTTTATTGAAGACATAAAATGAATGAAACTATTATCTTACCTGTCTTGTATTTTTCTTGAAAAACGTGTAATTTCTTTTTTTTTAAGAATAATGTTGTTTTTGCTTAGAATTATCTCCATCGCCTTTTACTGATTGAAATTATGCTAACGCTATTTTTCGCTAAACTTATATAAGTATAAATTACAATATTTTATAAAAATTAACATTATCTTATTACTTCGTACGTAAACTGTACCTTACAAATATTTGCCAAAAAATAATTCAGCCAATTGAAGTCAAAGAAAACATTTACGTCATTTTTTAAATGTTTTATCTGTGTATTTGTGTATGCGTAACTAAGACTACAATTTGGATGAACTTTAGGGGTAAACTTAAATTAACAGTTGGTGTTTATTTCCCAGCAGTCAGATTATTCAATTAGAAGATAAATGAATTTAATATTTCAAATCGTTAATTTACATTGCATTAATATAAGAACTACAAAGAACTGCCTAACTGGTAATGATATAAATGTACCTAGTAAATTACAAGAAAGTATAGTACAGCTATGTATAGCAACAGATGGCGCTATGTATGTTAAAAATCGCACAATGGAGTTTTCCACGCGCATATTTATTGGCGAAATGAGCGTAGCCAAAAGTAAGTGTGGAACTAGAATTATAAAAAAAGTATCGGTATGTTTTTCAGCGGTCCAGGCGTACGAAACACAGAAACAGCTGATATCAGAATTAAATAGGTAGAATCAATAAAAATGAATATTTAAGTAACTCTATTTAATAAAATTAAAGCCTATTGTTGTTTCAAAATAATTAATTAAGGTAATATACTCGACATGACTGTGATAATGACAATGCATTAATAGTCACATAAAAATTATCACCAAACATGCAAGATATTTTAATATTATTTGTTTTTTATTACCTTTACTAAAATGGAATGAAACTGTCGTAGTATTTGAATTTTGTTTTGTGCAAATTTTTTGATTAGGATTTCATATCCAAAGGGCAAATTTATACAAATATACTCTTCTGAAACCTATTTTATGCAAGACTTTACACAGTAATAATATAGATATTTTAAAATAGTTCAATAAAAATACTGTGAATACACAAATGTTTAAATTTTCATGTTTACCTAAGGACGTAAAATAAATTCCACTCGTACTGAAGAAGCTTATTGCTGTTCCGTTTGATATTTAACTATATGCCATCTTAATAACTTTCATCTATCTCTAAATTTTTCTCTAAGAAGCAAATAATATATTACAAAATCCTTCCATATAAATTACATTATGAGAAAAGGCAAATGAAAAGAAACTGAAAACTAAAAAAAATAAAGTAAAATATTTTCAGTTTTGGACTAAAATGTATGAAAAATTAATGATTTTTATATAAATTTACTATTCGGGTGAAAAGAGTTTTTATTTTTTAGAATTGATCAAACATTGGTTTCATGAAAGCAGATAATAATATTAGAACAAAAATAGTGTGAAATCTCCAAACTTAACATTTTGCGAAATACGAAATCTTTTAAAATTGATTATTTAAATTAAATTTAAACGTAATATCTATTGAGCATATGAAAACGATACTGCCCTGTGTCTTCAGCCTGAAGATATAGAATCATCATCGCCCAATCTTTATAACGCCTTAAATCCAAGCGTAGCAACGAGAATCAGCACCCAGTCTTCGCAACACCTTGAGGCAATACCCTGAGCAACGATTATCACAGCCTATTCGCCGCGTCGTGACGCAACGTCAGCGTCGCATCGCGCTATCTCATTCAGACGAACGGAATGTTGTTTAGAATAAGCAGCCTGTACACATTACTGTGAGTTTTTGGTCATTTATAATTATATAATATATGTATATATATATATATATATATATATATATATATATATATAACTCGTAAATTATCGACTAAAACAATATCGAAATCAAAAGTAGAATCACCTTACTCATTAACACAAACTATAGATTTAAATGTTCTGTCAAATTTCATCGCCTCAGTTAACTTAGCAAACTCATGGCAGAAGGAAATTTAAATGCATATTAAGTCGTTTACAGGGCCGGGCGGAGACAGGAGACTCTATTAAGCAATTTGACGATTGTTCCATGCTAGAACATTTTCTTTCAACACAGTTCGGGGAAGGGCAACACTCCAAAGGAGATCCTTTCCGACTTGCAGGAATGCAAACGGAATTAAAATGAAACAATCAATCATTTCTTGTTAAAGATATAAACGTGCGTATGTTTATACGTGAAAGTAGAACTCGCTCTACGTTGATTCCCTACATATATGGGTACATAACATTCAATTGTACGTAGTATTTCTATTAAAATGTATAAAAATACTGATTTTTCAAAAGATAAATTTATTGCTAGCTATATATTTCACAAACGTATAAATATATGTTTAAAAAATTCTGGAAAGTTTCTTACCAACAGTTTACTGAAAAAATGACTGTGATAGATAGACAGACAAGTAAGTGATGGTAAAGGTGTTCCGTATTTATTTTTGAGATACGAAAACCTAAAAAGGAGCAGGACAATTTGAGATTTACCCTAATAATTCTTATTATTAATTACGATGGTCAAATGAGAATTCAATCTGCTTGTAGTTTTTGGACACGTCGGTAAACTTGTAACCATTATACTTGCCACCGAGATTCAGTTTGTCTTTTACCTTTTAATCTCACAGTTATCTGAGCTTTTTTCGTCTCGTCTACATTAAATATGCTGCTGGCATGGATTTAATTATTGTCCACAATCTTCTCAAGCAAATCGTAAAAACTGGACACGATCTCACGATTAAACACTTCTACTCAATGAAGTACTCTCCGGTTGATGAAGGGTAATTTCGGGTTTTATTTTTTTAAAAGCGTAGAACAAACGCTTACTTGCCATCTTCATTTCTTTATTAAAGGAATGAGGGATTTTGTTGTGCGCTGAACGTTAACATGTGATTTTTCAAAGCCAAAAGATGGTCCACAAGCTCCATTTCCTGTTCAATCGAAAAAAATGGCAGTTTTCCTTTATGTGTCACATCTATGTTAGAAAATTTATTAAACAGTTTAGCGTGACACAAAATAGTTGTTTTGATACTGTCTGGAGATGGCATTGATATCCATTTCTTTTTTCTTATAAGCTGATAATGCTCTTTATAAATCTATTATATTTATAATATTCTTTTTTACTCTCGCTATCAGCAGTCGATAGCTAAAATTATTAGAATTTAATTTAAATTAAAAAAGGGTTTGCATAAATTGGACCGATAATATTTAGGAACTCGGGAATGGCCAAATATACAGACCATGGTAAATTTGAAAATCGTGATAAAAAATTAAAACATAACTTCTACTAATTTCTGATCATTTAGAACAGTGTAAAAATCACTAGAACAGTGTAAAACATGCTTTCTTATAAAATAAGTTACAAAATTATAACTTATAATTACGATGAACAAGTTCATTAGACAATACAAGGAAAATTAACGTCAATACAACCCAAAAACTATGTTTTTTTATCACAGTCGTGATATCTGTCCAACGTCGATTCAAAATGACGGGGTATTAGTGGGACTGCAGTCGCCTCTTTTATGTTGCAACTTTAAGAATAATAGTGTTATTTGGTAGAATTACAGAAGGGATACAATTTAAGTACTGTTCAACATAGGATACATAAAACCAAAACACAACTTCCTGTTGCACCTACAATACCTAGTGAGGTAGGAAGTAAATATGAATACAATGAAATTGACATGTTTACGTCAAAATATGGGGCTACAGCGATAGTATAAACAAAATAAAGTAATATTTACGCTCTGATACATATATCATTATTTAGTTAATAATAAGTTGAGTGAAATACTTTATATTGTTGAGAAAATTCCAATTATTTATACCAAAAAATTGCAAGCATAATTCACAATTCTGTAAAAGTATTAATTTAGATAACTTAGTGAAGCTAAAAGATTCTTTTTCAACTTACGAATGATTATTTTTATTTTATGTACCTCGACTCTAAGTGCAGAATATGGATAGATAGACGGTATATTGATTTCTTGATCGCCCTATTTCCAGCAAACTCTTCGTTATAATGATGCGTTTGCTGAGAACGATGCGAAACGCATCGTTATAACTAAAATTTATCTTAGAGGAAGACTGAAACTTAATTTTTGATAATTGTATTTTTCGCGTATATTTTCACCTTTTTCGGAAGTAGGAAATTTTTTTAAATTTTACTTGTTATTTGTCTTTGAACGTGTAACGAGTTGAATATATTCTTCTTACAGATTGGGAATAAGAGTGGCGTGATAAAAAAATTAATGACAATTTATTTTCCAACTTTTCGATGCATTTATTACTTCCGACATTTCATATCTGTCTTTTAAAAATTATATTATTGTTTTTTATTGCTAAAACGTTTGATTTTTTTGTTTTTATTATTTGCGTGTCATTTTTTGTTAAATTGTTTATAAAATTTCGATAAAGAAATTAATTATTTAAGGCACCGTCTGGGCTATAGGTAGTTCATTTTTGTCACATTCATATGTAGAGCAGCTACAATTCATTTTTAAGCTATACATAGAAACCAGTATTTAGTAGCTTCTTAGCAGAGTTATTTCACTGCATATGAAAAATAAGACATCACATATAGCAAAGTATTTGGCAATTTATCTAATAACTAGAATCCTGAAAGGAGAAAATTGTGGGGAATATTTCTTTTAAATATATTTCGGATTTAAGGTTACTTTTGTTTATAAAATTAATTATAAATTCTGTTTATAAAATAAATTAAAAATTCAAAGTTACTAGACTAACAAGTTGTAATCTATTATTTGTAAATACACATAGAAGTTATGATCTACATTGAAGGAGCTTCTAGATACATATCGCCAGATGTGGAGGTAAATAGCTTGCGTGAAAATAAGAGTAAATTGATTTTTCCTGTCTGAAGAACTTGAGTTCAAAGATTTACCTCTTTAGAGAATGAGAATTTTATGTTCTATACACCTGTAGAATCTCCAGGGTTCAAAAAAAGAAAAATTAGAATCGAAATCACACGATAAAGAAAATGAATAGCAACAATAATTGTACTATTTGGAATATATATATATATATATATATATATATATATATATATATATATACACATATATATATATATATATATATTTATATATATATCATAAATGAAGTTTGTTTAAATGAAGTATCAAGTAATTATTTGAATGTTTTCTCAAATATTCTTGTCCTAAAATATACATGTTAATTAAACATAAACAATATTCGTGTATTAGTTGAAGCCTAATGAACTTATTTCAAATCTACGATAATTATTTGAGAAAGTAAAAGCCATTTACGCAGTGCCTATATATATTTTTACACCTTGTATGACATGGGCAGAAACAAGGATTGATCAATAATTAAAACACTCTTATATCCATTTCTTCTATTTAAGTTATTCACTCTCTCTTCGAAGGATCGGTTATGAAAATATGTAATAATACAGGAAAAATGTGGGAGAAAAAAATATTTTAGAATTCGAAAGTATTAAAATATCTTTGAATTTAAAATTTGTAAAATTCATTAGAAACTGTTCTAAGATCACTTAAAATGGATTAACATTTTAAAGTAATTTTGGAATACACTTTAACATAAATTGAAACCAAAGAAAAAAGAAAAACATGTTCATAAAACAGTATTAAAATTTTTTTGATAGTTATTATAATACTGTAATAACAATTTGCCCTGATCTCTTCTAAGCTTATAATTAAATTATAAGCATTAATTATATTAATTATTATTATTATTTTATTGTTTATTACTTTGTTTCTTCAAATTACAAGTTCAAACAAAAATGAACAGAACAAAAAAATGAAATAAAATTTGCCTTTAATTTCGTGATGGTACCTATTGATTTTCATTTTCATTTGTCACCGAATTAAAAAAAACGGATAAGACTTATTAGATATTTAATAGATAAATCGTTACCAAAGTACCGAAAGTATTATATATTGGCTTAACTATAAATAAGAATTAAATCAAATTTTTAACGGTTTCCTAAAGAAGTTAAATTAAAAAGTAAATTGTAAAAGGTTACAAGTTTGAGAAGGTGGAACAATTTTAATACTTGACAGATGAGAAAAATATTAAAGGACATTTTTAAATTTTTACTCATTAAAAATTGATACTACTTTAACTTAAGAACGTAATTTAAATTCGAGTTTACTAGCGTTAATGCAAAGATTAAAATTTATTAAACCTTACTGTCATAATGTTTAGTAGTGAGTCCTGAATACTTACAAATGTGAAAATTATTTATTAGTTTTTGAAGGGTAAAAAAGGAAATTATTAAAAAAGATAACTGACATCTGAAGTATCCGATATAGTTACGAATTACACAACAATAGTGAAAATTAGGTGTAGTAATTATCATTAAACTCTATTTCATCGGGTTAGGGCATATCTTAAGATGCAATGATAATGAACCTGTCTAACAGTTTAATTTTGTGAAATAGAGTGGACAAGAAAACGAATGAAACGACACATACGATAACTTGACTAGACTGAAAAGGACCTTAATGGATTGAAGTACTTCAAGCTAAGTACTTCAAGATTGAAGTACATAGCTTCAAGTCGAATTGAGACTCTTCTAAGTCGGTAAACATTATCAAAATACAAAAATTGGGACTTTATCGACAACACTCTTCATATTTTGTTGATGACCTGATATGCTTTTGTTAAATTTATAAATTTATTAATACACGCATTGATTAGGTAAAAGTATTTTTACTTTCACGTGATTGTTAATTGTTTGGCTAATTCATTAGCTCTTATCAACATTCTGTTTTTCTCTTGTGCAAACCTCATTTCAAATACCGTAAATTAAACAGGGTTTTTAAATAAGTGAATAAGTGTTATCATTTACTCATAAAATAATTAATGAAGATTAGTAAGGACATTGCTTTAAAGAAACGTAAACGCGAAGTAAAAGTGCTACTCTGTTTTATAGATCTTAGCATAATCTGCATCGCTGGTCCACTCTATGGTATTAGATGGGATTGTCGTTTTGGCTTTACATTTATTCTAATAAATTTATGTAATTAACATTACATTATAAATTATGAAGATATTTTTGGTTCGATGCAACAATGGAAACCGCTCTAAAATTACTATTCTAAAATTACAGACACCAAAAACTGTTAAATGGTAATTTATTGAGAAATATATACGAAATGCAGATATAATTAAAATGTTTACATATAATTTCCATTGAATCTTACAATACAATTAATTTCATTTCACAAACTTAAGAAATACAACCGAAAAATATTTGAAAAAAGCAATATTATATTTTCATTTTGATTTAAACATACCAGTGCCCCAATTTAGCTCTGGTTCATGTGTTAACTCGCAAAAAATATCTGGCTCGCTTTTTTATAAAAACTACTGATAGGATATTTACTCTTTCGTACATAACGAATCTTTCTTCCATATTGGGAGGCATTTGCTTGTTACATAACGTTCTTTCAGCACCGACGTAAATACCGACTGTTTTGCGTACGTGATGCTTTACCCGACGTACACAATAACAAGGAACAAGTTCTACTTCTTTTCTTATTATTTTTTTAAACAGAAAAACTTGAACACATCACGAACGAAAGCTACACAAGAATTGGAACCCTAAATTTACTTGAGAAAAATGGAGATTTATTACTATTTCATAAATAAAGATTTATTAGAAGTCACCCAGAAAATACACTATGCTGAAAGTTTGATTCATTCAAATACAGTCAACATTGGTGAAATAGGGAAATTATGTACTTCTTACTAACTGACAAGGTTAATCTCTACATGTCCAGTAAATTTTAGGAAAGATTAAATTCTTATCAAATTTACTGGTTTGCAATTGGCCTACGTATTTCATATATTAGCGACAAAATATGGAACAAAGCTTGAATATGCAAACCACAGTTAACGAAACGGTTTCATATTAGAGTCTTAAGCGTTTAGTATGAGTAATCCTAAAGGTTAATCTTTTATACAATAAATAATAAAGATTTAATTTTTTTAGTAGATATACATAGGATACTATATTTTAATTTCTAAAATTGGTTACTCGATAATCCCATCCAGCTTCGTAAGCAATTGGTCCAGTAGGAAATAGTCCAATATGTTTCTTTCATGACTGTCTCACAACTCCTACTTGTTATTCTAATAATAAACAGCAACTATCAATTAATTTAGCCTAATCGCTGTTTATTCGGTGATAATAATTGAAAGTGTTCCTAGAAATAGACAAAGGTTAAAAGTTGTCAAAACTTATTAAAAATAGACAAATGTTAAAAGTTGTCAAAACTTATTAAAAATAGACAAATGTTAAAAGTTGTCAAAACTTATTAAAAATAGACAAATGTTAAAAGTTGTCAAAACTTATTAAAAATAGACAAATGTTAAAAGTTGTCAAAATTTAATTGATTTTTTAACGAAATTAAGTTTCAACTGTAAGTTAAATTTTAATAGGAAAAAGTCTGTGACAAAGTGAAATCTGTACAAATATATAATATTCTTGACACCAGGATTTTGATAATATAAGGAGGTCCGTATTGATGTATTATAAAATGTGATAATCTTTAATTTTACTGATATGGTAAAATGTAAAAGGCATATCTTGTATTTTACCATCTTTTTTGTTTTTTATTTTAATGTTTGATAATTAAAATCACACGGAGGCATGCTTACTTCCTTTAAATAAGGAAAATTTATACATATATTTTTTCCTACATATTTGATATTGTAATACTTGGTATGCTCTGCAATATTAAGCATACCTACACATATTAAACATCTTCCAAAAGAAAATATAATTTGACCTGTTGCTCAAAAATACGAGGAAGGACATTTTTCTTAAAAATTTGAATGGAAATATTTTCATTAGGAATAAATTATGAAAACTGCGAACTGAAATAACCATAATTCTTTTATTTAAAAGTGTCATAATGTATCTTTCACCACATTATACTTTCGTGTATATAGGTAGGTGGTACACTTTTAAAAATTGCCTTCGTGTATTCGCTACATTCACGAAAATTCTTTGAAATATATAATTAATTCGTGGTTTGTTTTCTTTTTTGGTGCAGATAAATTTCTTATCAGTAAGGTTTCATAATTAATTTAAATTTCTTATCAGAAATGAAAGAAGTGAGGACTAAATAGATTACTGATCGGAAAACAAGCTTTACGTTCATAACACATTTTTGAAAAAAAGAAAGAAAAGGTTGACGGGGTTTTCTCGGGTGGGAAAACTTTAAACAAAATTGAATTTAAAATCCAATGTTTAAGTTATTGGAACGATATTTAGTAAAGAATAAAGATTAATAAGGTTTACCTATACTTTAACAAATAAAATAAAAAGAAAGAGGAAGTCTTTCGGGTATCTTTAAACATAATTATTCTCTATTCAAAAAGGGAATATAAAGAATTATTTTCTATAAGTGAAAAAAAATAAAAAAGATGTTGAGTAATAAAAAAGGGAATGAACAAACGAAAAAAGTGTATATTATCTCTAAAGAATAAATATGGGAACAAGGTTCCGAAAAAAACAGTGAAGCATATAAGAAGAAAAAAGACTCGCACTACGATGGTTACGTAAGCATTTATAAACATTTAATGGTACATAATATTCCTATTAAACTACTTACAAAATTTTAATGTTTTAAACTGAAAATATATTGCCTACTAAATCTTTCACAGGCGTATATTAAAAAAAATATTTTTGGCGTGAGTTACGTTACCAATTTCTACAAGACGGCTGATGTTATTACTTGCTACAATTCGTAGTTATGCGTATATATATATATATATATATATATATATATATATATATATATATTTATAAAAATTATTTTCATTGAAATAAATCTACATTTCGAAACAGTACTTAACTTTTCATCTGAAGATAATAAAATCGTAGACTAGTACGGAAATGTCATAATATTACACAAGAAATGAAAGAAGTGGGAACTAAATAGATTACTGATTGAATTTTAAATTCAATTTTGTATCGCGTTCCGCGGATAGTCACAAATATATATTTAACTATTACTGCTTACAAATATACTTTATTTAATTACAATTTACAATAATAATTATTAAGATTAGCAATTTTGAACAACATTAACTCTAAGATTTTGATCTTTGGCTGGTAGACTCTCTTCGTCAGTTGCTCGGACTGTATTTTATAGGTCTCCTCTGTTGGCGCTTGCGTTCTGAGAAGCTTGGTTTTTTTTTGTTATTTTTTTTGTTTTTTGTTATTTGAAGTTTTTGAAGCAGTCAGCAGACTTGCTTCTTAATAATATAACGTCCATCGGATGTTGTTGGCTTCGCAGCGTTCTTCTAGATTAATTTATTAGACATTTATGCTGATTGGCTTCCTAGTATTTTACTGCTATCCATCGGATGTTGTGAGTTAGCTGAGCATTCTCTTAACTTAATTTATTTTATGTTTATATTGAGTTGGTTCTTAGTAGTTCGCCGTTATCAATCGGATGTTATTATTTTGCTGATGGATTATGGTTACTTAACTCCTCCATCCCTTAGACGGGATCGAGCCATCTCGATTCCTGGAGTGTCCTCACTCCTACGTTCATTTATCTTGGTTTTTTCGATTCTTAAAGCATACATTTTCCTCTTGTTGTAACTTGATCGCGACATCGGTACTGTTTTTCCCTTTCTTTATGTGGAATTAGTTGAATGATGCAGTCTTCAGTTAGGGACGGTTCCTCCACCTTCACGTTTTTAAAAAATTGATATCGTATGTGATATCTCTTCAAGCGATTTTTTGTATATGGATTTGAGTAGTGTAGCGAGGTTTTGTTTGTCAGGTATGAGGTATAAATAAAATAAAATATTTAATGAAATTAATGACAGGGGTTTTTGCGTAAAAAGAATTTTAGGACCAATATAAACGGGCAACTTGTATTATATTTTACTCCTAAGCAAACTGTTTATATCTGAGCTATGCTTAGAAATAAACGGTTTACGTAGGCATGTTTATTAATGTGGTATACCTAATTACATAACAATTCTTGATGGATTTTTTTCAATTTTTATAACGACAGAACAGAGTTCTTTCTATCGTTATAAAAATTCAATCTTAATACATGCCGTATCGTTTATAGTAATTTTTCGTGTATGACTGGATAGGACTGCTTGAGCAAACCAACAAAAAATAAAAACTGTGTGCATTTACTAATGTATTTTTAATTTTTTCAGATATTTGTATAAATTTTTTTTTTCAATTGTTTTACATTCCAAATATCGTATAAGTGTTGTTATATGAAGGCCACGTCCAACAGTTCATATCCAATTTTTACAAGAACTGTAATATAGCTTTACTAACATTCCCCCTTCAATAGTTTGTTTAATTATTATACAAAGATATTATTTATATTCGTTAATATTTAATTAAATCTGAATAAAAATTGAATTATTTTTGTCATCTTCTTACAGGAGATGCGGAACCCAAAAATATATTGCATAGAATTTAATGAACGTTGGATATACTAAGCAAGATACGAATCGTGTAATAAATTATTTTAATAAAAACATTTAGCAATTAGACTTTTTTTAAATAAAATTTTTCTGGCGGCTATACTATTTTTTAATAGACAATGTTTCTCTAGTCGTGACTTTCATCTATGAAATGTGATTTAGCGTGGTGGATTGATAATATGCCGTATATATATATGTGTATATATATATATATATATATATACATGAAGTTAATAAAATCAATTATAATTAATATAAGTACCATCGGTATCTAACACTTCTCGCCAACGTGTAGGTGGAACTAAAGTTCCGTCCTTGCAAAAATGTTGGGCCTTTGACTAAAAAACCTTTGAAATTCGATTTTGGTATAACTCTCGTCTATAAATTTTTTATCACATAAATTTCTAGAAAGAGAGCGAAACAAATGGTAATTAGATGGCGAGAGATCTGGAGAGGACGGTAGGTCAAGTAGCATACTCCATCCAAGTGAAAGTTGTTTTTCACGCGTTACTCTTGCTAGCTGTGGTGTCGCGCAATATTATGTAAAATCAACTTTGCTTTGATTTGAAGGAAATCTAGCGGTGACTTTTCTCAATTGTTTACAATTAATCTTAGCCGTAATTGTGCTATTAGCTTCGGCGAATTTCTAATGAAAAACTCAATAAATAACTTCATTTATATCTCACCATACACTCAGAAATATCTTTTGTCCAATATTATATTTTGGTCTAGGTTATTCTCCAGCTCTCAACTATTGACGTTTATACTAAAAATAGCATAAATCACCCACTTTCATTCTCCTGTAATCAGATACTTAATCCTCTTTTTGGTACTATGAAATCTCAGTAGCTCCAAGCACTCATTAATTCTCCTCTGAATTTGAAAGGGTGTTAGCTCATGTGGTAGCCAAACGGAAAATTTCCACTTCTTTCCTAAAGCATGAAGTTGTTTTTCCGTTGCAATATAAGAGCGTGAAAATAGCTCTGCCAAACAACGTGAACGTATATGGAATCTTTTTCGTAGGTTATCGCATAAGTCAAAATTATCTTCTTTGAATCGTTGAAGTCAGTGCTTGGTTGTATTGTAAAAGGACATATCTTCACCCACCGTTGCGTGTATATTAGGGGATGCTCCGCTAGTTTTTCGCCCCGAAGGATTTGATGAAGAAAGAGTCCTCTAAGTTCACTTCGAAATACTTCATTTTTTATTTGTTCTTTACTCGTTGTACTTACTCAATTATAAACTGAACAGAACTTTGAATGCCACACTCTTTATATACTCTGAAGTAAAACATCTTCTAGAAGCTTCTATAAGCCAGAAATTGGTCGAAAAAAGTGACGGGTTAATAAGTTGCCAACCTAATAGAATATAAACTATATAAAACAGGTTTACGAAAGGTAAATCCTTATATATACACAACGCGGGCGAAAAGCGGAAATGTTTCCGCAGTAAAAAAACAATTAATAAATTCATGAGAATATTAATATTTTCCTGTGTTTATTAATTAGTATTGATTTCAATAAAATATAATTTGTAATTTAAGTAATCAATTTACTTTGAACCGTAGCAATATATATAAGATTAATTCGATTAAAATTCAATCTTATGTTGATTTTGCAGCATTGGCGATAGTAGTTGGCAGTTTGAACATAATATTCCTATGACAAATATTTGAGGTCCCTTTGTCTCTTTGAGCTATCAGTGGAATTTATAACTGTCGAGCGGTGAATTCAAGGTATGCTAAGTCAATTTTGTAATTTTAATTTGGCAAGTGCAATAATTATGCAATCGTGCATCTATTTCTCGTAGTCGCATTCTATTTTGAATACCAATTGGCACTGGTACAATTTAGTTGATCATCTGTATTGATTTGAGTGCGGCCAATGACTTGATGCATGCGGATTTGAGCCACCTTAAATAGTTGTCATCATGTAATCCGTCTCTAGTAAAAATACTTTCGTTCATTTGTAACATTTTTTAAAATGCTTCTTGAACACGCACTGAAACTATTAAAATCCGAGTCAATATTGAAGGGCGATGTTGGCTTTTGACGGTATAAATGTAAGCCTTCTTTCTTGACTGTCTCTGTGTATTCCTAACAATATCGTCGCTTTTAGGGTAGGTAATAGCGTGTGAATATTTATTCCACCGTATCATTAAATTTAATTTTTGGTATAAATATGCAATTTTTACAAAGCTATTTTGCGGTAAATAAGATAAAGTGTGAAATTAAAACTAGGGGTGACATTTGGAATCAGCGTCATTTACGATCAGCTGTATGAAGACAAAGTTTGAAAAAAGCAACTCAAAATTCCTCTCTCGCCCAAATAAAAACTGGGCGGTTGTTCTTAGTGCCGACCGGTGCACTTTGTGATTTCACTTTGGCAAATATGATTCTTCGGTGCGTTTTATTTCAAATACTGAATTTTTATGCGATTCCACAAAAAGAAACCTAGACAAGCTAAATGAGATTATTTTTACGCCAAAAATTTATACTTTAGTCACAATATTGCAATTAGTATTCCAACCCAAACATTAATTATCTATCTGTGATAACGTACATATATATAGAAGTTCCAAATAAAACAATTTCGTTTTTAAATTTTGATTTCTTAATGTTGGGAGCAATCCGAAAAAAATTATTGTTATACCAATTAATACTCTATATTTTCCCTCAGGCTGTATTGTCACAGGGTTAACTGCTTTCATTATTCCGAATATAAAATGCATTTGGTAAATGGGAGAAAAAACTGCGATTTTGCTGTTTCCAAAAATCTATTGTTTTATCATGTAATATTTTTTATTAAATAAAAAAAACACACACGAATATATATGTATATATATATATATATATATATATATATATATGTGTGTGTGTGTGTATACATGTATATATATATATATATATATGTGTGTATGTATATATATATATATATATATATATATATATACAGACGTAAATTATTGTTCTGAATATGAAATGTTCTGTCAAATGGTTAGAAAAATTAACTGTTTCCTCATAAGTGATTATGAAGAAACCAATAATATCAAAGTTTGAAATAAAAAAAACTTAGTTTGTGATCATAAAATAACTTATATACAAAAAAATAAGTTACATAAAATTATTTCACAATATTAAAATACTATTATTGCCGTAAAAATAAAACTTGGAAAACATTCACAAAACTCATTTTAAGACTTAAATATAAATAGTATTTAATTCGGTTGACGTTGCGTAGTGTTGTCGCGACGTCACTCATTATATTTGTCCCATTTGAGGTAAACGGAATGTAATAATGAGAAGTTACAAGAAAATATAGATATATGTATCGGCGTATGTAAGTCAAAATCTATAAAAGTGGTAAATGTATTAAAAAATAATAATGTTTTTTGATATGTCAACTTTCCAGTAAATTTGTTGAATGAAAATTTTTATATTGCGAAAGTACACTTAAACTTGTCTAATTTCTTATTTGTATTGTCGCTCTCTTAGTTTTTTATTTAAAAAATGTGGAATGATTGACAGAATTAGCTTTACTGATTATATTAGAATAAAATATTGTTAATTCCAAAATAATTAAATTTTGAAAAAAAATTATCTCATTTGCCATTTTTTCGCCTATCACATTTTTAATACTATTAAATCAATTAGATGTTAAAAATTTACAGTCATCGATAGTCCGTTGAATTTTAAAATATTTAAATTAATACTCCCATATCTAACCCAGAACTGGTGACCGTGTAAGACGATGCGCGATATGTTAGATGTTAGGCTAATTTATTCGACAAATCAAAATAATAAAAAAATCGATATTTCTATTTAAAATAATTCTGCTGTTTAGCATTTCACGCAAGCTGTGTTGTGCAAATGTGACTCCCATTAGGCCATTTTCTGAAAGCTTACACAGTTATCATTTTATTTAAAATATTTTTAAAGAAATTTATATAACTTTGGTAGGGTAGTATTTGATTATTTTCTAAACATACACAATGATTTTTAATGGTCTAAACCAACTAACTCTGACGATATTTGATGGCGACGAAAGACGACGTATACTCGAAAGTATTCACTAAATGATAATATAATAATTTAACATTTTATTTTAATAAATTTTTTAACATTCTTAAACACAATATTATTACCCCTCGGCCAGTTCCGCTATAGCGCCGTTTCGATGTGTTCGGCATTTGTTTTCTCAAGCGTTACACATTTTTAACGTGACTGAATGATTCAAAATGATTATTTCCATTCAAAAATATTACTGAAGTGATAAACAAGCTTCACTTCAATAATATTTTGAATGAAAAAGGTAAGAGTAAAAAAATCATTACAAACAAAAAACGATCATATGCGATCGCCATAAACTCATCGATCGCGATGGACGCAATGAACTAAATCAAAGAAAAACGAGACGACCTATTATAATTCGTGTCAATAATAATCTTGGGTTGCGATGCACAGTAGCGTCTCTTTCTTTCTTGTTTTCGTTGGCCCTTGTCATTGCATGTGTGTAACTGATGTTTTCAATTTAATTTTTCCTATTCAGTGTGATATGAAAACGTCCAAACTATCTCATTTAGTAACTAGCTCATTTGGAAGGATATAATTAATTCATTTATAGGGCAGGTTATTAAATTCTCGATAGCTTACTTCTTTTTTGTATTGTGTACTATTGTGTACGTAATTATTTCTCAAGCTTCACCATGAATTTTCTCTCGTCCCGGTAAAATATTATTAGAGTTAGTTGGTTTAGATTATTCAAAATAATTGTGTACGTTTACACAATAATCGAATACTAAAGAAACTCTGCAAAAATAATATAAATTTGTTTAAAAATATTTTAAATAGAATGATGACTGTGTAAGATTTCAGAAAGTGGCCTAAAGGAAGCAGATTTGCAGAGATGAGCTTGCATTCCATGTTTGTTAAAACTCAAACGAATGCTTATATTTTTTTTTATTTCCGACCTATGTGAATGAAGACAAATATTCTTATTCAACTTTGAGGTCTAATATATTCTTTTAAATTTTGGTCACTTACTGAGAAATATTCTTGTACAGGTGACGTCGCGACGGCACTGCGGAACGTCAGTCGAGTTAATACCTATTTGTATCTAATTTTGAAAATGAGTCTTATGATTGGTTTTAAAGTTTTTTATGCGATTTAGTACTTTGATGTTATGAAGATATGTAAGTAATTTAATTATTAAAAGTTGACAGATTTTATTAATTTCAATCTTTGATAGTGTTTACGAGAGAACGGTGAATCATCTGTGGAAAGACATGTCGAAAGTACATTACAAATATATACATATATATATATATATATATATATATATATATATATATATATATATATAGGTACTTTTCCCTTATCCTATGGTTTTGTAGGGGTTCATTATTGTGAATAATTTAAAGAAAGAAAAAATTACATGTTTTGAAAAAAAAATTAACAAACCCATTTGGTGTACTTTTTCCCATTCACGTGACGAGATATCAAATTATGTAATTAACAATACTCAATTATTAAAAAGTATGTTATGATTGTTTGTAAAGCTTTTTTCAAAATAAATGTATTGAAAATATTTTGTGATCTAACAATAGATTTTCTTTTAAAACAGCGGAGTCATAGGTTTTTTTATATTTACCAAACGTATTTTACATTCTATTTAATGAGAGCAGTTAACCCTGTCAATATATAGTCTGAGGGAAAATGTAGATTATGAATTAATTGGTATAGAGAAATTCTTTTCGGATTGCTCCCAAAAATAAAAATAATCAAATGAATAATGAAATTGTTTTACTTGAGTTTTAATTTCGTAGACATTTATTATTTTCTAATAACAAAACATTTTTTGTTTCAAATATTTTCCGTACCATATATACTATATATTTACTATTATAAGCAAAACTGCCATATATAAACATTTCAAGAAACACGGATCGAGACACCGACTCTGCCAAATAACACTTGTACCCCTCACTTCTGCCAAATAATACTTGTACCCCTCACTTCTGCCAAATATTACTTGTACCCCTCACTATTCGAAGCAAAAACAAGTAGGTACGTCAGACAAGTTAAACAAACAGGTGCGTTAGGTACGTCGCATCGCACATTGCTTGGATTATGCCGCGCAGTTCTCCGGCGGTTTGCGGCTGTACGGGACGCTTCTGTGCACTTCGACGCACTTCTTGTGTGCATTTTTAATAAATGTGTTTTGTTTTCACATAGGACTACTAGTGATACATGTTTGTTTGCTTAAACGAATTAATACATTGTCATATACAATTAAAACATCCGTTCTCAATAAAGACGATCAATTATAAATTTGATTCAAATCCGCAGAGTAAATAAGAATTAATGTGGTTAGAAGAAAAGACATCAGCATGCTAACAGATGACCCTCACTTTTAATATTATCTGCGTATTGATAATTTTATATCGTTATATTGACTTAGACGTTAAAATTAATTCGAATATACTTATTTCGAGTATTTGGTTTTAAAGTTAAGTTATTCAATTCTTAAATAAATCATGCATTAGATGTTCTATGTTTTACTAATTTAGCAAAAAGTTTCGACAATGGGGGATGTAAGATCTATTCATTCTAATGGGCTAAATGAAGTACTTTTCCTCAGGAGCTGAGCAGACAATATACCGAGAAGTGCATTGAAATATGTATACTGTGTTTAATGGATTCAGAATCAAAACAATAATTATAAACGTTTTTACCGGTGACCGTGATACAAGCTCCCGAGTAAAACAGCGTCTAAAAGAGAAGATAAGTTAGGAGAATCTCAGAGTGGTGGTTCCAAGTCAATATTATTCAGTTCACGTAACAGCGATCTGAAACAAGTGTTAAAATAGATATACAAACTTTTGTATGACAGTTATATGAAGTATTACAAAGGATTTTGGAAAAACTTTCAACAAACTACAGACCAGTATCTTCATATGTAAAATACTAATGTTTACCCACGTTATTCTACGAGACCAAGGCCACATTTTACTCATTCTATATATTATTAGGAATAGTGCCTGACTTTGCCATGGCCTTATATTTCCAATATCCGTTCGTTATTTTTTGTTTCGCAAAATATAAAAATTAGTTACAAACAAATTTCGCTGTCCTTTGCAAGGTATGCAGCCAGAATTCGTAACATGATTTTTACACACCATTTACATAAGCCACATTTCAAAAATAAATGTTCCATTTTAAATTAAATTTATGCGAAATAGAATGAAGCAAAGGAAGTAAAAGGGGACCATTTAACTATTTCATGATAAGCAAAAAAATATGTAAAACGTTGTCGGTAAAAAGATAAGTATATGTCGATGTCAACGGCGATAGTGTCGATGTCAACGGCGCTGAATTTAATTTTAACGCGATATGTTAATGTTGTGAGCAATAACACTTCATAATAAAGAGAATGGTTTTAAATCGACTGGTATTTATTTATTGGCACAAAACTCTTATAATGGGCCCAATAAACTAACCATAATTTCTTTGTATATTGGAATCCAGTTATTTATGACGCATTTGTTGTAATACAATCAAGATATATTCAATAGAAGATAAGAATATTACTTTTGAGAGTAAAAGTCCGCCAAATGAGATAGAGTAACTGTCTTTAGTCAAAAAGCAACAGCAAAAAATATGCCCTCTTAGTTTTACGTTTCCATGGCAATATTCCAATTAGCACTTCAAATAATACGATTGAAGAATGCGACCACCATACGTTCAAATGACACAACCAGCGGGAGGTCTAATTTATTGATACCAATGAGACGTAGGTCGAGCGTTGTACGTTTCACGTGGTTTAGGTTTTTCATGTGCGTACGTTTTAGCATCTTCCTCTGTATAATTAAAAAATCAGCTAACATATGATACTGGTGCGGAAAATTAAACAATTAGGGATGAATTTAGCTTTGGGAAATAACATAACACCATGTTACAGTATTTTTTATTTTTTCAATTCTAATGTCAATGTTGTAAATTTCTATATATTTTTTCCTATTTATACAATAAAGGCAATTTGAATTTAATTAAATATTAAACGTAGAAACAAAGGTAGATTAAAAAAAAAGGTAAATTCGTTAATATCATATTTTATTATCAATTTAATTCATGCCAAGGAAGTTCAAATCGAACTAAATTATAAGAAGCTAAGAAGAACTATTTACACAAGTCTTATTTATAACTTTAGTTTCGGTACACAATAGTCCGTTAAATAATTACAAAAATATTTTTTTATATAAATCGTTCAATATTTTAATTAAAATGTCAAGTGCTTCATGTATTTTAATAAAATAATTATTTTTAATAAAATTCTTTTGCAATATAAATAAACAAAATTTAGGGTATTAAACATAAATTAATAAACATTTTATTGATTTCAGAAATATTGTTAACTGAGTGAATTAAAAGGATTTTAATTTGATAAGCGACATTTATTTTTTTAGGAAAGAGGGAGTGATAATTCTAACGACTCATTTGCCTTGATAACATATCTATTTTTTGTCACTAATAAGGTGTGTCCAAAGATTTGGCACCGGAGTACAGTGTGTACCACTTGTACCCTTATCGTGGTCAGCCCACAGTGTGCACAGCACCCGGGTGCCGACGCTTGGGGTGTACCGATGCTTCAGCTCACAATCTCTAACCAATGTTTTCATTAATTAATTTTGCAAATCTACTACATTGGTAATTTTATTATTATACTTAATGATGAAATCAAGCTGGTATTTTTTAAGCCTAATTAATATTTGTTATTTATTTGAAACAAACTAGTTCAAGAAAACAATGTGTACTTTCTATGGGTGATGTGATGGACGATGGCATTCATGAAAACTCCTCATCACTTGTCAAGAAATATAAAACGTCATGAAAAAAGTGCAGGAGATCTGATGAGCAATAAAAATGTCTGGATTTGTAAAAAAAACATGTTTTTGAAAAAATAATTTTAGACTCCGTGAAACCATTTTTTAATTGAACGCAAAAAAGACAAGTGGCTCCAATCAAAAGGATAGTTAAATTAATTTGTTGTTTACGAAATTGTTTAGTATCAAGTGGAATGTCGAAAATAATTTACAGGTCTAGGTTATAAAACTGAAAATAAAATCATTAATTGATCGGGAGCAATTGTTCATTATTTTACACTAAACACATGCAGAAGAAATATAAAAAATCCAACCATCTACAATTTTTTTTCGTTTTTTTACTTATAACAGATATATTTTTTACCACCCTGTGACATTGATTTATAAGATATGCGCAGTCAAAGCTATAATAATAGCGTAAATATTAGATATAAACCCACGCCAATTTTAAATTCCTTGTAAGGATGGTTTGCAAAAAAATTGAAGATTTTTTATACTCAATACTATATCAACGCTCAAGTTAGAAGTTATTGACACCACTAAAATTTCTCTAGAAATAATAACTTTGTTTTGTGTAAATTAAGAGTTTCCTGATTTTTTTACTCCGTCAACGCTACAAATAATTATTAACAAAGTACTTACTTCGACTGTACAACTATTTCGTCTGCTACCAGGTAAAAAAAGAGAGATTTTATATTTTTGAGGCTGTACTTAAAATTTATCCTCATTAAAATAGAGTCTGTTATTAAAGTTAAAATCATTCAAATTTATCAATGGCATGGTTATTTGGTACCTATAAATTCTTTGTCAGCAAAGCTTTACAAAATCGAACGAGTTCTTTTAGAGGCAATCAAAATGACGTCTAAAGTAAGACGCGATTAAATAAGAATTTGCAATCTGAGTCCACGTTTAAGGAAATATTATGTCTTTTTCAACATTTCTAGATTTGTATTGACTAGACCGTTGTTTATACTTGCAAATATAAAATGCTACAATCCAGTGATGGGCAGCAGCGTTATTGGTGTGAGAATCTACTCTCTGCAATCGCCAATTTGCCTGTTCAGATTGAGATAGGCTATTGAGAATGAAAAATAAATTATTTCTCAGTAATAAAAGTCTGAATCTAAGAACGTCATAGATAATTTTCTTCTTATATTTTTTAAAGGAATCAACAACATAAATGATTGAAAACAGCAAGGTTGACTCTGGTATTGATTAATTTGCTCACGGCGAGACAAATTTAATAGAAAGTCTGATATTTATTTGACAAATATTTCCTTTTCTTTTGATTTGTTTTAAATAAATACATAAGTAAAAAAGTCATGCAAGCATAATAACAATTGTGATAGGCTTTTTTATTTTTACATAGTGTTTTTTCACCGTTTTCATTTTTAATAGGGCCTTATTGTGCCTTTTTCCATTTATATGCATGAAAATATATTTATACATAATAGTTTTTTTTATATAAAATACAGGACTCACTTGTGAATTATCCTGTGCTTCTTCCCAAATTATGTATTGAGAAACATAATTACTATTCAATTCCACGTTGTTCATTTCCTTACAGTTTTATTAAAATATAGAAGTTACATTATAACATTCTACTGATGAAATACTATGCTTAACATGTACAGAGGTTTTTAACCTATTTTTTCTGTAAGATTGTTATCTTTACTTAACATTAATTATAATTAAGAGATATACGTAATTAAAAACAAAACTTTTTTCTCCGCGTTACTGAACTTATTCCGTAAAATATGATGGCATGATGTATACACATATATATACACCCGAAGAAGTATTGCGGACCTCTCCTCTAACTAATCATGATACTGCGACTAATCAGAATAATAATATTTTAGCGATATTAATACAGTAGAGGTAATGACGCCTTGAACTATGAAAATGGGGAAATACATTAGATAATTTCGTAAGGACTCTGATATTTATAATTCATAAATTGCTTTATTAATAACGCACCACCGCCCAAGCCTTTTACTTATGACAGCTGCAAATCTGTCGAAATTAGAGATAACTTTCATGACGTGACGACTTCTGCAAGAAATAAATTTATCCAAATGGGCACGCTTTAATATTAACGACGACAGCTGCGTTAAACGGAAATTGAACGGATTATTAATGAAAGATATAAATGAAGAAAATGTTTTTCTTTTTTGGAATTGAACGGATTATTAATGAAAGATATGAATGAAGAAAATGTTTTGCTTTTGGACGCGTGCGTCCAAAAGAAATATATTTTCTTCATTTTTTATAAAATTTTCGTCTGTAGTTTGTGAAAGGAGAAAAAATAACGTTAACTTAAATAATAATATAAATGCTGTGAATATTTCATAAATCCGTATTTTTTTTTTAAATATGAGGTTTTAAAAAGGTATTCAAATGATGTTGAATGTTGTAATACAATTTAGGACATGTTTTAAAGGTATTAGATAAAATGTTAAGTCATATTTAATAATGGTTAACGTCATTACATTTTTCTTTTTAAATATTTTAGATACAAATGATATATGTATAATATGTACAATATCTTACTCTAGGTGATAGAAAATGGCTTCGTATAAATTTTATCTGCGAATTAATAAATTATAAGATAAAATGATAGCTAGTATTAGTGCTATAATGTTACGCATATTCACTAGAATAGATGCAATATTACGGGAATAAAAATAAAACATAGCAATAAAGAAATAGTGAAAGGTTATTCACATATTTGACTATCAAAAAATCTTTGATTTCTAATCAACATCGCAACACTTTCCTTGCGATAGTAAATTAAGAATAGCTTGTAGTTTCGTCATTACATCTTATTAGTGTGGCTCATTTATTTATATATTACAAGAGTTTGTGAAAACAAATAGTTCAAACAAGACAAAGTCATTTTTATTCCCATCCTTGACTCTGTTTTGCTTTTCTTTTATTTTTGAACTTATTACTTAAAAGGAATAAATATTCGTAATGCTATTCAGATATACAAGGAATGCAAATTTATTTTCCACTTTCGTGCGCTTAGATTTTAATAAATAATATTTGTTATTAATGATTAATATATTTTATAAATGTCTTTTCGAAAAGTAACATGGATTTCTTTTTGCAAATTTGAAAAGTGTTGCACTTTCTAAAATTATGCACTTCGGGTCGTGCTTTCGCACATTCCATTCACATAGAAATGTCATCCCTGATAACAGAGAACTATGATTATATATTTTTATTCCTATACTATTATTTTCCGTTAAAAATTAAATACTTTTAATATATCTTGTATAAAGATAGGTTTTGTATTTATACGAAAGTCGTAGGTACTTTAAAACGTTTCAAGAAGCATTATAAAGTGATATTTACATGAAATGAAATTAGAAAATCGAAATAAATGCTCTAGTTTTAGTTTATGTTTACACAACGTTATAATTACTTTTGAGTTTCTTATTGAAAATAGCCTACATATATACGAGAGTGTTGCTATTCGTTGCTCTTTCAGGTAAATTTAATCCTATTTCGACTTTAGCATTTTTTTCACATTTCATTGTTGTATCATTACTAATATTAAAAATAAAATTGCAGTTCGAATTGGATAAAAACTCGTTGGTCAAACTGTTTAAATTAACAAAAATATTAGTTATACATAAAACAAAATAAGGGGTAGAAAACTTATGAAATTGTATTAGTTAAGTCAGTTCATTCTAAATAAATAAATATTGAAGTTATAAAAAGTGAATATCATTGTTTACGACCATGAAGAGTGCACTCAATATAACGTGAAGGCAGTTGCGAAATTTAAGAAAAAGTCAGGCTTTTTTCGAGCTATGTGATTATGAAACATTTGTACTAATTGTTTTATTTGCACAGCCTATATCTATAAATTGTTGCACTGCCTATAACTTAATATGAATAATTAATGACATGGTTGGTGTAAAACTATTTTGACATGAATGGCAAGGAAAAATTCTTCTGAATCACCTTCCAAGATATTCATAATATTAGTACACAGAAGTGTAAGAACGAAATATGAATGTTTAAGTTCGCAGAAAGAAAACTAACACGCAAGCGAACAAGCAACGATATGATTGACAAATAATTTATTTCAAACTTTATGGAAATATAGGTAGAGATAGGAAACATAGAGTCCTAAGATATTACAAAAAAACAGCTTCATTTAAAATTTAAATATTTCTCTTGAAACTGGGGATATATTTGAGATGTTTTTTAAAACTTTTTGAAAAGTTTTCAATAATTCCGAACACACGATTATTTCATATTCATAATAAATGTCTTATACTGCCTCATAACTCTATAAAGTTAAGTCCGGTTGTAATTTACAGAAACGTTTAGATTAGTTACCCTCATTCCTGAAAATAAATAAAACACTATTTAAATATTTTGTATAGGGTTTTTAGTATGTCAAATTTGGGGATGCATTTTTTTGGGCACCACATAGAATAGTAGCATGATATAGAAAAGGTTGTTCAAAACATAACCAAAATACTGTGCGCATTTTTATTGTTCTTATTCAGGAGAGCCTTCAAAATGTTAAAAATTATGCGGCCTTCCTTTAAAATTTATAATTGTGCATTTGAAAACTGAGGAAAAATCATGATAGCCGCGTTTAGTAAACACTGTAGAGGAAAATATTCAGATATCTTTTTCTGATAATAATTTTTTGACTTCATTAAATCCAAAAATGTAGAAGTATTTTCGCTTTCAAATAAAGTACTGTCATTTTATGATTAGAAAGATGCATTCCTACATAACTAAAAATAATCCCAAAATAATTTACAATAAGGTACTACATCTAGATTTTGTCCTTTAATAACATGGCAGAAAACTTATAAAGTGCATGACGGTCGGTGAGATATAAATATATAAGAAATGAGACATAGATTGTAGATGAAACATAGATATGAAATTTGTATTAGATTGACAAATATATTGTGTATTCGAGTAACAATCTCGAAGCTAAATATATTAAATCGCTTTTTAATAACTGTCTATCACTCTCCCTACCGTTATGAAGTTATTTTTAATAATTATTCAGCATATTGGCCAAATAATACTTCGAACTATCTTTCCAATAATATAAATCGAGAATACTTGGACATCATAAATTAACACCCTCAATTTGAGTTTTTTTATACATATTTACGTACACGTGTATCTAAAATTAGAACATATAAAAAGATTTTGTCATTATTATTTTAATTCAAACAATTTATGCGGAGAGATTGCAAACAATTGGATCTTAAATAGTAGGGTGTTCGTGACGTTGATTTGTACAATGGCATGATTGTTCACGGCCCAGCGACGTCGAACTTTTTGCTAAGAATTTTCGGTCCGTGTACCTCCCTGCATCGGCTAAATTATTTTACTTCCTTTTACATCGTAACATATATTCCAGCTATAGAGGTCAAATCTGCGCCTCAAATATCACGAAACCTTGAGCATTTCTTTAGGTATATTTCTTACCATGTTAGCATCAGATGTAAAGGTATATGCTGCATATTTTGACTACAATAAAGATTTTAATAGTTTAGACAATAATATTTTACCAAATTGCCTTGTCGAGGCAGGGTTCTCCATTTTACTTCTACAATTTTTCTGTACTTATATTGCGGACAGAAAGTAGTACATAAGCGTGGATAATTTTATATCCGAGACTTACTTTATTTGATCGGGGGTGAGCCAAAATTTGAATCTCGAACCTCTAATTGAGCTATTTTGGTAAACGATATGGATTGTGTGCTGGTTGTTGTTTGTTATTCACGGACGATATAAAACTTTATTCAATCGTCAAGGATTCAGTAGATGGCGAACAGATGCAGCGTGACATCAGCGCCATCATTGGGAGAATGGAAGAAAACGGCCAACGATTAAACACAAATAAATGTTTAATAGTGAGTTAGAGCCAAACACATGTTCTTATTAAATACAAATATATGGTCAGTGGGATACGACTGCATTGTCTGGATGAGGTTATCAGTTTGGGAGACAGATTTTTTTTGCGATTGACGTTTCGTGGGCATATTCGGATGCCGCCAAAAACTCGTTTTGGAAACTTGAATTCGTATTTTAATTTGTAATTTAAAGGATTTTCAATTCGTGTCATCATTTCGGCTGATGTACACTTCATTAGTGCAAAGCCAATTAGAAACTGGCCCCGTTATTTGGACCCTGCATGAAGTCAAGTATAGCTTGATGAACGAACGTGTGCAGAAGACGTTCCACCAGTATCTGCAAATGAGACAGTGGATTTTTCTATTATATTGAAACGAATGTTTTAATATGCTGTCAAGACTAGATTGGTCCTGGCAATCTATCAAATGTTATAACTCTTGTACATGCAAATAATCGTTAGTCTTTCATATACAAAATGGAACCAACCCGGATTTAAAACTGTTGATTTAAAGCTTAGAATGGCGAAGAGAAACTCTCCTCTTAATAAACCGAAAATTGTGCTTGTATTAAGTTAAGCCAAGAATACAAAACATGGGAAGTAATTGACTTTACTGGTTGGTTTTTTTTTTCTCAGCCATCTGTAATGAAACAGAAGTCAGTCTGGCGTCTTTTTCCAGAAGATATTGTGACGTATGAATAACTTTATAGCAGTTACATTTTATTGGTGATATTAGTTAAGAACAATCCTTAAAGTTACTGTATCAGAGGGTGTAACTCACGTTTTACTAAAGAGTATACGAGAATAATATCACATTCAACTCAACCGTTGACACCGTCATTCAGCTCAATCATTGAACTTTGAATTTATTAAAGGGCAGATTTATATAGCCCTTAGGCGTGTTAAAACTTTAGAGACTTTATTATTAATTATATTTAGACCAATACCACCCAAACTCTATCACGGTATTTATACTCTTTATTGTTGAGGGATTCTAAGACGTAACTGCAATTTCTACAGTCAAATTCTAATCCAAATTGTTATGGCATCACATTAGGTGTTTATTAAAAAAGTAATAATCACAATTGGTTAATAAATAACGGAGACATGAAGTAAAACACACAAAAAATATACACTTTAAAATTTAAAACCTCCTCTTTTTTGGAAACTACCGAACTTGAAATTAAGGGAAAACAGGATGTTTAGAAGCCTACGTATAAGTTGGATGCAAACTACAACAAATATTATTCAATAGGGGGATATGTGTTATTTCAACACCTATATGTTTACGTGTTGAAATATGATATATCCCCCCATTGTATAATGTTTATATTGCAGGTATTTATAAATATTTGTTGGGCTAGAAAGACCGTTTACGCGATTTTATGATAGAGAAATTTCACTACAAACCGGAAGTGAAATTTGCGAATTTCTGTTGGGCGAATAAAATAAAAATATGTTATCTCATTGTTAATATATTGCAATGAAATAATATATTTATTCCTAATTGAAAATGTTAATTTTTAAATAAAAAATATTTTAACTTACTGAAATATGGTTAGAAATGCCTGAAAATTTCACAATCATTACGAACGTATAAAAACCAAATAAAAAAAATTATACATAGCACTTTATTTTAAAAACTTGAATAGAAATAATAAACATATTGATAGACCAGCTTAAAAAATTATTTCTAAGAATTTCCGTTGAATGGAATTTCCTCTATTTTTTATCTATAATATTTCCTTTAAATACCAACAGAAGTGACTTTTGCAGTAAAAATCAATTAGAAGAAATACATTTGCGAAAAGTACGGATTCTTTTTGTCGTACTAAAAACATCGTGCTCCATTAGTCAATGAAAAGTTGTATTCTCAATTATTCACAAATTTTTTCAAACTATTCTAGTCGGAAAATTATCTCACAGGTTATTTTTATCAATTTTTTAGGTATAAAGTCTTAGCAATCTTCACAAAAATTTGGTTCCGATTCCTTTTTTTTGGTTTCTCAATACTATCAGTATCTGGCGTAATGTTTTCAGCGATGTTGTCTACATTCGGAGCAGTTTGGCTATTCGAGTCATCAGAAAAACAATTTGCACCAGTATTCGTAAGTTCGTTAAGTTCTTGTACGTCATAATTAACAAGTTATTTTAATCGTCTCTTAATGATTATGCAGTGAATTAGGTGAAGAAGAAGTTGAAGATGAAACAGATGATTTACACGAAAAAAAAAATGAACGCGAGTTCGAAGAAGAAGAAAGTGCAATGAATTTGAATTTAATCTACGGCAAGTTTCGTTTGTGGCTGCGTGGGTTTTACTATCATCAAAAATGACCATCATAATCTCCCTTCATAAAGTCTCCTTTTACATGAAATGGGATAGTTTCTAGTTGTCAACAACTATGACAACGGGATAGTTACTAGTTGTTGACATTATGACGTACAAGAACTTAACGAACTTACGAATACTGGTGCAAATTGTTTTTCTGATGACTCGAATAGCCAAACTGCTCCGAATGTAGACAACATCGCTGAAAACATTACGCCAGATACTGATAGTATTGAGAAACCAAAAAAAAGGAATCGGAACCAAATTTTTGTGAAGATTGCTAAGACTTTATACCTAAAAAATTGATAAAAATAACCTGTGAGATAATTTTCCGACTAGAATAGTTTGAAAAAATTTGTGAATAATTGAGAATACAACTTTTCATTGACTAATGGAGCACGATGTTTTTAGTACGACAAAAAGAATCCGTACTTTTCGCAAATGTATTTCTTCTAATTGATTTTTACTGCAAAAGTCACTTCTGTTGGTATTTAAAGGAAATATTATAGATAAAAAATAGAGGAAATTCCATTCAACGGAAATTCTTAGAAATAATTTTTTAAGCTGGTCTATCAATATGTTTATTATTTCTATTCAAGTTTTTAAAATAAAGTGCTATGTATAATTTTTTTTATTTGGTTTTTATACGTTCGTAATGATTGTGAAATTTTCAGGCATTTCTAACCATATTTCAGTAAGTTAAAATATTTTTTATTTAAAAATTAACATTTTCAATTAGGAATAAATATATTATTTCATTGCAATATATTAACAATGAGATAACATATTTTTATTTTATTCGCCCAACAGAAATTCGCAAATTTCACTTCCGGTTTGTAGTGAAATTTCTCTATCATAAAATCCCGTAAACGGTCTTTCTAGCCCAACAAATATTTATAAATACCTGCAATATAAACATTATACAATGGGGGGATATATCATATTTCAACACGTAAACATATAGGTGTTGAAATAACACATATCCCCCTATTGAATAATATTTGTTGTAGTTTGCATCCAACTTATACGTAGGCTTCTAAACATCCTGTTTTCCCTTAATTTCAAGTTCGGTAGTTTCCAAAAAAGAGGAGGTTTTAAATTTTAAAGTGTATATTTTTTGTGTGTTTTACTTCATGTCTCCGTTATTTATTAACCAATTGTGATTATTACTTTTTTAATAAACACCTAATGTGATGCCATAACAATTTGGATTAGAATTTGACTGTAGAAATTGCAGTTACGTCTTAGAATCCCTCAACAATAAAGAGTATAAATACCGTGATAGAGTTTGGGTGGTATTGGTCTAAATATAATTAATAATAAAGTCTCTAAAGTTTTAACACGCCTAAGGGCTATATAAATCTGCCCTTTAATAAATTCAAAGTTCAATGATTGAGCTGAATGACGGTGTCAACGGTTGAGTTGAATGTGATATTATTCTCGTATACTCTTTAGTAAAACGTGAGTTACACCCTCTGATACAGTAACTTTAAGGATTGTTCTTAACTAATATCACCAATAAAATGTAACTGCTATAAAGTTATTCATACGTCACAATATCTTCTGGAAAAAGACGCCAGACTGACTTCTGTTTCATTACAGATGGCTGAGAAAAAAAAAACCAACCAGTAAAGTCAATTACTTCCCATGTTTTGTATTCTTGGCTTAACTTAATACAAGCACAATTTTCGGTTTATTAAGAGGAGAGTTTCTCTTCGCCATTCTAAGCTTTAAATCAACAGTTTTAAATCCGGGTTGGTTCCATTTTGTATATGAAAGACTAACGATTATTTGCATGTACAAGAGTTATAACATTTGATAGATTGCCAGGACCAATCTAGTCTTGACAGCATATTAAAACATTCGTTTCAATATAATAGAAAAATCCCTATTCTCGAATTGAGATATAAATTATATTTTTCTTCGCTTCTAGAATTCCAGTCTTTTTTCAACAGGCAAGGAATTGTTAAAACTTTTAATTTATTTCGTCATTTTCTAAATTACTAAAGCAAAATAATCAAAAATATCTATTATACTCAAAGGTAACCTGATAAGTATCCTGAAACTATGCTGATAATTCTAAATTGCAGGGTTTTGAGGTGCTTGCGACATTTTTACACCTATGACAGATGTACTAAGCAATATTTTTACACCGTAAAAAGGTATATTAATATTTTTTTGTGAATACTTTAGTTGAAATATTGTATATGTTTGCGTATTTATATGTGTTTAAATGTACACAAATATTCAGACGTGCAAGACTTACTCACACTTAACAAACTACTTTTGAATTCCAGATGATCTATGAAAATATTTTTAAGATAGACGTCGGTGATTAGACAGTCTTAAGCAGCTTTGTACAAAAATCAGTGATACTTCCTTGGGAATATTTTGGTCCACCATATTTTCTATATTTTTATTATAAAATAATTTATTATCGCACACCAGCTAATTTTATACTGTACCGAAGTGGCACGGCGAGTAATTATTTATAAAATTATTGCCGTTATATATTTTTATTATTCCTCTTTATAATAAAAATAACTACAACTGATTTTTTCTGTATTATGATATTCTAATAGTTTACACAATGTTTCGGTAAAAAATATACGAAATAAATTTGTTTCAAAATTTGTCAAAACTACTCATTGTTGAGTTACTTTGGCCTGTGGGTCAAAGTTGTATGAGATCGGAGATCGTAATATTTTAATAATTTTTATTTACTATAAAATTCTAAAAAAATCTTATTTTTCTTAAATTTATTTTAGTTACTGACGCGCATTACCTAAAATAATGATTTTAAAAGACAATTTGTTTTAAAACAACGGGAATAAAAATGACATTAACAGACACACATGTATCTGAAGCCGATAAAATAACTTTGACCTATTGATGATTACTCAGACTATAATTTTCTAACTGTATCTTAAAAAAATCACGGGCGAAATACAAAATTCTTCTCGATTTAAGGCAAAGTTACCTTCAAGTTTACTTTTAGGGTTATTAAAAATATATGGCCAAAATTATCTGCGAAGGAAAGTGAAAAACGAAAAAAAAAATTTTCAATGTATATATACATCACCAAAGATAAATAGTATATGTTAAAAAAATGGAAAATTGCACATTGAAATAACGAAGAAATCATTAAATGGGATGATTGACAGGGATTTTATTCGAAAAATCATTTAAGGCAAATGCTAGTGGGCGTGGCAGGTTGTAAACTTTTGAAATAATGATTTTGAAAAATTCGTAAAAATAATTTTGGACGTTCACTACGTGCTATTGAGATGACAGGCGATAATATGAAAATAATAATGAATAACTTATAAATTTCCTAATATCTCCCGTCGCCAAAGTTATCATTTAGAAACTTTAAAATTCATTATTTCGAAAGTTTACAACTTGCCACCTTAACTCCTCTCTTTTATTATAACCTTTTAAAAAAATATCAAATATATAAAAAGAAACAGATTTTAGCGGTTTTCAATCAAATTGTTCTCATTAGTGTAAAATAATTGGTCTGCGAGTACCAATGAAACATTTTTTAATTATACTTAAACGTTTTCGAAAAAGTTTTCTATATTTTTTTAACAAAATATATCTTTATTTAACGCCCAACATTCTATATATAAAAACCTATTTTTTTTAAAAATGTATATGAATAAATTAAGAAATGTAAACAAATACCCACATAATAAAGTACGCATTTTTACATGTCAAGCCTCGTGGTTCAGTATAATATGAATATATATTTGAATTTCCTGCAAGTAAGGACTTTTCAGCATTATGAGAGTTATTACGTTATAAAAACTATAAAAACCAAATTTAATATGCATATCTATGTATATTCATATCAATAATTCACGAATACTTTTAAAGTAAATTATTCAGGATATCGAAACATAAATACTGATATATCCCGACATCGAAGACAGAAGAAGATAAAATAGAAAGCTGTGCGCTTGATGGCCTCTTTGAGCCATACTACCAATAATGTAATACGGCGAATTGTCGTTTTGTCTATGAACTTGGAATTATCCTTAAATTCAATACGCCTGTTTAAGATACTCAATAAGTTATCGAAGTTCAAAAAGTGGGTATTACTTTTTTGTCATAAAAAGTTTCACGTCTCTCGATTAAAAGTTATTTGAAATTGCAAACAATTATTCACGATTGACCGATTGATATTGTTAAAAATAACGATTGTGAAACATTACGTAGAGCGCTTTTCATTTTAATGTAAATAACAAAATACGTTTATGTTCAATACAAAAAGTTGCTTCGAAAATTTGCATTATACATTTAAATTTTTCCGTTTTATCCGCTCGAAATTTTTTCCATTTTAACCGTTTTATCATCCGATATATCCCTTCGAACAGATAAATTGTATACCCTGACTTCATCAAAGAGTAAAATACGGTAGACTTATTGTTTCTCACGCCTCTTATTTAGTGTAAATTGTAGTGTTTGATACATTGCCTAATGAATCTATGATCGAAATTCCAGAAAAGAATATAAACAAATTAATAAATCTCAGGGCATGGCGCGGCTCAGCAGTTTAGGTCTAAACATTGTCTAGAAACCTAGGTCTTAGTCTAATCGAAAGTATACTTCATGAGCCGCTCTCTGTTAATGATACCAATTTAGACTAATGTGACATCAAAATTTTTTTTTCCATATTTCCCACGTAATTTATAATGAGTGTTATATATAATAAGTGAATTTAACCGTTTTGAAACTACTAAAGTCTAAATCATTTAAAAACCGCTCTATTAAAATTTTAGTAAAACTTACAAGAAAACTACGGGGATGATCCTGAAGCTCATATTTTTTCGAAGTTGGAAATTTTTACTAAGTGAAAGATATATTAGACATTACATGATAATTTATAAACCGTGCAGCAATAGAAAAACGGAAAACTCCTCTCGATTCAATAAATTCTTCAAACATTTATATTGTTTCTGGAACTTTTATTTGCTGTTGTTGAATCTTAGCTCTTATCTAGAAGTATAAACACTAGTGACCTCTATGAAAAACTAATAATTTATTAAAAGGACAGTTTCTGATTTAGAAACATTTTATTTCAAGTTGCTTTAACTTAAAATTATCATTTTTGGCATGGCGCCACTTTCGTTTTCCACGTGCAATGTATACTATATCGCCTATATCAATTTGGAATCTACAAGCTTTCATAATATGAAAGTTCACCGGATTAGTTGGTTATATGTAAACAGGAGTGGCATAAATAGAACAAGTTGTTTAAAAACATGAGTTTTAAACAGTTTGAAATGAAACAACGTATTTTACGAAATATTTAAAAACACAGTTTAAACCAAATTTGAAATAATGTTTAACACGTTCAGAAAAAAAACGAGTTTGAAACAAGTTTTAATTGCGAATAAAGTGGAAATCAATGACAAATAACATATTTAAAATTTAAAATAGCTCGAAATAAATTAAAAATTTGATGTGTTTCGTAAAGAAACTTTACTTAGATTTGTAATTAAGACATTGATAATTTATTTTATTACTCAATTCATTCAATCAAACTCAAATGGTAACAATTTTGATTACAAAATTACCAATAAAAGTTTTGGGTGTATTTGTATTTCTGACACGCCAGAAAACACTTATTTTTTATTTTGATATTTAAAAACTGTTGGAAGTTTTTTAACTTTTCCGGTACCGAGTTTACTTCGTACGTCGCAATGACTAAATTCAAATGTTGAAAAGAGTCTTTCAATTCCGGTACTTGAAGCAACAGCAGTATGAATATGTGTCACTACGTCCGTTGTTTGGCCATTAATTGACTTTAAATGACAGACATTATTCTAAAGGTTCGACATGAATTACTATATGATTTTCAAATGGAAACTTATGAAATGGATAGATTTTAGACGTCATTGCCCTGTATTGTACAATATAGGGCATCCCCGTTTTATAAGCCGTAAACGATAAAGCTTCAGAAATATCTTTATTAGTGAGGTTTTCACCCCTGTACGTAGAATATAGTGAGTTTGCTGTGATAAACAATAAATGATAAAGCTTCAGAAATATTTTCATTAGTGAAATTTTTGCTCCTGTAATTGGCAATGTCTCCAGCTCTTTGCTGGGAAAAGAGTTGGAGACATTGCCAATTGAAATCGCTGCTGCACGTTCTCATGCTCAAAGTTATGTTTAAGCTCTATCCATGCTTCAGTCACTTCGCCAATACAACAAGATGACATATATATATATATATATATATATATATATATATATATATATGCAACATTTCAGTTTGCTAAAAAACTTTTATGCAGTCAGCCATTCTGTTTCACCTGACCTGTTGTGGTATAATAATTGCTTTTTCACCTGCTAGTTTTTATTGGGTAAATGCAAAGAATATGTATTTAAAATATCGCATTACAGATTTGACTTGCTTAGTAATATCCTCTATGTCGAATTCGTGCGGTAAGAGGTTTAAAATGTGAGATAAACAGCTGAAACTAAGTATGTCTTAGTTCAGTCCTTCTTGTTGAGCTTAATCTCTGCGCACTCTCATATTTGCTGTATTATCTCTTACGACACTTCGCACATTGCAACTAAACTTTACTTCATATTTTGTTAATGATGAAGTTGCCACCAATTATATAATTTAATCAGCTGTGTATTGTATCTATTAAATGAATGCTGTTGGTCAAAACAACTGTGATATAGACACAGACTATCTTTTTCAGCACGTCTGTTATATTTTCTCGAGTTAAGTTGTAGGCTTCATTAAAAAGTTCAGCAGCCATTTGCTTGAAATTTTGAAGATTTATATCCTGGGAGTAAAACCTCCATTAATTTATGAATTACGGGTGTTCTATGTGGTTAAATGCGTGTTGGTAACAAACATGTAACGAGGTAATTGTAAATAAATTTTCTGCTTATCTTCCTGACTGGTTATAATAACAATTTTTTTCATCGAAACGTTCACGTTGTTGCTGGTACTTGCACAATTAAATAAAGAGCACTTACAGATTTCACAGAAGAATCATCTGAAGACCGGGAAGACCCAGCAGCTCGCAACACCCCCAGACACTGGTCGGATTCCTCGACATCGTAAAGATGATCAATGTCAGATTGAATCAATGTCAGGAACGTTGGCATATTTCTGGAATTGTGCATCCATTCTTTTTACAAGTTTTCATTGCAGTAGTTTCCTTAGGGATTGAAATAAATTATTCTGAACCCAATCGAGTTTTAAAATAGTTAGTTATATAGTTTATTAAATAGTTTATTATATAGGAAAACATAATAGTTTATTATATAGCACGTTCGATTTGAAATTGATGATTTATTACTCGAAAGGAAAAAAATTAAAAAAGACAACTTGAACAGATTGATTTATAAAATTTAAAATTTATTTTTTCAAGCTCTGTATATGAATCACTAAAAACTTTCACCTTTAACATATTAAAGATTAAGTGTCCTTTAAAGGGCTCTTTTATCCTATTAGTGAGAAAAATATTACTGCTTTATATCGTGAGTAAATACAGATCATTGCTGTTTTAAATAAAGATCGGGCTGTTTTATATGTCAACAAATGTTTTAGAAACTTTATAATTTCAGTATTAGATGTGAAAATTTTTAATAATTTAAAAATGGTTGTACACATCAATACTTTAAGTTGTGATTAAAAGTACATTTAATATTAATTATATACCGTAAAAATCCCGCCAAAAATAATAATAGTTAAGAAGTATTCTTTAATAAGAAATATTTATACGAAAGGAAAGTTAAATAGTTTTAAGCATATTACAGAATTTTTTTGACTTTTATTTAATTTTATTGACTCTTTCAGCACTCGTAATACTTAGAGTTCTTAAATCTACGTACATTATCTTGAATGTTATTTTATTTAACAAAGCTAGTAATTATTTGGCTTATAAATCATCATCTATTACTTACTATTCTGTTACTTTCGTTAGGCTATAATAACCGAAAACGCGACATGCTTTATGTCATACCTAACGAAAGTTGGAAACTAGCGATATGCTGGGGTATTATTTCAGTATGTAAGTGCAACATAGTATTCTACCATTGGGTAATTTAGATATAGTAAAAAAATAGGGAAAACACATATTCAAACTTTGTCAAAACGAAAAATACTTATATTATTAATAATATATTATTATTTTAAAAAATAATATACAATAATTCATTCATCTAGAATAATGAATTTAGCTCATATATTCTTGATGAGGAAGATTACTTGATGAAAAGTCTTACTTTTTTGATATTCATGGTTTACTTAACTAAAGAGGATATTTTCAGAGATGTGAAATATAACTTCATTAAAATTTAATTTCAATCGACGAAATTTTGAAGGGTTATTTCCAAACATTTAATAGAGGAATAAGAGTAAGACTATAAGAAAACTCGAGTAAGGAATTGAAGAACACAATTAATTCATTATTACCTAACTTTTTCAGGTAAGTTTCGAAATGTTTTTTGTATTTTCAATATATTTTTAAAAATGTAACCCTAATAAGTATTGATTACCGTATCGGCCGGAAGTGTGATCGTCGAAAATATATTTATTTGATTTGACAAAACTGTTCTTATATGTGAATTTATTGGTAATTAATTTATTTCTTCAACCGTGATCGCTTGGATTTGCTTTTTAACCGAGATCAGGAAACAGAAAATTATCTATTCGATACGTACCTATATTATTTTTTCATGTCTCTGTCCAAAAGTTTATTTTAAAAAAATATCTGGAAGATTATATTGTATTAAGGATAACCTCAAATTGATACCGCAGAAATTTATTAGAAGGTAATGAGACATGAAATTCTAAATTAAGCAACATAATTCTTTAATCCTACATGTACCATTTACGATTCTTGTTATTCTATTATATTATGATGTGTAATGAGCAACGATTCCGCGGATGATAGAACATTGTCAGTGTAAATAAGGACATTGTCAGTGAAAGGTAATGGAATAATAAATGCGCATACATTGTGAATGAAATAATTTGTTAGAATTATGATAAACGAGTCTTTTAGTTGATACTTTAAATTAATGAGACTCTTTTAGAAACTGCATATGACATATTTTAATTTAAAGCTCAAAGATTTTATTTTCTCCTTTTCCGTCCCGGGAATGGAACACTGGCGTCGATGTGCACAGTAATTACATAGTGCTTGTTATACTACTCAAGAAATAATTTACATGACTTGCTCCCACTTCAACAATTGTAATAAAGTCTTGAATATAATTATACCAAGTATATGTAAATAATTTTCTTATTTAATTTTTTATAAAAAAGACGTGTAAGTCAAAAGTTGTCAAATGCAATGTAAAAAAACTGATTCCTAATTTTACATAGGGAAAATATATTTTTGGGTATCATATATATATTAGTACATAATTAATACCAATATACGCTGTATCGGAAAAAGATAGACGTTATTCCTGAACTGGAAAATAGTTGATTGTCATTAGAATAATATTTCAAAGATGACTTTCAAAAAGTTAAAAATAATATTCATAATTATTTGTCATCTTTTTCGTATACAAGGTACTTGCGCACATTGTTCAGCGCCGCTCGGGGAAATAACCCGCAAAAAGTTGCGAAGACATAGCCACTGCGGGTAAACATCGCACTCCGGGCAATTGTTGAGTGTGTTAAAAAGTTATATGTGATGTTTTTTAGTTAAAAAAGGGCGTATTTTAAGTTTTATTTCAACGACAATTTATTCCTTTATACTGCAGTTAATTCTGGTCATCATTAGTTACTTTATTTTTTTTATATTTTGTACATAATTTCGACTAGGCAAACACACAATTTGTCTTAGAAAGATTCGTTAGTGGAATCGACGAGTTCTAGGCTGTGTTTACTATCACTTCTGCAAATTTAGAGAAAAACGGATTTACCCGTACAAAGGACACTTAAACTTTAACTTCCATTAAACGTTCGTATACATTTTAGAGATTTATGTATTTGTTAAACATTTAAACATAGACTGTACTTACATTGAGTTTATTAGTAACTTATTGTTTTTACACACCGCACAGTTGCAGTATAGTCGTCGTGCAATCGTCACGCTGACTTTTTTATAAAACTGAACAGTACATTAGAGAAAATCGTCAAAACTATGCGAATAATACTCCAGTATTAGTACTTCGCAAACTCGTAGCAATTTGGGTTTGGCTTTTTCTAACACTCGTAGACAGTTTGGTTTATATCAAAATATATAACGCTAGTTTTAATCACAATTAAATGAAGCTACGCGAAGTAGTATTATTTCTACTTTATTTAAATTCTTTACCACGACCTAGGTTTCGTTGTATTACAACATCTTCAGGCGAGCAATTAGCAAAGATTTACTAATTGATTACTTGAAGATTTTGTAATACAATAAAACCTGGGTCGTGGTAAAGAATTTAAAGAAAGTAGAAATAATACTACATCACGTAGCTTCATTTAATTTTGAATAATTAATTTCTACAAAATTAACGGCAAATATATTTAATATCGCCAGTTTTAATGTTAGTGATGTTTTGTGCTAAGCATTATTTGGAAAGATGAATTCCGAAAAGTGTATATTACCTATATTATTTATTTTGTTACGGAAAATTTATTTGCAAGGGAATATTTTTCTCTAAATTATTCCAAAAACCGTTTTTAATTTGGTAATTTTTGTTTATGATAAATTGCGTAATTATAAATACTAAATTTATGTCTAAGAAAAATATATATATAAATATATACTAGATGTTACCCGCGGCGTTGCCCGCGTGGTTGTGGAAAAAGTTGGAAGCCTACGTTCATTAGTGGACGTCCTGTAACAGATATGATGATGTTGACTTAAAAGTTTTGCACATTACTGTAACACAGATCTGTAGACAATGTTGTAAGATCTATTACTAGTATACAGCCAGTACATGTAAATTTCACAAATTTGAAACACGAGAGCAGCCGACGTATAATTGCCCATGTGAGAAGCATGGTGTGCCGAGATGTATTCCTGCCACTTTCAGCGTTTGGCCTTGGGATTTATTGATTGTCATTGCAAAAGCCAGCCTCAATGGAAATTGCAGTCTTTTAAATTGAAACGGCAAATTATTGGGTATTATTGGTATACGCGGTATTAACACACTTTCCCCTTTCCTGTGAGAATCGTGGCTTTTAAAATAAATCTACCCAGATCTGTAATGAGTAGTCTTGTGCCATTACATAATCTTGGCGCGTCAAGATAACGTATCAGTAGAACTGGACCTCCAACCTTCAATTCTAATTTGTGCGAGGGTACTCCTGTTAATTCTATAGAGTTTAAGAATTCAACGGGATAAACAGTGCTGTCGTCACTGCTCATAACTGTGTCTAAGGATTCATAAATTTTTGATTCGCCTGCTACCGCCTGCAATATGTCCAAGTTAATTTTATTAACGGAGTAATTTTTTGGAGACAAATCTCCTGATCATTTATGTTGCTCTCCAAATTCGGGAAAACGTTCGCAATCAACTCTGCCTACGTGGTAATTGGATGGCAAAATTCTTCATTGAATTCAATTTGTCCATCTCTATCAGTTTCAACTCGACCTTCTCCAATTTCCAGCAGCTTACTTGCATAAGCACCAGATTCCTGGTCATTATGAAGATGAACTCGCATGTTACATGTCAAATGAAACTTTTCAACTCGGGTCCATAGCGTTGATGATTTCAGACAGGCATTGATTTCGTCAGCCGGTGTGCCTCTTTCAATGACTGGCAGCGTTTGTCTGAAATCACCAGCCAGTAAAACAACAACTCCACCCATCACAGCCTGGTTGCCGCGAACATCTTGTAAGCTGCGATTTACCGCTTCTACTGCGTGCTTATGGGACTTAGTGCATTCATCCCAAACGATCAATTTGCACTGCTGCAAGAGAGCGCCACATCCGCTACTCTTGCTGATGTTACACGTTGGAGCCTGCTCAGTAGTTAAGTTCAAAGACAATTTGAACACTGAATGTGATGTTCGTCCGCCAGTAAGCAACGTTGCAGCGATACCCGAGAATGCTACTGCAAGAACGATTTTACGGTCTTTGCGGAGATGGGCCAACAAAAGGTTCAAAACAAACGTCTTGTCTGTACCTCCCGGTGCATCCAAGAAAAAGAGTCCTCCTTCTTCACTGTTGATGCGAAACCCTGTCAACTACGTGTCGCTACTCGGGAAGTAAACTTGGATCCATATAATTTACATGGATTTGTAATGCTTCGACGTCATAATCTAATTCCCTTACCACTTCGCTAGACAACTCTCCACTTCGCTGCGGTATTAGTAATCCGAAATCAGACAATCTTTTCCCCGACAATGATATTATTTTATCTTCAATCAGTTTTAGGCATTCGTTGGTAACTATGTCGGAGCCCGAACTTTGCAGTTGTAGCCTGTGTGCAATATCTTCTGACAATGCATCCTTATATTTGTTCCACAATTGAAGTGGGTCAGACGGCCCGCAAGTGCAAATTATTATTGCAAAAAGTTCTCTGAGACTATTAGCTGAACGACAAAGAACGGCTTCTTCTAGAGTTTCATCCCAATGGTTGACGTTTTCTAATAGCCCACGTGCCTTACATGTAGCCCTAAAAGTCGCGCAGACTTGTCCATCCACAATTTTAAGTACGTCAAAGCTTGTAGGAACTCGCACATGATGCAGTAACATTTGCAAGCAAAAGCAGTCAAAGTTGGAAACGTGCACAGTGTATACCCGCCCAAGTGCGTTTCCACCTTTCACACCTGGCCAGCCGTCTACCGGTGTTCCTCGGACTCGACGTTTCCATTCCTTTCTTGAAGCATTCCAAGTATAAAACCGAGGAAATTCAGCGTAAAGCAGAGTTTTTGCGAAATCGTCTCTTTGACAAAGAATAAAAAACGCAGTCAGAGTTGTTCTATGAGGCGTAGTCGCTCTTTCTACAAAATTTTGCTCATTAAAATAAACGCGTTCGCCGTTTGGAAGATGTACCGCAAGATGAGTGACGGTAGGGTGTTTTTCATGCAAAGAAAAACCCAAGATTCGCCATACTGCCTCATTGCCGCTCACATACCGACTGGCCCTGAATGTTTGAACTTCGTCCCGTGGATCGATATTGACATCACCAGCCTGGCGAACATTGAAAATGGCTTGATCGCTTCCCTTGTTAATGTATTTACAGATGTATTTTATCGCCTCCACGGAACCACAGAACTCAACATTTATATGCGCATTAAAAATGTTGATCAGAACAAGTAGGGTACAACCCACTTGCCCACTTCTACTTCTTCTTGACCTCCGCGAATTTCTATCTTAACCTTACGGCCTCCATTCTCTGGTGCTCTTCGCCGGTACAGCGGGTATCCCTTCTCATTGGTTTGTGTTTCGATAAGTAACATCCGCGGGTACTTTTTGGTACACTTGCTGTCCTTCATGCATGGCGAAGATAAATTATGTACACCGCAAGGACCGTGAATCATATTTTTTAACTACTGTGTCATGTAGTTTCTTGTCAACATGAACATCGGGAATTTCTGCGCAAATAAGGTCATCATTTTGATTCGGACGCAATTTTTCTTTTAGCCACAACAAAAAATTAACATGGGGTAAACCGCGTTTTTGCCACTCGATGGAGTACATAAAACATTGCACCTCACCATAAATTTCAACCTTCATCAGCAAAGCAACCAATTTTTGTACTTTGATCTTAAATACCCGAGCAATCAAATCATGTCGATCTGTCGCCTTCTGACCAGGCATCAGCTCGTTAATTATTTCTGGCCATGCCGGGTTGCAAGTGAAAGTGATGAAGAGGTCGGGGCGTCCATAATTATTGACATATGCAAAAGCGTCTTGAGTATATTGGTGCAGGTATCTTGGGCTATTGACGAATGAGGAAGGAAGAATAACCATTTGTCCTACATCATTAGAATTTACTTGACCATCATTTCTAACTGCATCCTGTAAATGTATGTAGTTTTCCGCTCTCAATGTGCTTTGATTTAAAGATATGTATCTTATACGCCGGCTTTCTATTTTGATGTACATATCCACTAAAAATTGATGTAGAAGTTGCCTGCATCGTAGCAACAAATTGAAATCATTTTCACGCATCATCAAATGATAAGCGTAGGAGTCCATACAGGAAACTTTTTTGTTGGGGACTGGCTGCCTAGTTTGCGGATTCATAAAGGAATATGAAAATGGTACCCTTCCTGACCTTTCCAAAAAATAACGGAATACTCCAAGGCATCGTAAAATCTATGCGTATCGGTGACTCGGGAGAGTCGTCCGTCGCGCGTACTCAGCACTATATCTCGGTGGGCAGTCGGGTCGGTACCCGCTACAATAGCAGCTAATTCGTTGGTAACGGGAGCATTGTAGCGCCGCTCATGTTGGCCGCGTGGCACTCGATCTGGGTGCATCACTACCTTGCAACTTTCATCAGACATATTCTCGAGGGCAGTTTTAAAATCGTTCACTTTGTATTTTTTGTACGGTTTCCCTGCGTACTCCCTGAATTAATCGCGTTCGTCTTTCTACCTGTGCATCCTCATTGCCTATAAAATAGACTTGTAAAAATTGTGGGTGAACATTTGATGCTGGTAGCATGGATCCAATCCTGTGATACAATTGTCCTTGGATAGTAAAAGTTGGTGAAAATCCTGGCATGACAATAACTCTGTCTGCACCAAAAGAAGTCATATATTATATTTCCTGATATTATTTAGAAAATGTCGCGATTCATCAGAGTCACATGAAAAAAGCTTTTTCAGTGGTTCTACTGGCTCTTCTAACAGAGGTATAGTTACCTTCCTGCTTGAACAACACATTCCAGGAGTTTCTTCCGTCCATTTTAACGCTCTACAAAATCTACACTCTTTATCCATTCTCTCCATTTTTATAAGCCTATAACTACCGTAGTCTAAGACCGCGTTGTACTCAAATGCAGCGTTTTTACATACACCCCACGTACTTCTAGTGAAAGCTTGACGCCTCTGAGCCGCTCTTTTAGCAACTGCACTTCTGCGAGCATCTGCTTCTTCCTCAGTCTCAGTTGCTCGCTGAGACGCGACATAATTCGAATTATTTAGACGCCTCAGTGTCTCAGCCGCTCTCAAGTTAGATTGACGCACTGTTTGCTCATCGCGCTGAGTTTGAGTTTGTTCTGACGTCTCGGCAGCTCTTAAGTTAGCTTGTCGCACGGTTTGCCTTTCGCGCCGAACTTGAGTCTGTGCTGGCGTCTCAGCAGCCCTGAAGCTGTTTTGCCGTTTAGCTTGTTCCTGTAATCGAATTCGCGATTGTTCTTTATTTTCGACAGCTCGCAAACTGGCTTGTCGTTGAGCTTGTTTATCGCGTCTAACTTGCGATTGTTCCGGCGTTTCCATTGCTCTCAGCGACGCTTGACGCTCAGCTTGTTCCATTCTCCTTAGCTCCGCCTGAGGGGTAGTTTCTTCAGTTCTAGCCACTCTCATAGCTCGAGCTCTAGCAGAACTTTGAGATAGGTTTGATTTCCGTTTACTTGTCCTACTAAAAATTAGTAAATACTTTACTGTTTACCTCACGAAATTATGAAAAAGGCGATTATTTGATTACACTAACACAAATAGAAAGGACCTACCTATTCAGATACTAAGTAAACCTAATTAAAATCCTTACATCAAATTAATAATCTAATCATCCGCACAAAAAACCTAAAAAAATACAAAAAACACTTCTAACATAAGAAACAAATCCTAACACCTAGACATTAACAAATTAAAAGAAAACTAAACTCTAACAACTATACCAATCAAAAAAGCAAATCAAAATCCGTGAGAATAGCCAAAGTAACCAAACAAATTTTCAAAACAAAACGCAATCTGACACACAACGGTAATGTAAAGAAAAGTTACACATTATTTATAACACCATCATAACAATTTATAACACCATCTTAATACCGCGATTCAGATTAATACTCAGCGCCATCTAATTTACTTTGTTGTAACTATACTATTACTCGTACACGCAAAAAGTAGTTGGCAGATTTAAATGAAATTTTGCAAACAGATATAAAAGGTAATCTGGATTATCCCATAACATTTTGTCTAGGTAAAAAATAAATAAATAAATCTGATAAGTAATTTTAGCGTGAAGGAGTAACAAATACATTAAAGTCAAAAAAACATGCAAAATATATAAAAATCATCCCATGGTATCACACAGGAATATTTTTTCAGAATAAAAACTATTTTATGTATTAATCCAAGTTACCTTCTATATGTGTGCCAAATTTCCTAAAAATCGGTTAAGCAGTTTTTGCCTAAAGAAGTAACAAACAAACAAACAAACAAACATACAAAATTTCGCATTTATAATATTATTAGGATATATAAATTATACAATGACACAATTGTGTCGGGTTGCTCACACCCCACTGTTCCCACACCCTACTGTACACGCGACACGCCACTGCGTGCTCAGCTTCCTTTTAATTTTTGGCTGTAGATATTATCTGGTAACCTTAGCTATTTATTTTCTTTATTACAATTCATTTGAAAACTAATTTTTAACTAAAATCATAAATGCGCGTTAGGAAATTCTCCACAAGTTATTTATTATGTGTCAAATAACAGCCTATATACGTCGAAACATTATATCGATTTTACCCTACCTTGTTGAGCCGGTTAAGCCGTTTTGTCGCAATAAAAGAATAAAAACTCACATGGCTATCCATATGAATCCTGAATACATAATACTCTTTTAGCGCAGTCCTGTCAAAATAAGATGTAAATAATATATATTTTATTTTTACATTGAAGGAAAAGTTTCACTAGCAGCTAGTTTCTTTATTATAATTATTTTATTAAAACCATGCATCTTTATTTTTCGCGAAACATTTATTTAAATATTAGTTAAGATCCATACTATAAGAACGATTAGAAATAAATGTTAACCAAAAAGAAATAAAATAAAGGACACTTATCATTGTTTCGTATTCTTTGATCTTTCAATGTTAGGTAGTTTCTTTATCTATATCTACTTTATTATAATAGTAATTCTTTATTTTTCTCTATAATATTTATTAGATTAACAGTACCAAGTGCATCGTGCGTACACTTGAATGTATGTGTGCCTAAACGTGTGAAAGGTGCAGCTGGAGTAGGATACAATAGGAAATAAAGTTTTAAACAGAATAAGAATAAAAATAAGAACAAACATATCGGTTTCATTACTATAAATTATTAAGGAACATGAACCGTCAAAGAAATGTTATTTCATCCGTGAGCTTACCGGGGTAAAGTTTATACCTTTTTACTTTTTTGTCTGTCTAACGTAGTGACGAAGCATAACGAAGAAAAGTAGGCTTATATAAACTTAAAAGTATCTGTCTTATCGCAAGGCAGGAAATTTTTTCATTTGATAAAGGTATTAGAATCCACAGATATAATTAATTTTCGATCATTTGAGGAAATAGGCGTTGTACAAATATTTCAACAGCACACATTGTATAACAACTGTTGGTTCAAGATGAAATAAAGAAATATTTCAGCTTTACGTAACCAATTGATCTCAGTGAAGTGATTGCTTTTGCGTTTTTATCGAAATCATCTTTTGTTTGAGTTCTATCAAATTGAAGGAGAATGAATTTCATTGTTACAAAATATACTTTGGCCAATAGCGTTTGGTTTTATCTGTCAAAGTTATGAAAACTAATAAAACGACAATGTGAAAAATTAGTTTTGTATTAATTTACGGAAAAAATTGAGGAAATGTTACCGCCTGAAATACCAGGAAATACCCTGCTTTGTGAAATGTGTGGGAAGGTAATATCTGGCAAAACGTGACGGGACTTTTAAACGTACACACGAGTGAATAATAATAGACGTTGCGGTTATAAGAGGGTGTGGAGGAATATATATCGGGTAAATAAATTTTTGAGATGTAATATTACATTGTTACATTGTTGTGTATATATTTTACTTTCAAATATTTAACCGAATTTCTTTATCTATGTAGATTGACGTGACCAGCGTGGATGTAAAATTTTAAATCATAGAGAACTGTTTACGTCAAGAAGTCAATGTTTTTTTTGAAGACACAAGCAGTTTCAATATTTCTGGCTGAAACATTTCATATCCCTTCTATCAATGGTAACTAACGGACTCGGAAAACACATTTTATGCAAAATTTTTAAGAGACGTTGTTTCACCACCATCTTCCACAACTCGTATAATAGTATACTTTCTTTTTGACAAAGTCTTTCATTTTTAAATGTGATTAAAAATTTAGATAACAATTCGTATGAGTACGGTTCGTCATATTGTACATTCTAAAATAGTCTTTTTATGGATTCGTTAAGTAATATAACAAGCAACGTTAATGTTATGTCAATAGTCAAATATTTAATTAAATGCAAACAATCTTATTCTTTATGATTTTCACCTTTTAAATTTCTTACAACAATTTAAAATAAATTTAATCATTCGTTAAAACTATCTTATATTTATTTCTTTTAATACACACAATTTTTTCTAAAGAAATGGCTTAGTATTTCTTTTTCTATTTTCAGAAATATGTTAATTTTGAAAATGAAGTACTGTACTGTAATTTTACTTTCTTACCTGACCGAAAAATATTTGGTCTTTCTCAATATACTTTTAGAATTTCATGTCTAATTTAATTTTCCATTCTTGCATTACGACAAATTGAATATACTTAATTTTATACTATAAAGTCGATCATCTTAAATATATTGTTTAATATGTCACAGATAAATATCATAATGTAATGGTAAAAAAGCCATATTAATTTATATTATAATCCATTTGAATAAAATACTCCACAGATCATTTACCGTAATTCTGTCATTAGTTAATTGCAGACTATAAATCGACCTAAATATTTTGTATTTACTTAGATGTTTATTCATTATATATACGAAAATTAAGTTTAATGAAGGTAATATTTTTTGGCAGAAACCGGGGCAAAGAAAATGTTACCTGTGCATATGTGTTTGAACAGTTGTATAACCCATAATAAATCATTTCATTTTACATCTCTTAATATATTTCTAAATCAACATAAAATTTTGAGTATAAATTTATAATTTACTGTGACTATTATTAAATTACGTAAATATGTACATTCGAAATGGATCAGTAAGGGTAGTGCTCGCCGGGATTCTGTTTCAAGCAAAATATATATAAATAATGCTATCTCTTCTTATCTACATGAAAATATCATGTTAGTATCAAATAAGTAATAAACGAAAGTAAGTGAACAAGGTGATTTGTTCGTGTTTGTGTTAGTATTCGTGTTTGTATTAAATATATTTGGCGTTAATTTTGTAGAAATTCATTATTCAAAATTAAATGAAACTACGTGATGTAGTATTATTTTTACTTTCTTGAATTTCTTTACCACAACCTAGGTTTCGTTGTATTACAATATCTTCAGGTTCGATATTAGCAAAGAATCTTTGCTAATATCCCACCTGAAGATGTTGTAATACAAAGAAATCTAGGTCGTGGTAAAGAAATTAAAGAAAGTAGAAATAATACTACAACACGTAGTTTCATTTAATTGTGAATTCGTGTTTGTGTTTGTGATCGTGTTAATGTTCATGTTCGTGTTAGTGGACGATCAGGAAGTAAGATTTTATATTGAATAGGGATGTAAATTGTCACAAAAATAAAGTTCATCAAAATCTATATTAATTTAATAAGTGGATAAAACTGGCCAAATATTTTCAAAATAACAATACAAAGATGAAAAATTCGATGAAAATTCGTCTTACAACCAAAGTACACATAAAGCACATTATCAAAAAGGAGTTTTAAAATACTAGTCTATAAGTTTTACTATTTTTAGTATGTAATAATTACATACGGCATCTCTGTATAACGTCATGTTATTTTAATAAATATTTGTTTGAAGAATAATTTTGAAATGAACTGGAATACATTTAATTCCATATTTTAGTTTATTAATTAATGTTAATCGCGCTAATTAATCAATATTTATTTTTTGTCATATGGCGTAGGTAGTTAAGCGTTAAAAACTTGATGTGTGGATAACATCATTTAACAAAATTAACCCTTCTCAAGTTTCTCTTCGAAGATGACGCTGTTTCATTTAAATAAAAACGTTAAATTTTATTTTTATTAAATAATCTAAATAAGTGTCCGTTACAAGACAATTATATAGCGATGTATTTTATTTTTATCTTTTGCATGTTTGCAAAATCTACTGACTGGCATTTGCTATCGGCTTTATTTTATATTTGTAATTTTGTATTGTTTTCTATATCTAATATCGTTTATTTATTTTTCATACATTATTTTAAGTATGTAACAGTTTTTTCATTCTGCCGCCTAATTTAACCTAGTGCAATCTTCCAATATAAAATTAATTTTTACTTTGCTTTAGTTAACTATGTGAAGAATACACATATCATTTTCAGTCATCTATTTTTACGAAAGCTTTTTGGATAATGTCTCTTATTTTAGAAAAAACTTTATCAAAAATACAAACATTCTTATGAAGCACATATAAATAGAATTATTTAACTTTTACATTTTAAAATGTATATTTGGTGCTATTACAAACTAATATAATTTAAGTACATGTTTACTATAATAGTATATAAGTACATATATTATTAATGCAGTGTAGTTTTTAAAAAACAGAGTAAAATACAAATTGTTATTTTAAGACATCGCGGGATCGAGCAGTTTTAGATGTTATACAAGTCCACACACGATAGCGAATTTGAAGTCAACATAAAACTATAAATGCGATATCTATATACAAAATACAAACCAAAATTAAATTGGTTTATTCACCTATTTGAATGTCATTATTAGAGTTCACAAATATCATCCAAATGAGTTTACGGTGACATGTCCTGTCTAGTTGCTGTCTGCTAATGAAGTTGGGATTTAAGTCATAATGAGTTACGACCAGTGGGCTATGAATGAACCAGCAAGAACTTATTATCAGGGCTGGTATTTTCATGACGGTATTTCCGCGGAATATTTTATGATAATATTTTGTAAAAAACATGTTCATAAATATTGTAACAATAAACACATAAGGTTTATTTTGCACCGGTAAACGCATTGCCTAGTTGAAGAACCCGTTCAACACTTTCGGGGGTAAAATGTAGTAATAGGAGTTTATTTTAAATTTTCTTTGCAGTCATATGTAATGTAATAAAGTCAAAAACTACCGGGAAAAACTATTTGTACTATTGTAAGTAGTATTGTGATTAAATTAATAAAGGTAGTTTGCCAAAAAAATATGATCTTTAATATCATTCACTAAAACTAAATGTGACATAAAACAGTTTAAATGTCAATAAAAGAACAAATCAATTGTCACAAATGACTTTTAACTCAGATAGAAGATCGATTAAAATCATCTTTTCACAAATATTTTTTCCTCAATAAATACACCTCCTTCACTACACGAAAAAGTATGAAACTCAAAGCTCGAGCGAAAGAAATAATTACGTTAATAAAGGTGATAATATCTGACTTTTACGGACATGAACCCATTACTTTTTTTCACGCACCCTTGACAATATTAATGATTCCAATTATTTTGTTGTGTGAAACTTTCATATTATTTATTTCATAAAAAAACGGTAAAACGTCCAAAGGACATTTAACATTGTTACTTTTAAACGACTTATCATTCTTTATTGCAATGATGTTTGAAGTCATATGTTTCCGGAGTAAAATATTTCTTTCCACAATGATAAAGTCTGATTTGATAGACACATAATACAAATTTTAATTGAAAAGATTTATTGGAAAGTAAATTCTTGTTGGATAAAATGGTTCAAAATATCTTTCTTCCAAAGAAAGTCCTAATAGGTACGATTTGACTCGTTTTATTTTAGTAATTTTAGAAATATTTAAAATTAATTTTGCGTTCGTAATTTATAAGGTAATTTTTTTTAATTTTACTAAAAGATGATTTCTAGATGATAGTAGACGACTTATCAAATCTTTTTACATTGCTTAAATAAATATGTTTTAATAACATTAAAGCCTTTCGTCACGTTATCTTCAAACTTGTAAACATAGGATTATGCAAGTAGATGTGTCGTATGGAGATCGCTATTTATATGGAGAAAAATGAAAAAAAAAATTAATGTACTTCTCCAGACATGCGAAATCGTAAGGAAAATATTTCATCATACATTCTATCAAGTGAAATATCATTAATAAATATCTTAATATTATATTGAATTTTCATTTACCCTTTTCCATTTTAATCTCCATTTGTGTAACATATGAGTCTTACAGAAGAAAACTTGACTATTTTTTAAAATGCACGTATTTACGTAGATATTGATAACGATTAATATGTTATATGAAACAGATATGAATACATAAGGTTTAAATCGATGTCCTTACAAAAGTAATCAAATATTATTTGATCTGGTAAATCTCCACGCAAATCAGTTAAACCAATTTTATCAACTGAGATTGTTAGTTTGTTCTTAAAGAGTACTCAAAATCAATACTGCAAAATTTGTGATTTAGTTATTTAAACATTTGTATTTAGTTAGTATTAATAGCCTAATATTTTTTGTTTATAAATATTAACAGGTCAATCCTTTCAGGCAACGTCAGATAAAACTAATAAGCATAAATAAGGAGTTAAAAAAGATCAGCTTTACCATAAGAATTTATTATAATTAAATTTGCAAAAGTACATGCTGAAAATGGAAAAAGATAAACTGAAATAAAAGAAAATTGAATTAGGAAATAAATAAAATAATGAAATAAACATAATCATTCAATGACTTTAAGATAAATCGAATGAACCAATTCACTAACCCGACAACTTGCCTGAGCTAGGAAGCAAGCGGCAAAATTTTACACTGAATCTGCGCATTGGACGGCACTTTGATTAAATTTGTGACTGAGACAAAGTTTCATAATAGAATTTTGAAACCTTGCTTCAATAAATACCTACGTACCTAAAAGAACATAAACATGATCGATATTTCATCGAAAGCTTTTGTATTACTGAAGTTTTAAAAGATCGGGGTAAATAGTTTCATATAGAAAATCGCGTTCAAGGTGTACCGATATACAAGTAGTTTTATTTCACTTGTTATTTGTAAGGACATCCGCAACTTTTCAAAATAAAAAGAGAGGTAATAAAATACTCAAAACAATCAAATATGCCGTGCTTAAAAATAAATGAGCATTAAAAGAATGTATGAAGTATGGGGAAAATAGTCGTGTGCGTGCGTGTGTGCGTGCGTGCTTGCGTGCGTGCGACCGTCCGTGCGGGCGGGTGGCCGTGCGTGCGGGCGGGCGTGCGGGCGGGCGTGCTTGCGTGCGTGCGTGTTTTCGTGCGTGCGTGCGGGTGCGCGCGCGCGGCCGCGTTCGTGCGAAATTTTAATAACAAACCGATTTCATATTTCTCAAACGCAGTGTTTTCTAACCCCGACATATAATCAAAGCGAAAATAGACTGATAAAATAACATATTAATACCACCCGTGTGAATTTTTAATCGATTCTATCTGGACTAACTTTGAACTTCAAGTTTACAGTATGGTTATTGCAAATGTTAATTACAAAAATTAAAATGTACAAATATGACTTCGAATGCTTCATATTCATATTTCACTACATGTCTATTTTTATACGTAACCAAAATTAAATTCTTACACATTTATTTACGTGTAAAAAAATTACCTATATGAATGTGAAAATAATTATTTCACACTTGTCATCCATTTTGGGAAAGCCATTGATTAACATATTACAAAAAGGATTGAATAGAAATGATCCAGGTAAACACATCCAATAAAAATTTTTTGCATACTTTAATATGAATAAAAATGATAACAGAATACATAAGTTCATAAATAAAAATATAATAAACACCTATGCAAACTTGTTTGGACCTTTTGCTTATGCGGCAACAAAGTTTTTATGATATAATACACAGGTAGAACGAAAAAGTAATTTTGCAGAAAAATAATTTTCTTCTTCAACTACAGATATTAATTAAACTTTCAAAAATGAATTGTCAGTATAATATTTAATTAAATAAAGACCAAACATTCCACATAAATTACGTTTAGATTTATCAGAGGATATTTGTCTTCAATATGTGTTTAAATTTTGATATAATAAATCTCATACTCGCACACTTACGATTTACTGAAACAATGAACTCCAGTCAGATTTTTGTAAGAGTATTGCGGTATTCCGTGTGGAGAATATCACCTATAGTGACAAAAACAGGAAAACTTGATCTTACATGCATGGAGCACGATGATTGTATCTTAGCAAAAAAAATATACTTTAAAATGTTGTAAAAGTTGCATTTAAAACATGTCACTTAACAATTGATTAAAAGTTGATCGAAACCCTACGGACGCGTAAAGATTTGTCATAAAATTCCATAAGTATCATACGCATAAACAGAGGAATAGAATGATAACAAAAAAAAATGACAAAAAGCTTGTCTTACGAGTATTGAAAATAATTTCATTATACTATTGGAGGGTTTTATGGTCAGTTTTATTTCATACTGGCTACGCCCACGACGTCATTTGCGAAATCGGGATAAGAAAATTTATTTATCCAATATTATCAATATTTAATTTGCAACAGTGCCATCTATAATGAAATATTATTACTTAATGTATGATTGATATTAGAGTAAAAAAAACTTCATGATTATTGCTTGGAATAATGTCATGGGTAAAAATATTGACAATTGATGAAAGACGGATGGAATTTGAATTTGTTCAAAAGCTCAACACACATCCTTTCTTTTCCATGTAGGTAAAACTAGCAATTACCGCTAATAGGTAGCGTTAGCTGTAGTTAGCGTGCTAATATATATATATATATATACATATATATATATATATATATATATATATGTGTGTGTGTGTGTGTGTGTATATATATATATATATTTTTTTTTTTTTTCTTTGTTGATTATATTATAAGTCAAAAGCCAGGTTAAAAAAATTATAATATTTAAAAGTAACATTTATGTAGTGACCACTATTGTAGACTATATAGAAAACAAGTCGATCGGCCGTTAAGAATTTAACCCACGTCTTCGCCGTACGTGCCAAGGGGTTAACCATTACACCACGGCTGACCAAATTGACCTGTGGAAACTATTATTACCATCATTATTATCATGATATATTTTTTATTTATTTTTCGATATATATCTTTAAGAATAACGTTTCAATATCAATATTTTCAATATTTTTTTAAGATATATGTCTTTGAGGATAAGGTTTCAATATCGTAGTTTTTTTTAATCCATAATAGCCAAAAAATATGGGTTTGAACTATTACCACGGAGTAAGAACAAATTAATGGACATACGGGTAGGTGGACAAAAATTTATAAAACGGACCAAAAATTTTTTTTTATTAAAATGCTAATAGAAGAAACTTTTGGTTTTCGCTAAATAAATCACTTTTTGAAATATTTTCCATGTACAGAATTTATTCTATAACCATTTTGTTATAAATATATGAACGGAACTCATATATAATTTCAACATAATATGAACGCGACAGTCTTCTTTTCCTTAAAATTGCATTTTTTCATGAAAATTAAATTGTTGGTTTTCAAAAAAATATGCTTATTAAAAACATGGGATTTAACAATTTCTTTGATTAGCTGATGAAATTATTTAGTATCTTTTGTGAAAATAGAACCTTATAATTTGATAATCGATCGTATATCCATCCATCGGTTGTATTCTCAACCCTTATAAACTGATGTAAATAAAATTTTGCAAGTATATGCTTTACATACAGATCTCGACAAATATATAGTAAAATAAGAAAACTCAGGTCTCTGTCCATTCCTAGGTCATATATTTAAGGAGATATTTTTGAAATAATGCAAAAATAGAGCACTACCCCCTTATTTCGGAAACTACTGAACCAAAAATTATTAAAAAACCAGGGTTGGTTGAAATTGGCCAGAAAATTATAGGAAAATTGTAGCAGTTTTCTTATATGTTACCATCTTTGAAATATACACCATGTTCTTACATCTACCAAAGTTTTGTGAAAAATGAAGAATTGAAAAAAGCATAATAGAAATGATGTTACCCATGAATATTTATAAGTTCCTAAATGTGTACGGAACCATTTCATTTATCAGACTCTTTTTTATTTTTAAACCATTTCATTTAGCAGACTCTTTTTTATTTTTAAACGCCAGTTTTTCATATAGTTCTTTTAAAAGTCTGTTGAGTTAAAAAATGTTGTAAAATGTAACAGAAGACTCTTAGTAGTTCTTTTTGTTAATCATGACTCTTTTTAGCAGTCTTTTAATTGCATGATGCTAGCTTTTGTTCTTGTAATAAGTGAAAATATAAACTGACAATGGTGTAGTGAATGGTACAAAATTAAATTTCAAATTTATTTCAATAAAAGAACTAATTAGTTTCTTTTACTACATCTTCACTAGATGAAGCAATATTTAGGAAAAATAACTAATTATTAATTGTTCTTCGTGCTTTATTTTTCATTATTATTTCTCCCTAACATTACTTTTTCTTCGAATGTAAAGAACTCTACAAGATTCGCCTTTTCAACTGGCATTTACCATCGGCGTTATTTTCTTTTAATACGCTTAATATACAGAATTATTCGTCGTTTTATTTATTATTATATCTGTCATAACATGTGAAGGTGTTATTCATCAAAGCAACAAAATAAAAACGAATTTCAGTCTTATGAGATTAATGCGCTGCGCCTTAATTTAATACGGAATATAAAAATTATATCAAATGTACCCCTTATATTATGGCTGTAGTATAGAAATATAGTAATTATATATGATATTAATTATATCATTTAATAAAAACTTATTTATGTATCAAAACTTTGAATTATAATTTGGTTCGTTTCGTCATTTAAGATTTTAGTTTATGTATATAAAAAATGCCGCACATATTGTTTCTTATATGTAATGTTCATAGACGATATTTTGTTTCATATCAAATATAAAAGGGTATTGTTTGAAATAACTCTCATTTTCATTCAAATTTATTAAGTGTACTTATTTATATCCTGATATCTCAAACTCAAGATGCAGGCAATCAGTGCAGTCATCTTATGAATTGGTGGAGTACCAGCAAATATACAATTTACTGAGACGATTATCTTGTAACGGATGGTAGGAAATGGACTTTCGTAATAGTATTAAGGTAATCCATGTAGAGAATATTGTAATGGCGTTCGTACGACAATGCACTTCCGGCAACAATAGCTTCTATCTATATGTGTCGCGAGATATATCTATTGGCAAGTGATAACAGTAACGAGCACCGCGAGGGCCGCTCTTTGAGGAGTTCGTAATTATGTGTTAATAAAAATTTGGAAACGGTAGCACTCAAAATGTAGTATTATTCATATTTTCGTACACACAAATCATTTAGTTGTCTCGTATAGACTATACGCTTTAATTTAAAGGATTACTGAAGTAAAAATATATAATGGTGTTTCGGCAAAAAAAGATACATTTGTGTAATTAAATCTTATGCTTAAAAGAGCTTGAAAGTCAGAATTAGTCGTACATTGCTTAGTGATTGGCAAAATTATTACTTGTTTTATACAAGAATGCATTTGAAAGTTTACTTTCCATTATTCGTCGTTTCAGATGTTATTTAAATTCTCAGATCTCTCTTTATGTCAGTAAATTTGTGTAGTTTATGTATAACATCTTAAAATTACTGTTTAATATATAACGAGAAAAAACAATGTGTATTTATATTATCAAGCAATTTATTTACTCTTATACTATAAATTTAGCAAAACTTGGTTCTAACGTCATTTCTTTAGTGTCTGTGAGAATTCTTGAAATTCATCTTATCTACATTTTTTACTTTTTAGCCACAATATAATTTTTTTACACATTTAATTGCCCATAAAAGTGAAATAAATATTTCAATGAAAATCTATGTTAGAGAGTTAATATGGTGTAAAAAATAAGAAAATGAAAAATTTTCGGTGTGTATCTCAAGTTCTATCTGCTAAATCAATATAAATATAACTTTTACGTATAATACTAGTCATTACAAATATGAACAAACTCTCAAAAAACTAAATAAGGTGTGGTATCACACTGGGAGTACGGGTGAATTTACTGGTGTCAGTTATTTTTCACCAAGGTTCGAGGATTCCACACATATTTAGGCACTTATTAATATTTAAGGGTTCATATTATTTCTATTGAACTATTAACAAATATTAATTTTTTACAAAATAATTATATTGCCTACTGTATTGCCTATGAATAATAGGCATTGAAATATGGTGCATATTTTTAAAATTTATGAAACTTAGGATAATCGCCATAATTTCAGTATGTCTTTTAAAATATACTATCTAACATTGAAAAAATGCATTGGAAAGCTTTATGGAATAAAAACAATTATACGAATTTGCTCAACTAACATTTCTAAGAATAGTTCTCAACAGCGTCAACCGAGACAAAAACTCTCTCCATAATACATAGTGATAATTCAACTAAACAATTAAATTAATAATACAATTTAGACAATACATAGTATGCACACATCGAACTTTCCACAGAGTCAATTTAAGTTTTCTTGTATATATATATATATATTTATATATATATATATATATATATATATATATACATACATATATATATATATATATATATATATATATATATATATATATATATATATATATATATATATGCTTTCACTGCTGGACAAGCGCAACAAGTCATATTATATCATATTAGCAAATAGTTATATCTGTGACCCAAACCCATAAGATTTTTCTCTACAAAAATTCGCTCGACGCCCCTAAAGAAATTTTCACTTCAAGAAATTATCTTGGTCATCTCGTATATTATTTACTTTAGAATATTTTCGATGTTTCTATGAATTGAAACTCAAAATCTAGATTATTTATCTATTGAATTAATGAAAAACTGTTAATGTTTTCATACAATATTAAAATTTCATTTCAAAATAATTACAAAATTGATAAATAACATTTATGTACTTGATTAACTAGTAAAATTACAAACTGTTAAAGGCTACTTAACAAACATTTGTACTGAAATACACGTAATATAACTTTTTCGTAAATAATTGCAATTTTCCTTAGTGCCTACAGTTATATTAGATATTGCAGACATTCACAAGGACAAGGACACCGTAAGGATATGTGCCTCAAGGATAACGAAGAATATTGGCTATCTTTAATAATTTTCCTTAACATTAGGGTCAAGGCAAAGGAATTGGGTAGCGTATTTATGTGCGTTAATCCCTGATGGCGATATGACTAAATCCATAAAAAAAAGAACGTTGAACATTTTAAAGGAAGGAATCTTAAATTTATAAACATTTAAATATATGACAATAAATAAAAAAAAATCAAAATATTATTTTAATATTTAATTTATGCTGTTGGGTATTATTTACTGGATTTAATTTAGAGAATACTGTCAATAGACTCACGAATAAAAAAATAACTGTATCTTGTGTAAGAAACTATACAGATGCGCCTGTATTTTTATCAATTGTATGCACCCATAAATATTTTTGTAGCCATGTTGGTTTTAAAGTATTTATTTATTTTATGTGGATAATGTAATGTATTAAAACTAATACAGGGTGTCCGTGGCAGATTTTAATGTTTGAAAAATTGTAAAAAAAAACTACACCTCTAATACAAAGTAGGTTTATTTTAACTTTATAACAACAAATGCGGATTTCAATTTTTAAAAACCACGTTTTCCAAATGGCGGCCATCGAGTCTGACACACTCTTTGAGTCTAGCACGCATGTTTTCAAAAACGCGTTTGCAGAGCGATTGGGGTATCCTACTGACTTCGGCTCGAATATTTTCTTTAAGTGCTCGGATTTGTTTTGTAAACAACGGATTACAAAACAAGTGAGAGTGCTCGGATTTGTTTTGTAAACAACGGATTTTAAGTATCCCCATAATAAAAAGTCACATGGGTTAAAATCGGGTGACCTGGGTAGCCACGGTACGTTACCGTTTCGGGATATGTTTTTTTCTGGAAATAACTGCCGCACTGCATTCATGGACACATTAGCAGTGTGAGCTGTGGCCCCGTCCTGCTGGAACTATATCGTTGTTTATGTGTTTTGGTTGAAGGATGAACTATTCTGTAATTCTACTCTGAAAAAGTAATTTAATATCTGGGCATATCTCTCCGAATTCACAGTTACAGTTTGGCCACGTTGATTTTCAAAGAAATAAGGCCCTATGATTGCAGATGCATACATGGCACACCAGACTGTTACTTTAGGCTTATGTAAAGGCTCTTGATGCATTTGTCTTGGGTTGTGGACATCCCAGGAACGAAAGTTCTGTTTATTCATTTCGACGGCATCATTCGACGGCTTGCTACAGACAGCGAAAATCCACTCGAAATGTACGCCTCGACGGCAAAAGTGCGGTGCTCTCCACTCCACTGTTCCATGGCTACTAAAACATCCGCACCGCTTGCGCTTATAACGACGCCCCCGCGCCCCTCTTATGTGTTGCGTTCAGAAACTATGTTTGTTCAAACTTTGAAATCTGCCACTGGACACCCTAATATATATAACCTGTATTTAAAAGCGTCTATGTTTCTACTTGGACAATTAGTATAGATTGGAATCATTGCTGGTTGTGATTCTGGTAAGCTTTGCTCTCTTCTTTTACTAACAGAAATTTTTATGGCACATTCGTTCTTAAGGTTTATTAAAGCTTCTAATATTACTCCCTTTTAATAATTCATTGAATAAATTTAGTCAGACATGCAAACATTCTCTTATTTTTTCCGAATAGTATGAAGAAGTTATTTCACAAAATACTATTCATTTGTGAAACATGACTAAATTATCAAATAATCTTAAGAGACTTTATTAAAAATTATTTAATAATTTTGGAATTTCTTAGAAAACTTGTGAAGCATTTTTATATAAACCAGTATGGAACATTTAATCAAATAAAATAAATTAAGATTTTTTATTATCTACAAATGTAATAAATTTATCAAGTTATGTCGTCATTTGAATCAAGGATTTATTTTTAAAATTTTACTATACTTTCAGGTCTTATTAAATAATTGTAAATAATGCTTTGTCCTGATACATATAATTCAATTCTATGGCTATTTCCATTACTATAATTTGGACATTACTATATTAAATGCATTGGTATCTTTCTGAGTTATCGTCGTCTATTTTTCTTGCTCACTGCGTCTATAAATACTTTTTTTTAACAGCACCTTCCGATATAACAAATTTCTTCAGGTAATGTTATCAATGTTTATATTTTTATTTTTATTATCGCTATATTTGGCAGATATTGTTATTTTTACACAAGTTTGAAAGTGTTTGTATTTCAGAAATAATTTTAAGATCAAAATTATTAATAATATTTATTTATTCATAAAACACAGAGTATCTTACTTGCACCGTCTCAACAAAACTAGATTTTTTGCTTATGTTTTGCAAAAATCATGTTTTTTATTATGAGAAACCGATTCCACAATGAGAAAATATTTTCAGATCGACATAAATATACATTAATTTTCCAAATCAAGTTTGCACCTCGTCAGTCTTATACCCGTTGCACTCTGTAATACCATACTTCATACCGAAATACTGTACAAACTTTCTATTTTCATCTTTGCATTTACTTATCCAGCAGTTTGATTGTTGTATAAAATTTGCATTCTCTTAAATGCTATTTTAATAATAATTGTATAGTTACAAAGTAGTTATTAAGGGCAGATTAATTTATAAATAAACGAGAATAAAGACAAGATGATTAATTTTTAGGGTTCTAAAATTTTTTTCTTTTACGAAAATTCATTGGAACAGTGGTTATTAAATATTTTCATCTCTAACGACTACAAATTCTATAATGACGGCATAACGTCACTATCATAGCGTTGGCAAGAAGTTATAGATAATGAAGGACAACACATTCGTTAATAAAATAATATTTTTCTTTTTTAAATTAAAAAATAAAATATTGAATATTATTGTCAGATGATTATATTCCAACTTAATAGTTTCAATCGCATTCGTGTATGTTTTTGCACTTGTTAAATTTTACTTAACGTCAGAGTTTTTTCATAAAATTACTTCTTCTTTGTTTTATTGATATTAATAATATCCGGAATTATTTTCCTTATCAAGTAATTTATTTAATTAAAATCTTATGGTTTTTTGCGCACCTTTCTTATTTTTTTTCCTTATCTTTTGAAGTAATAGTTCATAATGTGGAGTCAGTACTCTAAGCAGGATTCGATAAATAAAGTTCCTTTTTTGCTTTTTTTTCGACTGGTGACTACAGTGACCAATCACATTACTATATTCAGGAGTATTTTCAGCAAATTATGCATTGAAATTCTCCATCAAAATCATGTTTGATTCCATATCGTCTAAAGCCCTCTTATGATAATTTTAGAAACGTTGTTCTTGGTTTTTCTAAGACATTCTTGAATTAATTTAATAATAGTGTTTTCTATTTACATGCCGGAATTAGCATACTTGTACAAAATTGGCTGAAACTCCATAATATAATATTTGGAAAGGTGTCTAGCATGGAACCACTTTTATCACCTGGATTATTTTCTTTCTATTATTTTTATGTCCGCTAGTTTGGTTTCGAGGAGTACCAAGTTTACGTTTTAAGTCATTTTACATCTTTTATATGAAGTATCAAATCACGCTTGCTCGTACCTCATACTACGGCAATCGATACATGATATTAGTTAAATCTTAAATGCATAAATAGTAGTATCACTTTTTCTGAAGTTAGTTTTGAACTTTTCAAATACTAATAAAGTAATGTAAAAAATAATAATAAGTACGTGTTAATAATTTTTTTAATTAAATATTTAACTTCACAAAAAACAATTCAGTCGTTATAACTCTTCAATATTAATTTGAGTATAAATTAACTACTAACCACTAAACTAGAAAAATGAAAAATGCAAAATATATACAACAGTTCTTAGTCTTATGGAAAAAAGTTTATGGAAATTGGTTTTGTTTATGAATACATTTATCTATGTACATTCAAACAGAGAAAGTGGCAATTATGAAAACCCGTATATCTCTAACACAACTTAACTTTTTATGTTCGTTATTGATAGTGTGTCTAGATGTGAGTATCGTAACTGGGTAGCACATTATATTAAGGTTCACCTGTAAACAAAAATAATTTAATTGAAGTAAATACAAGTAGATTCCATCTGCCTTTACCAAACTATTTAAAGAATTGTAATTATTAACAGTTTAAATACGGTTCATAGAAATCACAGACACTTCACTAACACCCGCAGATTATATTTAATTTTAAGTTATATTTTCCTAATTAGAAAACTTTTGTCAGATGCTGGACAACTGAAACAGAATACAGAAGAAAAACAGTGATTAAATGATTACAGAAAAATGACAGCAATTTTCACACAAAGTCATGACTGGGTAAACAGGTTGCATTTCAGTTTTTAGAAAAAATACTAGGTAGATTCGACCATTTCTGGACTACTTACGATCCCTGCAAATATTAGGATACATGAAATCAAAGTGACTTTTTTCTGAATAACTATAAGAACTTGGCATGATTTTTTTAAGTTAGTGTTATGAATTAAGTAACGTATAGATGGGTAATATTTACGGAAAAAATTGTCGAATTTCAAGCCATAATTCTCAAGAATACACATTTTTTGGACAAACGAATTTGCAATGCGATGTATTCCCCTGCCTCCAGTTAGCTACGTCTGGCCAAGTCCATTAAACAATTTTTTGATTGTATCTTTTTTATACTGCAAATAATACGTTATAGTTAGAACACATTCATGAATATACGAATGATTTATGCGCATGTGAAATATTTTTCTTATAAGTAGCTCGCTTAATGAATATTGTTTTGATATATTGTTTAAGTAAATTTCGCAATAAACACTCCATGTAATACAACTTACACATTCAAGAAACTTACAGCTTCTCCGTATAATGCTACTTCGTTTTGATAAATGCTCCTTTGAGAAAAGGTATATTCTGTCAATATTTTAGTAAAATTTGTAATAAATATCTCATTAATTAATTAATTACTGAGATTTTTTCTCACGTTGGGCGGGTATACCTTCTTAGCTAAATATGTCGATTGCATAGTACAAAAATTAACCATTAATCAAGTTTCGCTAGAAGATAGTGCTCTATTTTTCCACAAAAATATATTTAAGTTAATTTTGTTGACATTGAAACTACTCAAACATTCTATTGTAGATCAAACAGTACTTCTTCCACTTTAATGCCGGTAAGTTCTGGAATTACCAAGTAAAGCCAAAAAAACTACAATTTTTTTAAAGTGCTAATGTTGGATTATTGCCTGACTAATTTTTGACGATATTTTCCAATTCAAGTTCAGTATTTTAAAGGCAAAACCAAAATGTATAAACGAAAAGTTAAAGAGGAAAGCAGTAAAGTTAGATGCATTTTAAAATTACACAAATTTATTAAACGGTAAGTATAGACCTAACTCGTATTAATTTTAGTCATAACTTATTATTTTTTATACATTGCTCTATCGCTGCACTTCTCATACTAATTTCTATAAGGTTTAAGCGTTCTTTGTGTCAGCAAATCTGCGAAAAAAAATAAAAGGAAAAATTACTTGTAAAGGTTGTACACGTACTAGTTTTTCAAGCTAATCGCTTCCGCGAACGACTTAGGACCTATAACGCCATCCACGCATATCTTTATATCCGGGTTCGTGACTTGAAATACTTCCTACCTTGGTTTGACCCTATTTACGAAGCATATTTTGTCAGACTTACGAAAATTTTCTTTAAGATTCCAAGAGATAAATAGTAACTTAGATGATATTTTTCAACCACCGTTAAGAAAATTTTTTCGGAATGAAGTAATTTTATGACGGAAGGGATGATTTGGTTTGTAGGTCAATCTCACAACAATATATTTTATATAGCTTTCTTTTGAAAATTGTATGGTAAATAAAATGTTTGAGGCGTCTCAAAAAAAATTGAGGTTTCAACCTGATGTAATAAATTATGTATTTATAATCGTTGAGATATTACATTTTTCTGTAGGTACTCAACTTCTTAAAGACTGTTTGATTAAAGTATTTTGTATTTCAAAAATCACAGAATTCAAGGAAACATGTTTTAAGCCAATTAGGCCCACATATTTTTTCAGATCTCGTTTTTAAAATTTGGATCTATTAAACATACATAAATTTAGCAGTATAAAATAATTACGTGAAAAATAAAATAACTAAAAATAAAAGAATATTTTTCCTTAGAATAAATTTAATTTTTTCTTAGCAATTAAATCATTTCTAACCATCAGTTGACTGATTGAGAAGATGGATAATGCTTCCCATTAGAAAAGGACATTGTTAAGTATTATATTCTAAATTTGTCGATTTATCTAGAGTAGATATAAACTATTTTGTCATTTAATCAAGACAAGGTGATAAAAATTAAGTACATATTTTATCTCCTAAATTTTATAAACAAATGTCTACGGAACGGAAAATAATCTAATACTATTATTATGATTTTAATTCCGAGTAAATATTTCGGCCCCTTATATGTGAACTCTTCTGATATCTTGCTGTACTGAAGCGTCATTCTCAGATGCTAATGGCTTGTAATAAAGTTCCCACGATTTCGAGAGGCTGCTTTCTTATTGTTTACTGAATACAAACTACTAGATTTCTTGACTTAATATCAGTAACCCTAGGAAATGTGCGTTGCTTCAATTTTTGTTGTAAATAACGAATATATATATTCAAATAATTTAACATGTGCACAAGAACCATATTTATAATAAAGTCCCTAATATTACGGAAAAAATTTATAGTAGTTTCGCAAACGTAACCTTTATACTTTGTACGACACAAAATCACAACATTGAAATTATGATCAGAAATAAAGCTCGCGATGCATGTGTGATATAGATCGCATTATTTTATTTTAGGCCTTATATTAAACTAAATATTAATATTAATCTAAAAAAATATATATAAATTACTAAAATGATAAAATGTATTATTTTATATCCACGAAACAATTAATTTCAATAAGTTAATGAATTTGTAAAATCTGAAGCATGATCTCAAATTGTTGGAGCCCTCGGTGTCAGAAGAAAGCATTTTTCATGACATGCCATTTATTTCTTTTTACGTGGTCCTAATCCATATGGAGCTAGGGAACACACTTTATCGTCACTCTAGCGGCGATTTGGGCGGTCGCGGAGACGAGTCTCGCCGCGCGACCACCAGTATACACTCGCTCCAGCAACTGTAGCCAACGTCTACCACATGAATCGACAAGCGCTATTTTAAGTGCATGTTAACTCTGTCAGAACTTTTCTATGCTACTTTATGGAATATGTATAGTTATTGGGTGATTTACTAAGGATATAAGGTTTTTAACTAAGGATAGTTAAAGCCCAGCGTTAACGACCGTATAACATAGTAAGTATGAAAACTGTGTAAGACGTTTTCTTTTTTAGAGAAATTGGTAAATTGGATTAAAATAGGTGTTCAACGGTAAATATTTTATCCATACCATTTTAGTCCTTCCTTTACTAAGTGTTTGATTCGTAAATAAAATAATTTGATATCGTAAGTACATGTATTCCAAAATATTTGATTCAATTACTATGGAAATTCTTTCTCTATTCGTCGTAACGCGTGTTTTGCTTGTGTTACTTACTAAATCATATTTTTTTTCTCTCCGCCTCAAGTAATTTTAACCTTCATTCCAGATGTTTATGGTTTTCATAAAGTAACAACATTTTCAGCAAAGTGTTAAAGGTTCATGCACTCTCGTTTTATAATTATTCCCATGGAATTCAAAATCAAATTTGGGAAAATGTTCTCTAATAATATTTTGAATACATTAGGGTATATTGGGTCGCCTCGTCTTAGGCCGCCATTAATTTTCGAGGATTATCTTGTCTGTCTTATTTTACAGTTGCTTCACTTGTTTTACATGTCTTTTACATTTTACATTTGTTTACATGAGTAATTAATAAATTCAATATCATTTGTCGCATTAAAAGATTTTCCAAAATTTGAGTTAGAGTAAATGTATAGTCATAGGCAAAATCCAACTTGTTTGACTAGTTGGTTAAATTTTAATATAAGTGTTTTCTCATTAAAACTACCTGCGTAATTATTTTATATTCAGTTTGAACTAAACTAATAGACTTACAAACGGTAATATTTTCTGAATCATATTTCTAATATTACGGAAGTCTTACAATCAGAGGTAATATTTTCTTGTAATGAAATTTTTTTGGATTGATTTTCTTAAACCTGCTAGCTTTATTTTTTTTTGTTTTATTTTTTTTGTTTCTCAGCATTGTTCTTCTTTCACTAAAGGTTGCAATATCAGCTGTAATATTTAATATTTTTTTTCATTCCGTAGATTTTCTTGGTAAAAAACAGTGTTAACATATTTTTAGTTGTTTTGTTTAAAAATAAAAATTGGAGACCAATTACTGAATTACTTTAATACATGATTATTTTGGAGGATTTTTATACCAAAGTTAATGATTCTATTCCCGAAGGTAGGAATGTAATAGGTCCCGAGGAATGATACCCCAAAAGAAGCAAAAATGAACATTACTTAAAGATGTCTGCTTGAAAGGTAGATTTTAATTTATAAACTCTTATTTTAAAGAACAAAAAAGCGAAAATAGACTTGCTGTTCGCCAGATCAAAAGACTTAATGACTGAATATAAAAAAAAAAATTAATTAATATTAATATGATAAATACATCTCATTTCCCCGACATACAATTGTTGCAATGCAAGGAAGAGAAGAATTAAAATAACATTTTATTAAACAACTCTGTCATTAAGTAAAATTGAACAAGTAAAATAAAAACCCTCTAATACATTTAAAACTACCATAAAAAGAGTTGCATCTCTACCAAGAAAATTTACTGTGTGAAAACAAGTATTACACCTGATATTGCAACCTTTAGTGAAAGAAGAACAATGCTGGGAAGCAAAAAAAAAAAGAAAACAAAACAAAAAATAAGGCTAGTAGGTTTAAGAAAATCAATTCAATAAAATTTCATTACAAGAAAACATTTCCTCTGATTGGAAGACTTCCGTTATAAAACCATAATATTAGAAATATGATTCAGAAAATATCACTGTTTATTAGGCCTATTAGTTTAGTTCAAACTGCATATAAAATAATTACGTAGGTAGTTTTATTGAGAATAACACTGATATTAAAATTTAACTAACTAACCAAACAAGTTGGATTTTGCTCAAAAAATTTCCACGACTATACATTTACTCTAATCAAAATTTTGGAAAATCTTTAAATGGTCACAAATAATTATATCCATTGAATTTATTTATTACATTTTATTCCATTATACAAAACGCTTTATGAAACACGCGATTTAATTAAAAATACCAAAAAATTAACAATTTAGAGTCAACAAAAAACATACAAAACAAGTGAAGCAACTGTAAAATAGGGCATAATCCTTGAAAATTGATGGAAGTTTAAGAAGAGGCGACCCAATATCCCCTAACGTATTCAAAATATTATTAGAGAACATTTCCCCTAATTTGATTTTGAATTTCATGGGAATAATTATAAAATGAGAGTGCAGGAACCATTTACGCTTTACTGATAATGTGAAAACCATAAACATCTGGAAAGAATGTTACAATTACTTGAAGCAGAGAAAAAAAAAATGGTTTAGAAAGGGACACAAGCCAAACACGCGTTACAATGAACAAAGAAAGAATTTCCGTAATAATTGAATCAAATATTTTGGAATACATGTATTTAGGATAACAAATTATTTTATTTACGTTATTTTAGTTTATGTTATTTTATTTTATTTACTTAGCAAAGTAAGGATTAAAATGGTATGGATAAAATATTGTCCGTTGAACACATATTTTAATCCATTTTACCAACTTCTCTAAAAAGCATCTTACACAGTTATCATACCTACTATGTTATACGGTTGTTAAAGCTGGGCTTTAACCAAGGAAATAACCCAATAACTGTACAGATTCCATAAAGTAGCAGAGAAAAGTTAGGTCTTAAATTGAAAGACAAAGTGAGAAACACTTAGGGCAATGTCTCACGTATCTGACAGAGTTAGCATTTAATACGGTAATTATCAATTAAGATAAATTAAATAAAAAGTATTTAAAGAATAATGTACGTCAAATTTTTAACCATAAACTTGGAGAGATTCGCTTGAAATAATTATTTTGTGTTGCCTTTATAGAAAATTGTCTACAAATACTTAACATAAAGTTCTTTTTTCGTTTTAAAATTAATTTTATTACATATATATATATATATATATATATATATATATATATATATATATATATATATGTGTGTGTGTGTGTGTGTGTGTGTGTTAGCTGGGCTATTTAGTTCCATACAAAGTAAAACTAATCATGAAAATTGAAGTAACAATGAAATATAGCAATAAGTACAATACAACAAGATCAAGATAGATTAATGCCTTTCCTAATAATAACTGAGTTTTTTTATATTTATTTATTTTCGGCTTCCGGCTTTCGGTATTACTTCCTAATTATAGCACATAAAAGTTTTTTGTATAAATTTTGTACACTTGAAGAAAAATAGAAAGCGGAAATCTAAAAATATTATTATGTTATTTATAAACGCGTATAAAAATCGTAAACATATTAAATGAGAACAATATTTGATGTCTGGCTTATCACAGAAATAATCACTATAAAATATAACAAGTTTTGTCAAATCCTCGTAGGAAAACAAACGTAGCCTATGTTATTTGGAGAAGTATGAACAAGACTATGTAAAAGCGATAATAATTTAAACTCAAAATTTAAAACCAAACTTTCATTTTAACTCTTGAACAATGTGATAAGGAATATCTTACCGATCTAAATTAAATGTTAATAATTTTTCCGTCTGTTAGTTCATAGTTATTTCATTTGAAAATTTAACAATGTGTTTTTTTTGTATTTAGAGGTCTGCTGAAGCAGAACATAATAATGTCAAATATTATACTGTGGCTGGTCTTGAAAAATAACATGTTAAATTGTATTGCAGGTGAAGTATGAAATACAGAATCTTTAAATATATTTCGCTACCCGTATTATTTTTGTCCGTGATGAACCGTCCATCTACGGGCGTGTACTGTGTTTGAACATTTATCCGTGAACCCAAACTCCACAAATGGTACTTAAAGTAATCACATTCGTCTTAACGTCACTACTGCTCACCTGTCCATCGATCATCGTCAACTTGCAGTGGTGGTTTCGCATATGCATAATCGTGGAAGCTTCAGAGGAAATTGTAATCCTTGTGGGTGATTTTTCTCTATATAAAACTGTGCAGAGTCGTGAATGGTTTTGTAAAGTAGACAAGTTAATTTTCAAAATATTTCAGTTCTGTGACAATAACCATATTGCTGGTAAAAGAATAGTTTTTATTGAAGACTAAAAGTGCAATAAAATATTATGATTTGATTACCGTATATGAATTTTCACTTTTTTATTGTAACTGATTTATCATCTCATTCTTAGAAAGACGATAAGAATAGCAGTGTTTATATCCTTTATTTCTTAATGCTATTTTATATATCATAATAAATTTTTTTCAAATTTCAACATCAAAAAGAAATTTCGTCCTAAAATCATCTTCCCTATTAAACTTATGGAAACTTCTGTTTGCGAGCTTAATTGAAAAAAGGTGATGGTAAAACTACTCAAATACACGAAATAATTGAATGCGAAAAATTTAGAGAAATTTCCAGAAGTGTTTATTAGAAAAACAAGGAAATTCCATGTTGTCTACGTATCCAATTATTTGAATATTTAATTATCTATATAATGCAAATAATTTATTCAAAATGTCAGTGAATTTATTTTGTAATTAGTAATATACAGTATATTTATTTTATTTAATTTTTTATCTACTTTGATGTATCTAATTGATACATATGGCGGACTTATTACTACGAGAGCAATCTCTTACACCAACCATAACACCCATCCAGCTCCGTTCGACGAACGGCCGGGAGTCGAACCCGGTTCTCCGCGGTGCGCCGCATCGTCAAAGGCCGTATGCCTCGTGATCAACACGACGGCGACGACAGCTATATTTAAAGTTAAGGTGTAAATATGTGTAAGATCAAAATTTGCTATAATATACATTTTTCTATCATTTTGAATTTCATGTTAAAATATTATTCGGTTCAAAAATGATGTATTTTAATACGATGGCATGGTTACAATTAGACAATAAAATACCGCTAACATTGGCATACATTCATTTCTAATTGTATATGGGACAATTTTCTAAGCATAAATAAAACGCAATGAAATTAAAACTAAATATCAATTCTGGTTGATCCCTATTGGTGTGGCGTACGCGTATAAATAGCAGAAACAACACTTAGACAAATTAGTCCTAATAAAAAATATCTAAATAATCTAAAACAATATTTGTCTATATTCAAATTTATTACAATCACCAACTAGAAGAGTCCGGGCTTGCATCAACATACATCAATTCGTTATATCATTGGTTTGTCCTCGAAATTACAATAACTATATATGCGCGAATCAATTAACATTCACTTACCTGAAAATTTTTGCACGAAGTTGATCTCTGCACTAAGATGAACTCCTTACAGATGAGAGCTGGGAACTTCCAAGATCCTAGTTTCCAAACAGGCTAATTTATGCGTCAATCAGGGTAACTCTTCCAATTGTATTCTAACTCCAAAATGAAGTATTCCTCAACACGAGCAAGTTTTTGACTCACCGGTTAAATTCAATACGATAAGGGCTGATTCAATGAATATTTCGATAGTTGCATTCAAATTAAACAAGACGAGCTTGAATTAATTGCACCTTTGAAACTTCCTGAAATGTCAAAATTTACAAAATTCTTCATAAATTAAATTACATAGATAGGCAATTTACCGGCAAAGCTTATTTAATTATAAACTCCGGTTACCAAATATAAATCTAATTCTACTTTAATTGAATCGGATTACTTTTACAATCATGACTTGTTTCAGAAGAAACTCAAAGAAGAATCAATTCAAAAATAAATTAGTATTTTTTAGATACTTTTAAAAGACCAGCTCGTATCTAACGAGCTGGTCTTTTAAAAGTATCTAATACGATAAAAGAGAATTTAGAATTTTTAAAAGAAAAAATGAACATTCTAGACTAATTTGAATTCATTCCTAATTTTACTTTTCACATTCAGAATCACATTTTATGGCTTGCTATAAGTTTTAAAATAAAGGTTGTCACCGCGACCTTCGCTTCCTTGAGAAACGTCAAAAATGTTAAATAATTTACGCTGTCATTGAAATAAATTTATTTTTCAAGCATGAACCAGTGATAATAATGAACACTAAACATGAACAGTAATTAAATTATTTAAAAAAAAAATAATAATCCACAATTAAATGAAACTACGTGATATAGTATTATTTCTACTTTCTTTAAGTTCTTTACCACGACCTAGGTTTCATTGTATTACAGCAGCTTCAGGTGGGCTATTAGCAAAGATCTTTGCTAATAGCCAACTATATTCAAAATGAATAACAATAATTATTTTTCAAATATATATTTATCAATAACTATAACTTATTTATTGTCCAAACACCTATATTTGTATAAAATACTATCTGAATTGGTTTAATAGTTGTTGTGTGAATGAAATAGACACGCAGAAAAATAATGAGACGATAATTCTGAAACAATATTATGGTGATGTATTGTCTTGGCAATATTCCCCTAAATAATTTATCCTTAAATACCTTTAATTTAGTAAATTATATAGTTTTATTATCAAATTTTTACAACTTAATATTAAACCTACCCAATTAATTGAGTTACGAATATTGACAACACATTCATATTTTAATCAAATCGAGGAAAGAAAGAATTTTACGTTGAATATATACATAATCGAAGTAAATGTCCTGTAAGACGGCCAACGTCAATATTTCACACTATAACTTATATACTAGACATTTGTGTAATTATGACGTTATACAAGGTTGTAATAACTAGGCTTCGAGTAGCTAGGCATTAATGTGTTGCTGTACTGATGCGATATGAATTAATTTTTAATGATATTAAATTCACATATGTTCCGATTGCGTACACTGATTACGATGAAATAGGTACTTAATGTTATTTCAGGTTAACCTCTATATTTAAAAAAAACCTTAATTGAATAGGCAGTGTTTATGCCATGCGTGTTTAAACAAATAGACAAATATTTAAACAAGAAAGTTTTTATGTTCTAGTACTTTTCTTAGGTAACCTTTAACTATATTTCCGAAATATGAAAATTTCACAGTTTTATTATGTACACAGATATCGCATTTGACTTATATCATGTGAATCACAACAGCAAAGTAGAGCGTCATTGGATTACATGATAAAATTACATGACGTAAACATCTTATAACAATCAGTACGACAGCAATATTTTAAATATTTATCGCTGAAAATTAAAAAAATATTGGGAAGCTGATTTAAATACAGGAAATTATAGAATAAATTGTACCGAAATTGATGAGTTTTATATTTGGTAGCAGTATGTAAAACATTATAGTTGCATATAAAATAAATAATGGTATCCTAAGTACAGGAATTGAAATTTATGAGCAAAAAAAAATTGTGCATATTAGCTATGACGCGCGATTATAGTTTATTCCTTAAGTACGATTATCTTGGAATGTATAAAATAGGTAACACTGTATATAAATATAAATTTCAATATCATTAAATGTAAATTGAATATTCTTTAATGTTGACAATATAATTATTTTTAAGTAAAACACCAATGAACAAGACCAAATTTATACAACGAAAACTAAAAACATTTAGTAATGTCAGACTAAGAAGTCTAAATTTAAAGAGACTTTTTAATTGTGTAGGATAGAAGACAACAAATATTTACACAATGACTTTTAATGATAACACATTGATATAAGTTAACGATAGTAAACTATGTGTGTCACACTCTGTCATTGGGTTACGCCAAAGAAAATGCCAAACAAACGTACTGATATCTCACTTTAAAGATGACCAGAAATGTTGCGCGGAGATGTCAACCAACAGTTACACTTTTTTTAACATAACTAATAAACTTTCATACCGGGATATATATGTGTATATATATATATATATATATATATATATATATTCATATATATATATATATACACACACACACAAAAATTGATTCTTGAGGAGTAAACTACCAAAACATATATTGTGTTTTGAAAAGTTATTTATTGCATTCTAAATTGGAATTAAAAAAATATATTATTGAAATTCAGTCTGACTAGCGATATGATTCCCTTTACTTATAGCTGGAATATTAAAATTAGTTTGCATTTCCCTTTACCTACAGCCAGAATGTTAAAATGTGTATTCAATTAGTTTGGATTACAGGATACAAGCCAGTGACTTTAATTCAGGAAGTTATTAATATATATTTAGTCTTCATATTCAGTAGTTTAACAAATACGTGCGAAACTATATTGTATTTTGGAAAATTGAATTTGAGAACAAATTATGGCAGAAGCTACATTAAGTACAAATTCTGTTATTGAAATGCAATATATAGTTCAATTTGGCCATAACTAAAAGAAAAACTTGCATTAAATTGGTTTAGGTTAGATAATATAAATAATTTTTTCATAAAGTTTCAATATGAAAATTCTATGTCATTGGTTAATACGCCATTTCACTAAACATTTGTTTTGCCAATCTCTTACTAAATTATGATGTATACTTATAGAATCTTAATAACAAAGCCTGACAAGACGAATGCTACTTTAACAATTACTAAAAAAATCCTACCACTTTTGTGTAAGAACAAAAATATAATAAAGGTCTTTTAGCTTTTAAATGTTTTAAACAACGTGCTACTCTACCTTTATAAATACAACAAAATAATGAATATGTAATTTATTATTGAAAATTTAACTGTATTTTGTGAAATTGAAAAAAATATAAAATGAAAAAAAATAAAACAGTCAGGAACGATTCGGATCCTTTAAAAAAGGTAATATCCCATATGGTTTCTTAAAGATTCTTTGAAAGCTGCTACATTAAATAACATTTTTCTAATTTTTATTTGATAATCTATTATAAACAAAATGGTTAAATTATGTACGTAATTATGTACTTGTAAATTTTGAAATAACTTTAGTTTTTATAGACCAGTAGTTTTAGTCTTTTATAAGTTAGCTACGTTACAAAACTTTTTATTTTTTAAAAAAATCACATCGTAATTTTTTCATTATTTTCGTGAGCCTTTTATCGGAAGATTTTATTTAATACATGTAATGTAAGGTTTCGAACAAAAATTTAATAATTCAGGGACACTAATGTTCTATAATGAAACAAGCAAACGTAAGTTAACGCAGACAGAGAAAATATTACTTTCCTTTTTGCTTTGTGGTAAATACTTAAATTAAGCAAGCTTAAATAGCATTGAAAATATCCCAGACAAGTAGAGTGCTTTGCGGTTGAATATCGCGAGCGTTCAAATAATGAAAGGCTTTCAATTGAAAAAGTAGTTCCAACGCGGGAATAGAAAAATAACCAAATTATGATTTAGAAAAGAAATAATGACTCCCAGCAAAGACTACTGAAATTCAATTAAAAACATACGAGATAAATATTCAAATAGTTTCTTTATTCGGAATCTGATTTCAATTTGAGATTAAAAGGCATGCATGAATATTTTTTTAATTACTTAATATTTTGAAATATTGAATATATTTGGCGTTAATTTTGTAGAAATTCATTATTCACAATTAAATGAAACTACGTGATGTAGTATTATTTCTACTTTCTTTAATTTCTTTACACCACATAAAACGACACTAGAAACCTAGGTCGTGGTAGCGTTTCGAATTTTTGTAGGCATTTCGATATTTTAAAGTTTATTATATTTTGTTATTATTTAGTATACATTCCATATTCTGTCAATTCGCAGCAAAAGTCACGAAATTTGAGAAAAAATCGAATTGTGAGTATTAGAGCAACTCCCTTTAAATCGTCATGTTGGTTGATAAAATAGTTTCAACCAATATAACTGTCTACTTTCAAATAGTTTCTTTATTCGGAATCTGATTTCAATTTGAGATTAAAAGGCATGCATGAATATTTTTTTACTTACCTAATATTTTGAAATATTGAATATATTTGGCGTTAATTTTGTAGAAATTCATTATTCACAATTAAATGAAACTACGTGATGTAGTATTATTTGTACTCTAGCAAAGATTAAACGAATCTTTGCTAATATCCCACCTGAAGATGTTGTAATACAACGAAACCTAGGTCGTGGTAAAGAAATTAAAGAAAGTAGAAATAATACTACATCACGTAGTTTCATTTAATTGTACTTAATATTTCTTTCATATTTGAACTGGGCAAATTTTTGTTCCTGCAACATGTTTTACTTGATTTTAAAAAATAATGGATTTCGTCCATTATCAAAAAATAAGATAATCTAAATTTACCAATATGTATTTTTGGATCAGAAATTATAAAATGTAGATTATTCATTTATTAGTGCTATATTATTTATTTTTCTTTGATTTAGTGGTACTATACTTTTATATTTATCTCGTATATTTTTAATTGAATTTCGGTAGTCTTTGCTGGGAGTCATTATTTCTTTTCTAAATCATAATTTGGTTATTTTTCTATTCCCGCGTTAGATCTACTTTTTCAATTGAAAGCCTTTCATTATTTGAACGCTCGCGATATTCAACCGCAAAGCCCTCTACTTGTCTGGGATATTTTCAATGCTATTTAAGCTTGCTTAATTTAAGTGTTTACCACAAACCAAAAAGGAAAGTAATATTTTCTCTGTCTGCATTAACTTACGTTTGCTTGTTTCATTATAGAATACTAGTGTCCCAGAATTTTTAAATGTTTGTTCGAAACCTTACATTACATGTATTAAATAAAATCTTCCGATAAAAGGCTCATGCAAATAATGAAAAAATTACGATGTGATTTTTTTAAAAAATAAAAAGTTTTGTAACGTAGCTAACTTATAAAAAACTAAAACTACTGGTCTATAAAAACTAAAGTTATTTCAAAATTTACAAGTACGTAATTACGTACATAATTTAACCATTTTCTTAATAATAGATTACCAAATAAAAATTAGAGAAATGTTATTTAATGTAGCAGCTTTCAAAGAATCTTTAAGAAACCATATGGGATATTACCTTTTTTAAAGGATCCGAATCGTTCCTGACTGATTTTTGGTTTGTTTTAACTTTGTTCTTCACATTGAAAGGATACAAAGAAATAAACACTAATTAAACAGTTTCTACATCGACTCCAAGTCGTCTGTGTTTTGGGGATCCATATCTCTATCTCTGTAAATATATAATTCTGCGTTGTGGCAACTATACTACGATTGGACAGTGGCGTATATACTACGATTGGACAGTGTAAATGTAACTCCAAATGCTTTTTGTAAACAGTGTGCGGTGGCCGTATGCTGGTTCTTTTTTGAGAACTCGCCTGCGTACTGCTGTGTACTTAGAATCAGAATACGGCCACGAATCAGAGATCAGAATTATAAACGTAACGTATATAATGAGTTATGTCATATATTGTTACTTTGATTGCAGACGTAAAATAACTGACTGATGTGCATAAAATAACTTTGACTTTAAATCAAGATTACTTAAGATCTGAAATTTTTTTTTATTCAATATTTCCGCCTGCATAGTACGTACTACGCATCAATCGTAATCTTATTTCAGTTACATCTCTAATTGACATACCGAATTATTTACTGACAGTTGTAAGCGTGGTTTGTTTTGGCTGAAAGTATTTAATGTAGTATGTAAATTAGCAATACTATTACCATATCAAATTTCATCAAAATCCGTCCTGTATATTTTGTGTGATTGACGCACAAAATAATATACAAAGAAAAATTCGAAAAAAGTTCTTTGGCTTCTATTAAAAAAAAACAAACTAAGAAAGTTTAATTTACAGGACAAAAGTATTTTTACTCTTAATAAATAATATGGCTTTCATTTGGTTGCACAAAACTTCATTTCCTTTCACTTTTAATTCACTTATCGAAAAAATTGTAAGTGCCCTTTTTAATTACAAATTCAAATATACTCCATATTTTAATTTCTACCTAATTATTTATAAAAAATTTCTGTTTTAACATGGCGTAAAATAATATTAACATTAGTTCAATAGAAATAATTTGTACCTTCAAACATTCAAACTTTTCTGTTTACCTATGTTTAGAAGTAATAAACCTCGTAGTTCGTTCAGCGTTTTTGTACAATTGAATATGTTCCCACTCTTTTTAGTTTTACTCTCTCTTCATCGAATCTGCAAGTTTCATGAATTAGTATGTTAGATCTATCTGTAAAGAATATAATGAAACATAACCTGTATCTCCTGTTCGATCTTGATGGCTCAAAGAATTCCGTAGAAATAGCATTAACAAATATTGATGAAAATAACACAAGAAGAGAAACAGTGGTTGAAAACTCATAGGGGTTTTTACGGTCACGTATCTAAAAATGGAAAACAGAATCCTTATAAGATCACCCACGTATGTATATCAGTCCATCTGTCACAGACGATTAGTCAGAAACTATGCAACGTAGACCCTTCAATTTGCAAAACTACGCGACGTAGAGTCCATGTGTTACAGGCGATCAGTCCGTGTTTCTCGGAAACTATGCGACGTAAGCTCTTCAAATTTGCAAAAATATACGACGTAGAGGCCGTGTGTCACAGGCTATCAGTCCATATTTCTTGGAAACTATACGACGTAGACCCTTCAAATTTGCGAAACTACACGACGTAGAGTCCGCGTGTTACAGGCGATCAGCCCGTGTTTCTTAGAAACTACGCGACGCAAACCCTTCAAATTCACGAAACTATGCCACTAAATAATTATCATTCTTATTATGTACTACTTCATTTTTCCGACACCCTTTTCTGAGTGAGTGACTTTGAATGACAATTTTGAATTTCCCATAAAATATACACTAGCGGAATTAAACTTTCCATCTAAATTTAGCCAATTTTTAATAATATAACGGGATACAAATGCCTTTTGAATATAACTCACGTCCATCTCGTTAATAAAGTATCTCCTCCCTTGTCACCATCATTAATTGTATCATTGTGTGGCAGATAAATAATGAAGAAAATTCTTAACAATAATTATTATGTTTGGGGATTAGTAAAGTGACGAGATTTTGAGAGCAAAATCTATTTAATGTCTATAATCTAAACCTAAGGTAAACCGAGCTTTGAGATTAGCTGATGATTTCAGTACATTGAAAAGATATAAGATGTAAACAACAATAGAACGATACAAGATGTAAACAGATGCATATGATATATACAGAGAATATGCAGATTACGTCCTCAGCCCATCCTTAACTAGTTGAGTTGCACCTGTATTAAAACGTAGTCGAATGTAATGAGGCGGACAATTTTTTAGTAGTTCTAATTAATTTTAAAAATTGCAGTCTTTCATAGATTGATTTAGGCTGGCAAGGTAGGATCAAAACCAATTTGAAGAGATTTGTGAGACATTGAGTAATTTTATTCAAACAAGAAGAATAGCACAAGAATGTTTGATTAAGTTTTATTTAAAGTGAAGCAAGTTAAAGTATCCTTAAAGACTTAGTTTTCACTTTGATACTATTGATTTTTATATAAGTTTAACAAGACTCGAAAAATATTAGCAACCTACAAATTTTCTTTTAAATTAATTACACTATAGAATAGTAAGAAACGGTTATCAGTACGTTTTCCACTTTTTATTTGTTATTTATACTTTATAAAATTAACTGCTTTATAACTAAAGATTATAACAATAATATAATAGTATATATTTAATACTATTTTATGGATCTTCGTTATAAGTTGACGATACCTGTACATATAATAGGTATTAATGTAAACATTTATATACGCAGATCTAAGTCGACTACTGACTATAGTCGGTTTAAAAAGTAATTTAACGAAAATATACCTAATAACATACTATGGTTTTATATAAGTAATGCACAACCTTCGGAATATTCACAAATCAATAAATTCTCACAATATTTAATTAAGATTATATCCCACTATTTTTACCAGATTCTAAGCTTGAAAGTAAAACTTTATTCCAAGCTCCATTTTACTTGATTCGATAATACGAACGATCTTGATATTGAAGTGTGCGGGGAAAACGCTGAAAATTCAAAAGAACAAATGGTATAAGCCGGTTTTGAGTTAGCACCTAAGAGTAGATGACATCATGAGCAGTAGAGAAATACCTTGAATGCGGTTTGCTTAAGATAAACATACATGGAAAACTATGGAAGAGGGCTACAATAGACACACATTGAAGAAAAAGAAGGAGCGTTTGTAAAACAGGTTTTCAGTATAATGCTGATGTTTAAATGGTTTGTAAAGGATTTAGCCGGATAATTATGATTGTTCTAATATCGACTTAATGTACAAACGCCATTTATATACGTTTTGCGGCCGCTTTCCGCTTTGACCTTGGGGTTTGGGGAAAAATAACCGTATGCATAACTATTATTCAGAGAAGTATATCTTAAGAACTAATTAAGCTAAAGAGGTGACTAAAGAGAGGCTTTAGGTAACTTTACACAGTATTTCATATATTTTTTTCAGATTTTTAAATAATTTGTCTTATGAAAAAATAAAGAAATAATTTTTTTTTTCGTCTTCTCTATAACTTACAATCACAAAAATAACATATATTCTGTTCCTTTATATCAACTATTACTCATGATAGTTGCGTGAAAAAAAAGTTAGCGCGACACTTCGAAAAAAAATTAAATGTGAATAATATTGAATAAATGTGGAATAATTGTTTAAAAAAAAACAGCCAGGACTTTTCAAAGTTAGAATAATTGTTTCAAAAAAAAAAACACTCAGTGTTCAATATTTGTTATTATTACCACTATTATCACTTTTTCATGTTAAGCCAAACACAAGAAACAAAAAAATATTAATCATCGTCACTGTTGTAATGAATTATATCTGGAACACTTTTACTCAAAAATAACTTAATTAGGCTTACCTCGGCCGGACGCACGATCGTGGCCAAATATCGTCCATATGATAAATAACAGCTCCTGCATGAGAACAGCTTCCCACTGTACGGTTGCCATTGGGGCAATCACAGCAGTAACGAAGAATACTGTTGTAATTATTACCGTAGAAAGTATAATGAATGCAAATATGATAGAGTTTGCTATTTATATGTCTTGGGTTTACTTTTGCTTTCATGATATTCGGTGCTAATTTCACATATTGTATTCACAATTTACAGCTCGAATCTTGGAAAAATTTTATTATCGGTAACTTTACAGACATCTTTTTAAAATGATGTAAAAGGTTGTACTTTTGTGCAATCTTATCATGAACAGCTTCTACTACTCACCTGATTTTCTTTCTTTTTTCGATATATTTGCCTCTTCTATATTGAATTCAGGTTTACTACCTTTAAACCTGGCATAAGGATGTTAGAGTCTTCGTGATTCAAAAACTCTACGACGTCGCTAAATAAGCGATCTACAATAAATATATGTGACTAGGCAACAGAAGTTTTTTTCGAATCTGAAGGATCCTCTTAAATAATTTTCATAATGGAATAATAATTTTCATTTAGGATAACTTAAAAAGATCAACCAAAAACAAAAACAAAACCATACCTGGTACATATTGTGAAAGGCTTACATGGATGTGTTTTTTTGTCCTGAGTATGATCTCCTTTGGTAATAGCTATTTTTACTTTTTAGGTGTATTTATACGTACAATCTACAATTAATATGAGCTGATTTTCAATAACTCTTAAAAATTTTTGTAGTATCACAGGTGTTCGCTTTAAATCGTTGTCGAGAAACAGCGTTGTATCCGAAATAGTACGGTAAAACGTCTTTTTCAAAACTTGTTATTATACATGTGCAATATTCTGAGACTTGTCATTCGTAAGGTAAACCAAAAGTACTAGCGATTATTTAATTTGAGTTTCCAGTCTTAAGTTTAGACAATAATATAATTAAAGCTTGAGTGACAGAGCGTGTGCTTGTATATCGACTTAAGATTTAATAAATTTTGCCTAGATAATACGGTTAAAACTTTGACTTGATCTTCAGACATCGAATTCGTCCATTCTATTGAATATTGATGATCGTGATTTATTTGACAGCGTATTGAACAATAGTGTCAATTATGTTTTTTTCTATCGTACTAGTATAAGAAGCTATGTATAGATGTGATAAATCATCTTCATAAAAATATTTTCCACTTAAGTGCGTCGAACAGTATCCCATCACCTTTTGGTAAAAATATTGTTCTTATATAGAAATAAAGATTTTAATGGGAAATTTAATCTGTTATGTAAATGAACATAAAATCGCTGTGATTTAAATGTACGAAAAAAAGGAGTTACGTCTTATTTTTATCACGCATGATACGAAAATTATTGATATTCAAACTACTTTATTTTGCATTAGTTAAAAGAGATATATCCTATTTTTGCCTCGTTTATAATATTTCATAAAGACTATTTTTTATCTAAAATCTATTTATGAATGTTTCCATTTTGAATCTATTTCGATTTTGTATGTTTATATATGAATTTACTTCTCTACAATTGTAATTTGTTTATTGCAAGAACTTTATCTTACAACAAATAGACATACTATCTCAAGAAAAGTAAATTCCAGTAATTCAATAAACATGAATGAGAAATAAAAAATCTTACCCGCAATATTTACATTACTATCGCTGTAATTAATATATTTAATACATATATATATATATATATATATATATATATATATATATATATATATATATATATATATGTATATATATATATATATATATATATATATATATATATATATGTGTGTGTGTGTATATGTATATATAAAAATAACCGTACGCATAACTATTATTCAGAGAAGTATATCTTACAAACTAATTAAGCTAAAGAGGTAAAACTAAAGGGAGACTTTAGCTAACGTATTTCATATATTTTTTTCAGATTTTTAAATATTTTGTCTTAGGAAAAAATAAAGAAATAATTTTTTTTCGTGTTTTCTCTGTAACATACAATCACGAAAATAACATATGATCCTTTATATGAACTGTCACTCATGAAAATTGCGCGAAAAAAAAAGTTGGCGGGACATTTAAAAGAAATAAAATGTGATGCGGGTATATATACATATATATATATATATTGTACTTTATTTTCCAATATAAAATAAACATAAGCGGACATGCTTTTAAGGAACTATTTTTATGGAATTAGTTATAATCCCGCTTTATCGGATTCTCAGCCTGAAGTGCTTCACGGTTATTTTGCATTCCCGTAATTTAAAAACCGCGAAACCGCCCTATCGGTAACTCAATCGAATTTACTTCACGGCTATTATGTATCACACTAATTTAAAAGCCTCAATATCGGACACCCAAACCGAAGTGCTTCACGCTTTTATGTACCCCGTAATTTAAAAACCGTACTATCGGTCACCCAATCCTATGCGCTTCAAGACTCTTATGCACCTCTTAAATTTCAATGCCACCCTCTTGGACCCTCAACCTGAAGTGCTTTATAGCTATTCCGCATCATCATAATTTAAAAACCGCACTACCGAAGGCGTACTACGGAAGCGTTTAAAGATTATTTTGGCACGCTCGAAATTAATTTTGAAGGTTATGGAAAATTTTATATTTTATAAATAAATCGGAGCTTAGTTTTAAAAACAAATTTCAAGTTATAAAAAGTAAATTTATAAAATAAAATGTAACCATTCAATCTATATACTTGGAACACTTCAAACATTTCCTTGAAAAAATATTTAATAATATAGTAATGATATTTAGTGTGAATATTATAAACATGGGCGTAAGACATTTTATATTCGCACAATATCACTTTCTTTCAACTTGCCATTTATAGCTTGTATCTATGAGGTCACATTACTAGCATTTTCTTCACACCAGCTTGTCTGTCGGCAACTGAGGAATGGGATACGGTCAACGGGAGATCACGATATTTACACCAACAAGACGAGGGTTAAAAGTTGTACCTTTTATGTGGTTCGGGTGATTTCATGAGTACGTTTAATCACTTATCTACCTAAAGTTAAAGATATCGGTTAAAGCAGGCATGATATGAAAAAAGCTCAGAAATGACATAAATATCCGGGTGTGTCTCGAAATGAAGGTATCTGAAAATAATTTTTTTTTTACTTTGAAAAGGAAGTCGTATACATAGATAAATTATTGTGCGTTAGTAATAGTACTCGCAACAACTCGAAAATGTCTCGGCCGATTTAAATTATTTATTATTGTTTTATTCGTATTAATACTGGGGTGGTTTAGGAAAAACAATTAGGAAAAACCCAAAGAACGTCCAAAAAATTTAAATAATCAAGACTGGTAATTTTGTATGGGAACTACCACTTCGGATTACTTTCAGTAGATGACGTTCGTAGCGGACCTGCCGTTTGACAGCTGTCTGTGTCAAATTGTCATTAATTAATTTTGATTAGATTTAAAATTCTTTTTTCGTAAAAAAAGTATTGGATTTTCAAAACAGATTTGATTAAAGCGAATTTAATTACATTTTGTGAATATACACTTTTATCAGCCATTCTATTAAGGTATTAATTCTATTATGCCGAGGAGAGGACGAACTGACATAGATCGTCGAAATCAATCAAATACGCGTCGAGCTACTTCGTGTGCAAACCCCACTTATGACCAGCGAGTGACGGATAATGAAAATATTCGTACGTATTTGCATGTCCGAATTATGTTCCAGAGCGACTGAAAATGAAGGACAAGCGAATAGATTCAGAATTCAATGAGTTCTTGCATATTAAACACAATTCCAGTGAACATAACGAAATGAACATGATCAATTGCGCCGACGCGGTACCTGGAAAGAGCGGCATTTCTTTACGATCCGGAAATCGATTACGGTGCAGAGAGATTAGTAACGCTTCAAGAAATGTCAGTCATTTGCGCATTGAAATTCAACAGCGAATCTCTTGGATTGTGTTGTGCGGGTAGAAAAGTGAAACAAATTGTTCCCGTTACCAGAGCTATTACGTTCATTAGTTTCTGGAACAGAAAATGGATTTTATCTATTTCTTGGCCGACATCCAAATATACAACAGTTGTTTCCAAATGACGTCATTTGGCGCAACGAATATTGTACGGAAAAAGTTCATGCACATTTTTAAGGTAATTACAACACAATTTTCTTTTGCATCATCTATATTGTTAAGCCCCAATGAACATTTGTTAAATTTAGTCTTTGATCAAATAACCTTCATAAAAAAAATTCTGCTTTAAGTAAATTATTAACTTTGTCCGAATATATAATTGCTTGTTAACTTATTTCTGACACCATATAATAAAAGATAAAGATATTTCTGACATTTTCTTTCATTTATATGTAAATTCCTAGACTACGCTTCGAATTGACAGTTTTAAATAATATGCAATTTGTATTTAAATATTTTATTTATGAACAATTCATCGTTAAAAAGTTGGACTTCGGTTTTTCCATGGTTTTAATTAATAATTCTGTATCGTTACAGGACTTATTTGAAGCCTTCACCCGTAATATATACAAAGTTCTCTCTACAGAAAATTTATAAACTAGAACTGTTGCACTAATACCTTAGGGAGCATGTCGGGTATAAGCATTACATGTACAGAAAGCTCGGGATTTACATCTGCGCTGAAACAAATTTATATCCCGAGGTAGTGCCTCACAATAGAGAGGAAAAATTCGTTTGGCGCAGAAGAGTGACTATTTTAACTGTAGTTGTTGCGAAAAACCGAGCTTGATATTTTTTTGCAAGTTAACTCATGGATCAGTGCAAAATAAGAGCAGTGGCCCCTTCAAATAAAAATTAAAATATAATGTCTTTTTAAAATATTGTTTGGTTGTAATTCTCGAACTACTTTTTTATTTATCAAAGTTTGACTGCGTCATAATTATTCTCCTCGTATTTTTTCTTTTTTTTTTAAATAATATTCACGGAATTTGTATTTGGACATTTTAAATATGTATTTATGTTATAAATAAAAATTTCTCATTGTTATGGTGAGAATTACTGACACTACTCAGTTTTCTTAAATTTCAATATTTTCTGGCTGTTATTTAGCAATTACTTAATAGTTCCATTACTGATTACCCTGAGTAGGCAACTCATATAAATTGAGGGAACATGTCATGTCAATAGCCTTTGTATTCTAATATGTAATAGTTACTACGTTGTGGTTTTCAACTGTCATTGATTGTAATGTCTACCTATGTAGGAGGAGTAGGAGAGGTTTTGTAGAGCGATTTACAGTGTAACGCTTGTATGAAATACGTTGAGAATTTACTATGAAACCTAAGGAAGAAGTTCCATTACGTGTTTATATTTTTTACATCAATGCTTTCATTAATTTTAATATTTTTTTTTTAAATTTATGATACAATTTTTTTTTCCTTTAAACTTTTTTTATAAAACAATAGTATCCTGTGAATTTGATGATGTACTTTAGAGATGAATATTGAAAATCTTCAACTGATAAAAGTGATTTATAAAAAAAGTTTTGTTGAGTCACTTTTTTTCAATTTCAATTTTCTGAACTGAGTTAAATTTAATCTAAATATATATGTTATATAAAAACTTATATACATGTATGAAGCAAATGTGATATTTGCAATAATTCAAGGTGAGTTAGATGCTTTGGCAAAGTTACAGTTCAGTTAAAAGCAGAGAATTTAACTTCAAGGCTTACGACCGTTGACGGTGCGCCGCATCGATTCCCGGGCACTCTTCGAGTGGGGCTGGATTAATGTAACGGTTGGCTGTAATAGTTTGATTTCGTGACAATAAATCTGCCGTATTTATCAGTTGGATTTATCAAAGTCTGTAAATATATAACGCCAAAATATGTTTTTCTATTTTGCACGTTGCCTAATTGAAAAAAAATAAATGCTGACCTTCCTTGTGCTGAGCTTTCGAAAAATTATAAGATACAACTTTTCCGGGTGCCTTCAATCTATTGCGAGAGTCGTCTAGTTCTTTGCTTCTGCTCCTTTTGTGTATCTCGTCCGCTCAATGTGTATGTCTTCTTTTGTTCGTAACCAAATATAGTTATTATCATCATTCTATAATGATCATATATCCATTACTTAAAGAACAGATCATCCTCCCAGTATCGTCTCTCTCTCTCTGTCAAAAGATCAATAGATATTGTAACACATTATAAGTCTTAGGCCTTTCGGACACGCGTTTCAATTCATTGTTCTGACGATGAAGCACGTCGCGGATGGTCGGCAAATTGAAGCTCAACGTACTCTCCTGCGAGCATTTTTCAGCCCTGTTGACGATATTAAAGCTGTCGGATGGGACTCGATCCAACGAAATTTTGAAAAATTTGATCATTTATTTGTTCTAATGAAAGAATATTTGCAATTATCTTACAATGTCTCGCTTTATTATTGGATTGTGAGCTTAGCGCTGATTAGCTTCCGCGTCCAAATTTCCCATGAAATAAATTTATAAGAATTGATGGTCCGCATCCGGTGGTAGTAACAGTGCTCCTATTAAATGATATTTTTTCCCTTCAATCTACAATGGTGTGTGAAATTAGGAAATTGTGAAATACTTTCTAATACAATGGTGAATGATGCGAAAAACAGTTGTGTTGTAATTACCTTAAAAATGCACATAAACTTTGTCCGTACAATATGCGTTGCGTCAAACGATGTCATTTGGAAACAATTGTTGTATATTTGGATGTTTGCCAAAAAATGGATAAAATCACTTTCCGTCCCAGAAACTAATGTACGTAATAGCTCTGGAAGTGGGAACAATTTGTTTCACTTTTCTACCCGCACAATACAATCCAGGAGATTCACTGCTGAATTTTAATGCGCAAATGACTGACATTTCTTAAAGCGTTACTAATCTCTCTGCACCGTAATCGATTTCCGGATCGTAAAGGGATGCCGCTTTTTCCAGGTACCGCGTCGGCGCAATTGATCATGTTCATTTCGTTATGTTCACTGGAATTGTGTTTAATATGCAAGAACTCATTGCATTCTGAATCTATTCGCTTGTCGTTCATTTTCAGTCGCTCTTGAACATAATTCGGACATGCAAATAGGTACGAATATTTTCATTATCCGTCACTTGCTGGTCATAAGTGGGGTTTGAACAAAACAATAATAAATAATTCAAATCGGCCGAGACATTTTCGAGTTTTTGTGAGTACATTACTAACGCACAATAATTTATCTATATATACGACTTCCTTTTCAAAATAAAAAAAATTATTTTCAGATACCTTCATTTCGAGACACACCCGGATATTTATGTCATTTCTGAGCTTTTTTCATATCATGCCTGCTTTAACCGATATCTTTAACTTTAGGTAGATAAGTGATTAAACGTACTCATGAAATCACCCGAACCACATAAAAGGTACACCTTTTAACCCTCGTCTTGTTGGTGTCAATAACGTGATCTCCCGCTAATCGTATCGCATTCCTCAGTTGCCGACAGACAAGCTGGTGTGAAGAAAATGCTAGTAATGTGATCTCATAGATACAAGCTATAAATAGCAAGTTGAAAGAAAGTGACATCGTGCGAATATAAAATGTCTTACGCCCATATTTATAATATTCACACTAAATATCATTACTTTAGGCATTAAATAATTTTTAAGGAAGTATTTGAAGTGTTCCAAGTGTATAGATTGAATTGTTACATTTTATTTTACAAATGTACTTTTTATAACTTGAAATTTGTTTGTAAAACTAAGCTCCGATTTATTTATAAAAAATTACATTTTCCATAACCTTCAAAATTAATTTCGAGCGTGCCAAAATAATCTTTAAACGCTTCCGTAGTACGCCTTCGGTAGTGCTGTTTTTAAATTATGATGGTGCGAAATAGCTATAAAGCACTTCAAGTTGAGCGTCCGACAGGGTGGTATTTAAATTTAAGAGGTGCATAGGATTGGGTGACCGATAGTACGGTTTTTAAATTACGGGGTACATAAAAGCGTGAAGCACTTCGGTTCGAGTGTCCGATATTGGGACTTTTAAATTAGTGTGATACATAATAGCCGTGAAGTAAATTGGATTGAGTTACCGCCAGCGTGGTTTCGCGGTTTTTAAATTACAGGAATGCAAAATAACCGTGAAGAACTTCTGGCCGAGTATCCGATAAAGCGGGATTATAACTATTTCCATAAAAATAGTTCCTTAAAAGCATGTCCGCTTATGTTTATTTTATATTGGAAAATAAAGTACAATATATATACATATATATATATATATATATATATATATATATATATATATATATATGTATGTATATATACCCGCATCACATTTTATTTTTTTTTGTAAATGTCGCGCCAACTTTTTTTTTCACGCAATTTTCATGAGTGACAGTTCATATAAAGAAGCATATGTTATTTTCGTGATTGTATGTTACAGAGAACACGAAAAAAAAATTATTTCTTTATTTTTTCATAAGACAAATTATTTAAAAATCTGAAAAAAATATATGAAATACTGTGTAAAGTTACCTAAAGCCTCTTTTTAGTCATCTCTTTAGCTTAATTAGTTCTTAAGATATACTTCTCTGAATAATAGTTATGCATACGGTTATTTTTCCCCAAACCCCAAGGTCAAAGCGGAAAACGGCCGCGAAACGTATATAAATGGCGTTTGTACATTAAGTCGATATTAGAATATAAATTTCGATATAGGTTCCCATTTGGGGCCTGACACATCATAATTATCCGGCTAAATCTTTTACAAACTATTTAAACATCGGCATTATACTGAAAACCTGTTTTACAAACGCTCCTTCTTTTTCTTCAATGTGTGTCTATCGTAGCCATCTTCCATAGCTTTCCATATATGTTTACCTTAAGCAAACCAAATTCAAGATATTTCTCTATTACTCACGATGTCATCTACTCTTAGGCGCTAACTCAAAACCGGCTTAGACCATTTGTTCTTTTGAGTTTTCAGCGTTATTCCCCGCACACTTCAATATCAAGATCGTTCGTATTATCGAATCAAGTAAAATGGAGCTTGGAACAAAGTTTTACTTTCAAGCTTAGAATCTGGTAAAAATAGTGGGATATAATCTTAATTAAATATTGTGAGAATTTATTGATTTGTGAATATCCCGAAGGTTGTCCATTACTTTTATAAAACCAATAACATAGCATGTTATTAGGTATATTTTCGTTAAATTACTTTTTAAACCGACTATAGTGAGTAGTCGACTTAGACCTGCGTATAGAAATATTTATATTAATACTTATTATATGTACAGATATCGCCAACTTATAACGAAGATCCATAAAATAGTATTAAATATATACTTTTTCTATTATTGTTATAATCTTTAGTTATAAACCAGTTGATTTTATAAAGTATAAATAACAAATAAAAAGTGGAAAACGTACTGATAACCGCTTTTTACTACTCTATAGTGTAATTAATTTAAAAGAAAATTTGTAGGTTGCTAATATTTTTCGAATCTTGTTAAATGGATATAAAAATCAATAGTACCAAAGTGAAAACTAAGTCTTTAAGTATACTTTAACTCGCTTCGCTTTAAATAAAACTTAATCAAACGTTCTTGTGCTATTCTTCTTGTTTGAATAAAATTATTCAATGTCTCACAAATCTCTTTAAATTGGTTTCGATCCTACCTTGCCAGCCTAAATCAATCTATGGAAGACTGCAATTTTTAAAATTAATTAGAACGACTAAAAAATTGTCCGCCTCATTACATTCGACTACGTTTTAATACAGGTGCAGCTCAACTAGTTAAGGATGGGCTGAGGAAGTAATCTGCATATTCTCTGTATATATCATATGTATCTGTTTACATCTTGTATTCTTTTCAATGTACTGAAATCATCAGCTAATCTCATAGCTCGGTTTACCTTAGGTTTAGATTATAGACATCCAATAGATTTTGCTCTCAAAATCTCGTCACTTTACTAATCCCCAAACATAATAATTCCTGTCAAGAATTTTCCTTCATTATTTATCTGCCAAACAAGGATACAATTAATGATGGTGACTGAAGTGAGGAGATACTTTATTAACGAGATGGACGTGGGTTATATTCAAAAGGCATTTGTATCCCGTTATATTATAAAAATTGGCTCAATTTAGATGGAAATTATAATTCCGCTAGCGTATATTTTATGGGAAATTGAAAATTGTCATTCAAAGTCACTCACTCAGAAAAGGGTGTCGGAGAAATGAAGTAGTACATAATAAGAATGATAATTATTTAATATGTTTTACCAATTGTAATATTCAGTTAAAAATATTATTCAGCCATCAATAACATATAAATTTGCTTCTTACTACATATTGAAGACGTTGATCCTGTTTTGACTTATTGCACAGTATTTTTTAAAAGAAGTCTGCAATATATAGAAATAATATCACTCAGTGTACTTGAACCGAGGTTTCGTAAAATCTCCCTGTGTATTATCTTTAAGTGTTGTTATACAATTTTGAAAAGAGTAATTTCTAATATATAATGAAATTTTTAGAATGATGGAAAGATCACCTACAAAAATCATGCTGTGTTGGTACAAGAATAAAAATGGAACCCTTTTTAGAAAAAATAAGAAAAAGTGTACAAGTAGAAATCGCACCACGAGAGGTTTATACACTTATTAATATTTATGGATACATATAATTTCTTTTGTATTTTTTAATAAGTATAAATTTTTTACAACGTATATATCTTGATTTTTCGAAGGGTTAAAAACGTCGAGCATATTTCAAAATATTATTTTGATCTAGCATATCTTTATTTTAGTCTTTTGCCAAATTTTATCCCAATTGTTTCATAATGTTTGGTTTAGTAGTCTAATCCGATGGTGGTGATTGTTATGTGGAACTATTCTGTGAGCTTGAAGAGCACCTTATATTTGAATAATATGTAGAGTATTGTCTGAATTTTGGTAATATACATATTATCTTTCTTTCTTAACACTATCTAATAGGTTATTGAAAACTTCTCAGAATTGAAAGGTTTGATCTGCGTTGAGCGATGAGGTTACAGGTAAAATAATTAAAAAAAATAGAAATGAGGATCTTCTTTCTGCTTTTATTTAGTCTTATTGTAAAAAAGTTGATGAAAAATATCATCGACTTCATTTCGTATTCCCTTCAACGAATTTACATTTGCACTTTTTCTTACTCTGGTTGAAATATGTATATTTTCTACCTTTGTAGTTTCTTCCCTTGTTTGTTTTAATTTTCTGAACTTTCCATATTTTTATCTCCTCTTCAGGGTAATATATACTTGTTTCTCCTCCCTCATCAGTTTCTCCGCTTTCTCAGCCCACTATTATATTAATAATTTCTTTCAGACATGACAACTGATCAGAATATTTGAAGAGTTTGTACGTACTAATATAGGAACCAGATTTCTTGTGATCTTTCCTTTTTTCCAGATTATTACTCCAGCTGTCTCGTGTTTGTGTCCATTTCGTCAGTACAAAGTTTACCTGGAAAATAATTAGAAATATGATAATTTTTTTTTCAGATATATCGATTCTGGATATTCACACAAAGATTTATATTACGCTTTCGAAGTCAGTATGTCAACCATCAGCGCCGTCATTAAAGAAATAACTCTCAAAGAATTGGAATGAAAATCACAAAGAGTGCGATTCTTCAATTTAAAAATCTTCTGAGAAAAATTGACTCTTGGTAATTTGCAACTATCAAAACAGAAACCTCTGCATTTAAACTAAAAAAAATGTTCTTTGCCTTCTTATCGACGATACGATTGGTGAAACACACTTAGATAAAAATAAGGGTCATGATTATTGTTTGACAAGAGCTATAAGAAATATGAGATGCGTTTTTGGCATTCTTGCAAACAAATATAGAATTTTCCACACTCGGACATAAATTATAACACGGCTGTTCAGATAATTCAAGCATGTACGGTTTTACCTAACTTCGTTAAAGAAAAATGTAGACAAAATTTGGAAAACTGTAATGACCAAAATAAAAGAAGAGGCCTTAAAAATATACCAGTGGAACAAAATACAACTAGTGGAGCTCCAGTTAAGGCCATTAGAAATATATCTGCCGATAATCTTGGGTCAGAATACGGAGCAATTCCGTGGTTAAATGGTTTGATTAATCAGGCTACTGGTTTGACTAAATGACTATTTGACATAATACCTACGTATTAAACAAATTACAAAACTCACTCATGAAAACATTCATTCACACAGTTTATAGAAACCATTTTTAATATGACACAAATTTCCCGCCATTCAGTTTCAAGGTGAACGTTGTTGTTTTATTTTCCAATGCTTTAACCCACGTTACTGGTCTATCTTTAATAAGTGTCACAAGTAATCCACGTTAATTCTATTCATCATGCGGAGCAAATAACACGTGTAAACACGTTCAAGCAATTACAGAGAGTGACTGCTCGTTTCTCTCCCGCGACCTTGACACACCACCCCACCCGCCATATTTCCGTATACGGCATATGATACAAAAAACCCGGATTGTCTGAATTATTTCGTTTATATATAATAGACACTGCGATTTTTTCGGTTGTTTTTTGACGTAAAAAAGCTGCAGCAAAAATAAAAGAATGAGCCTTTTTTACAGCATTCGGTTTTACCGTACAGTGAGAACACACCCATTATATTTGCTTATGCTGCTGTAAACCATACAAGAAAAATATTTAATAAACCGTAATGTATCAACTTGTTGTAAGACAACATGCGTGCAAAATGAACAGGATTAAAATTCGCGCTGAAACAAGTTAATATTGCCGACAAATCCTCACAAAGGGGAAGAATGATACGTTTAGTGGCTAAGAGTGAATATTTTATAAGTACATGTTGCAAAAGAACCGAGCGGGATGATTTCTTTGTAAGTTAACAAATGGAATAGAGGTACGTTGAGCAATAGTGCATTGAAATAAAAAAAAAATATAATATTGCCGCAGCGTAACGATTTGTCCCTCTTTACCGAGGTTGCCTATGTTACAATAAAGATTCATTCGACATTGCATCTTTTAAATATGAAGAAGTAATTAAGTTAGCTAATTCCGAGAAGGTAGAAAATATCAATAGAAATTAGAGTAGTATCTCATTACTTAAATAAAATATGCGCACTTGGGAATAAATACAGAATATTAAACCAATAAAGCGCAAGTAGTTATTTCATCAAAGAGGGTTTTGGTCACAACAATTATTAAGTGTTCTAAGTAAATTTAATACAAAATCTACATGTTTAAATATTGATAATCAAATTAATACATGTGTAATTAATAATTTTTAGTTTCAAAATGTATTTTTGATACAGAGTATGTACAAATATAGATATTAATAGAGTAACAGAAAAATTTGCTAATATATATTCACAAAAGATTAACTCAGAAATAAATTTAAACTTGGAATGTCAGAGTCAAATATAATAGCTTAAACTCGAGCAACTTTTTTAATACGTTAATTGTTAGCTTAACAATCTGCTAATGCCGTACTAATTGTTCAATTTTATTTAAAATTTCGGTGACAGTATATATATATATATATATATATATATATATATATATATATATATATATATATATATATATATATATATATATATTAATATATTATAATACAATGTGTTATTAACCGTCAATTCTTGATCCATCAATGCTATATTAATATTTCTCAACTTTAGTTAAAGCCGTTCCTTCTGTTATAAAATATGTACTATTTAATAGTAAGGGAACTTGTATAATGTATTTCTCATACATATCTTATGTGTAGAATATCATTTAGAAAAAGTAAGTTTAGGTAAAATCATGTAGCTATCTATATAAGTTTAGATGAATCAAGCCTTTGCATTACTGCTTTTAGTATAGGATGTTTCTAATGACCAATCAGGAAGATTTTAATTAGGGTGCAGTGTTAAAATATTAGTTTATCGTATTATTGCCGCTTATTAGAGTTACGGTGACTATCGGTCCAGGAGCATCTCAATATTCATCCACATGTTTTTAATTACTTAATATTAATTTAAGTTTATATTATTTGAAGTTTTATAATTCGGGGTCGTCTCATATAAAATTGGTAAGAATTTGATGATTCATTCCAGAGATGGACAATGGAACACCTCAACATATGAAAGTGTTTTATAAAAATACTATTTTTAAGCCAGTTTTCCTTTTTTTTAACTTTCATTTGTTTTAAGATTTGTTCTTTTAGAAAATATTTCTATATATCCAATTTCAAAACTTTAAACCCATTTTAAAAAAGACCCGATACTAGGGACGTATTATTATATATTTTCATGGCCGGCCTATAAAGAAATATGGATAACTTTACATGTAAAAGATGGGTAATTGCTGTTTAATTTTAGCAAGTTAAAACTTTAGAATTAAATTGAAAACACGTTTCAAATTGTGCTCATAAAATGTATAATTTCGAGCTCGCTAGGGATAATGGACTTACACCCTATTAGATTACAGATATTTCTATTTTTTATTGAATAGTCAGACGAGAACTCGGCACGTTTTTTACGTAAGTGCGATTTGTAATGTGACGTCATTGTATGTCACAATGACGTCACACTTTGACAATCTACATTTGTGTTACACGAAACAAGGTGACATTGTGTCAAAAGCAGGATATGGAGCTGTGGAATTTATTTTTAAATTACGATGTAGTTGATTTCCTAGGGTTCGTGTGGACAAACCCGACAAAAATTTGAAAGGTTCTTTAGGTAATAGCAAGGACGTAGAGACATGATCGAATGTATATTAGATAGAATATGTCAGTTATTTAATTATTGCTCTAGGAAATGCTGCGATGATGTTAAATTTCTGCTGCAAAACCGAATATTTTAATTATTATTGAACGGTTTAATACCATATAATTTTTACTTAAATTATAGAATTTAGAATCAAAGAAAAATAATTTTATTGTTAATTCATTCTTTTTTATTTATCGTATTACTTACTAGGTATGTTTCAAATACTGTGTGGACTGCGAGTATATATTTTTTTTACTATTTGCATAATGCAACGTTTTTTAAATTTGTTCGGCGTTTAAAAGTTTCGTAAATCTATAAGGGTTCTTTGAAGTATAGGGTATATTTTGTTTAATGAAATTAACGCAATGGGCATTATAAATAAGGATTACTTTATATTTTTAAATTCAGTTAATAGTAATTTAACAAAAATTAAAGGTTAAAATTGTACATAAATACATACATAGACACATACAAGGACACATATGTATATATTTATATATATATATATATATATATATATATATATATATATATATATATATATATATATATATATATATATGTATAAAAATTAAGTGCAAAGAAAAGGACTGAATTTTATGAGTATAAGACGTAAATTTTTATTATGTGTACTACTAGTTAACGTTTGTTATTAACTGTAATATAGTACGTTCACACAAATAAGTTTTCCTCGTATGGTAAACTTCCAATCTTAACTTTAATATACCTTTAGAGAAATATGATGAAATACGGAAAATAAAACTTTCCCACAATATGTACGCATCACTGAATATAGTAATCAACAACACTTGTTTCCATAATTGTTTTGCTGCGGTCGGGTCACGTCCACTCATCTTTTTTTTTACCTTCGTTTTTGTCAAACTATTATTTTACTAGGCTTTCGTACCCCGTAACATGGTATTCTTCTGAAGTTTCCTTTGCCTTATATACTTCTCAAACATAACGTTTTTATTGTAATAAATTTCATCAGAATGCAGTAATTATGGAACAAAATTGAGTTATATATTTAATAAGAAATTTTTGAATTAGTTTCAGTATTCCTTTCATCTTAACTTGTTCAAGCGGAGGATCCTCGGCATAGCTACGTAGAGTCAAGTTTGAACAGGTCCAGATTATAAATGACTAGCCGCCTGCCCTAATTTGCCCGAGGAAAATGGGACAATAACTATTTTATTCAGTTTCGTATAATAAATATTCACGGTAAGTCATTTCCCGAAAACATACCTAATATCGTAAATACAAATTTTTATACCTCCAACATTAATTATTTCAGAATTGTTATATCATGACCGAAATTCTCATATATCAATGTTCCATCGTCATTTTCATAACTTTGAATTGAATTTCAAAAATATCCTTTTATTTTGAGTAAAAAATTCAATTCCGTGAGGGTTGTTTGGTTTATGCAGAGTATTCCGTAAGTCATAAAGTATTCCGTAAATCATATTGCAGTTAAGTTTATTTGAATAAAAGACCTTCTGAATTATTTGAAATATTTTATGACAACTAATACGGTTCTCTCAAATAAAAATTAAAAAATGTACTTTTTAAGATTTCATAATTTTCGTCAACCAAATTGTTGCTGTCTGTGCTGAAAAGAAAATAAATTAGCACATGTGAAAAGAAAATAAATTAACTCAAATTTGGTTGTCTGTGTTGAAAAGAAAAAAAATTAGCACATGTGAAAAGATAATAAGTTAACTCAAATTTGGCTGTCTGTGCTGAAAAGAAAATAAATTAGCACATATGAAAAGAAAATAAATTAACTTAAATTTGGCTGTCTGTGCTGAAAAGAAAAAAATTAGCACCTCCTAACCTAACCACAGAAGGCATCCATTACGAGGTGATTTCAAACATGGATAATGTTTGAATTTTCGTATAAACATTTTTTCTTTTAATTTTTTTCATAGAAACTAATAAATGTTGCTGAAAAATAATGAAAGTAATACGTGGTTTAAGAACTTGGAATAATTTCTATAAAAATAAAAGTTTTATTTTACATTAAACAAATAGCTCTTGCGACATGTGATAAATGAACGCGCGACGTCCAATCAGTGAAGGATGGAAACAATTTTAATTGTAATTAAAAATAATTAAAAACTTAGCAAACGTTCTTGTCATATTTTTCTTACATGGCGTCACATCAGGAGTAAATGTATAAGTAAGAGAAACGATAAATACTTACTTGTTATTTGCTTAAGCGTAGTTTCAAAAATGTTTGAAATTTTTTAATTATTTGAAAAAAAACCGACAAGATTCATAAATTGTTCTGGTCGAATATACATATACGTACATACACACATGTATATATGTGTATATATATATATATATATATATATATATATACATGTATATATACATATATATATATATATATATATATATATATATATATATATATATATATATATATATATATATATACAGGATGTTAGGTGGATGCTCTGTCAGACATAAATAGGAGGTGGTTGGGATCATTTGGAACATATGTTCCTTCAAAACTATTAGTCTAAGTCCCACCGGTTTTTTTATTTATTTTTTTTAACTTTTTTTTCAAATTCCCAAAAATCAAAACCATTGATCTTCATAACTTTTTTTATGTAATATTTTTTAAGTCCAAGTTAGGTTTTCTCTAATCTGTTATATATTCCTGATCTAAAAACAAACCTATAAGTTTCAAGTAACATCAAACAAAAAAGCTCTTTTAAAATTATAAAACTTTCCACGCACACTAAAAAAAACAAAAAGCATTTAGGAATTTCCAATACTTTCAAAAACTGCGCTATTTAATCTTCTTTACAACAGTGCATCACATTTTACATAAAACTTTATATTGTCTAACTAAAAAAGTACTTGCGCGAGTCTTTTGTTTGGTCGGTTAGTCGAGACTTCGCTTTCTTTGCGTTTTGTCATGTTTCGAACGTATTATTGATCTTGGTTTTGAAGTTTTATATCTCGTTAAGTTGTGAAAAGTAGTGGTCGTATTCTTATCCTGACAAACATAGCAATAATTGCTGAATGGATCCAATTTAGTAATGAAGAATACGTCGTTATGGTATTGGTGTACGGCAGAGCCCATAATAAGGGACGCAGGGCACGACGAATTTACCAAGAGCTGTATCCTGTGAGAAGATTACCCAGCCACAATACCTTTGCAAATACCTATAGACGACTACGGGAAACCGGCAATTTGCAATAACGGGAACCAGGAGTTCGCGGAAGACCACATGATATCGCTGTGGATGAAAGGATTTTAGCGGCGTTTATTTTTCATTCTCTTGATTTTTATGTTTGGGGACGAGTTAAAGAGCTTATGTATCGAAATGGGTTTACAACCAAAAAACAATGAATTGAAAAATTTAATGCGGCATTTCATACCATAAAGGACGAGATACGGCTTCATACAACCACTGTTGAAATACGACGAAGATGTCGACCGTGCGTAAGAAATAGGAAATACATTTTAAACAAAATAAATTCAGTAAATAAAGCTAATAATTTATAGCTTACCACTTTTAATTTATTTTATAATTTTACCTCATTTGTAATAAAAAAGTTTGACAATATGTTATTAGATATTTTTTACAGTCTTCTTTTTCACAGCCAAGTACTGTTCTTGGTACTGAGAGAGGTGCTAAGATAAATTAGTATTCGCATCAATACATAGTATTACTGAATAAGCCACGCTTCACAATTTCCGATATTAAGCGACGTTAGTCTGTGTAGCCTTACAAAATTAATACTGAGTTATAAAGACATGGGAAAAAGTAAAACTGGCTAAGCCACTTTCTCGCATTTTTATGCAAAATTAGCAATAAAACACAACTCATGTTATTTTCCTTGCAATATTAATATCATGTCCTAACGACAGTTTATCGACAATTTTGTTAGACAATGTAAAGCTTTATGTGACACATTGTAAAGAAAATTGATTGATACAGTTTTTGCAACCATTAGAAATCCCTAAATGCTTTTTGTTTTTTTTTTAGTGTGCGTGGAAAGTCAAGGTGTTAGATTTTTTCACCTAATTTCATAATTTTAAAAGAGTATTACTTTTTTGTTTGATGTTATTTGAGACATAGAGATGCGTTTTTAGATCAGGAATACATAACAAATTAAAGAAAACTTACCTTGGACTTGAAAAATAATATATAAAATTAAATATATATGCTACAAGAGTTGATTTTTGGGAATTTAAAAAAAAAGGCTAATAGTTTTTAAGGCAAATATGCTCCAAATAATCCCAACTACCTCCCATTTCCCTTTTTCGGAACATCCATCTAACAACCTGTGTATATATATATATATATATATATATATATATATATATATATATATATATACACATACATATACGTAATAAAATAAATTAACGCTAAGTAAGTTAAATTGCTTATACTATTGATAGTTGATAATAAAACAGAATATTTAATAATCGTGCTACCCCATTATAATCTATTTTCCACGATTGAGAAATTATTTGAGTCAGAGATTATAAAACGATTACGTGTACCATATACCATTACAAGAATGGAACATTTGCTGTCTATTAAAAAAACTCGGAAATTTATTAACAAAACGGTATTTCACGATTGTTCAAATAATCGCTGGATGATACTAGGGCGTAAAATTTACTACTACGCATTATAAAAATGAGAAGCGTTCGACAAATTGTCAAATATCAAATAGGTGTGTCCATACTAAACATTTTCTCCAGGAATGTGGTTTGTAAAGTTTAAAATAGGTTTTATCGATAGTAATTTTTTATTAAAAATCTATCTATTTCCACATTACGCAATCCCCCTCATTTTTTTCTACCCATAGGTAAAACACCTCGTTCATTGTTGTCTACACCCGTATTATAAAAGCAATATTACATTATTCTATCCTAGTAAACTTCTGCGACCCTCTCTTGGTCACAGAAGTTCAGTGACAGCTTTAGTGACTTTGATGGAGATAAAATGATAAAACGCATTTCATTTTACAGGAAGATCTAAATGATCTCATGGGAAATTGATAAAGTCAAACAAAAAGATTAAAAACAATAAATGCATTACACTGAACCACTTTATTTACATCGTCAGCAGCCCTTGATACGAGAGTGATCTGTCACCCGCTTTTAAATTAAGTTTTATCATATAGGCAGAGATGCACATTTCCAAAATCTGAAGCACACTACGTTCTTCAGCCTTCGTGCATTGTTTAACACTGCATTTAATATTCGCTCAATTCACATCTGAATTAAATTGTGTTTATTTGTTATGCTTGTCCCTTCTCTATCATATATTCGTAAAGAGTATTTTAAGAGCTATTTATACGTGAAGTATTTTGTAATATTTTCTTTTACTAATATTTCTCATTCTATTTTTGCAAATTAACATTAAATTAAAGGTGTAAATATTGGATCATATATCAGAACTAATCTACGAATTTCAAAATCTTTTAAACATTTTTCAAATACTACTTTTCTCATCCAATATTCTCTCGCAGTATCTACATATATATATATATATACATATAAATATATATATATATATATATAAATATATATACATATGTATATATATATATATATATATATATATATATATATATATATATATATATATATACACGCGGCGATGTAAAACTTTTTTTGTGTTTCCGTTTCTTAAAATTAGTGCAAAAAATTTACTAAACATAATATATTAACGCAAAATAAAAGGAGGGATAGATGTTGTGAAATATGATGCTATAAAACTGATATATTAACGTGGTTTATATAAATAAACTGTTTTAATAACCATGAATAATATAAACATATACTAAATCGTGTTCCCATTGCGAAATTGTTGGGTTCCCTTGATTAAAAAAAATTAACTTAAGATGTCCTCGAAACTAATACACGTATATTCTTATGGAAGCATTTAAGATTTTATTTAGTCATTTAATTGGCGACGAAAGTCTTACAAAAATAAAACATTTATTTTCCTGTTGTACTCGGCTGCTGATGGTATATTTCATAAATATCAGTTCTATTTTTTTTTTTTTTTTTCTCAACGTTGATATTGGTTGCCCCAATTACTCAATTTTCAATATCAATGTCATTGCGTCTACGTTAGTTAATTTTTTATTTCTTTAGTATATAGGTAAACGATAAAATATACTCTTGAAATCAGGTGGATATAAAAGTACACCTCTCAACCCTCGTCTCGTTGGTGTCAATAAGGCGATCTCCCACTTGCCGTGTCATTTCGACGCGTAATGATCGCATTTCTCAATAGCCCGTAGAAAACCTGATGTGAGAAAATGTTTTTGTTAGGTAACTTCATTGATACCAGTAATGGATAACACGTTGAAAGAATGTAATATACTGCGAATGTAAAATATATAAGGCCGATGTTTGTTGTAATGAAACTGGCCATTATTAATATCGGTATTTGATATTTTTTTAGTATGCGTAGGAATAGTAGCACGTGTGCATTGTAAACTTAAATTTTTACAACATTTATGATGTGAAACATCTATAGGCGCAGGTATAAACCGGATCGTTGGTGTGGCGACGCTTGCCATGGCGACGGGTCGCCACGCTATACTAATGTATATATATAGTCTATATGTAGTAGAGTGAACGGTATGGCGACATGTCGCCATGCGCAACCGACTACGCGACCCGCTCCTCACTCAGTTCGACGCTGTTGTTTACTACGGTACACATAACCTGTGCTTTATTATTTTTGTATTAATTGTAAATAAATGTTTATTAAATAAAGTCACCATTTTCTGTAAGAAATTTGTAATACTTTATTTTTTCATTATGCTATATTTAGTTCCTGTAACAATCTTGTCTTTTATGCATATTACTTGTACGAACACGATGTTTCACATCTGCCAGGTGTCCCGTGACAGCTCATTTCTTTTTTTTTAAATTAAATTAGTTTTTGTACCACGGTACTCAAATTGTTTGTAAGTTCCGTTTCCTGAAAAGAAATATTTTCTACAATTATCTAAGTTGGTTTACGGGGATGTCTAAAAAGCTTAAAGCTCTCCGAGTTCAGAGTCCGATAGTAAAAAGTAGTGGATTTTCTAAATTAATAGTGTACATACATCTAGATAAGTTTAGCAGTGAACAAAATTATTATAATTTTCATAAAATGAATGTTATAAAAACAAGAATCCTTGGATATATTGTGTACATTGCAAGGTCTGTATCCTAATTTGGTAATATTTACAAGTTGAATTGAAGTTTCAAAGTACGCAATACTAGGTAATTTCGAATCTAAACAGGCCATTTTACAACCTAAGGTAACTATTTTTTTTATATCGCTACAAAACGATCTTAATCTAACATAAATACATTTTCGTAACATATTTTCTGTAAGCACTATCCTTTATCAAATGTCTGTATCATATCCGGATAATATTAGGAAGGATATTTCAGTAAAATTAATCTTGTTTAATTTGTAAATGTTCTTACCATCGCCGAAATGTACGCAGACATTTTATATCTGACATATAAGTTGTACTATAAGGTACTAATAAAAAGTAATACAGCTTTAAATATTTCAGACCTTCTAAACATGACTTCTCTCGGCGAAACTACTCAATAGATAATACCTTGATAATTTCTTTGAAATTTTCCTATAGCAATAGGTCATTTTGGAACAATATTTCTTCAATTGTAATTTATAAAGCAGGAATTCTCTTTCTTTTTCCTGAAAGATATTCTTAATACGTTCCGATTTTATTTACTTTTGTCTTATTCTAACTATATTCAAAATTCCATGATGAATGAAATCCGGAAATTATTTTACCGTTTATTTATTCACACTCTGAATGAAAATATATACTGGGTAAAAATAATGGCAACAAAATCACTCTATAAATTAATGTAATGTTTTTTTCCTATTTGGATTCAATACATATTTCTAAAAATGCATTAAAATGAAATGAGTAGGCTTCATTAGTTATTAGGTACTGTGCGTTTTTAATTGCAAATTTATATCGGGATGACATTTCACTAAATAATACAAACATCCGTCGGTTACCTTAAAATTAGTCTACTATTTTTTTCATTTTCGAAAGTCTGATAAGTATTTTAAAACTTCATCAACCAAGTATTTGGAAAAAACTAATATATTTAATAAAAATATAAGCTGTCTGCTTTCGCACTTTTCCCTGTAGTCATACAAACATAAGTCTCGAAAATAAAATCTTAATTTTGCACAACGTAACGTGCTTATTTGTAGATCTGCTTTTATATGTTTCTGTTTAAATCTAAAGCGACTGATCCGTATAAGAATTTGAAATTAACTTCAATATTAAGAATTTATAATCTTTAGAAGTAATTTGTAATTTCTGAACAATTATTAACCTTCGTTAGAATGTAGATTAAGGGTTGTTTTATTTAAACATAAAAATTAACATAAACATAAACATAAATATAAACATAAACATAAACATAAACACAAACATAAAGATAAACCTAAAGATATACATAAAGATATACATAAAGATAAACAAAAAGATAAACATAAAGATAAACATAAAGATAAACATAAAGATAAACATAAAGATAAACATAAAGATATACATAAAGATATACATAAAGATAAACATAAAGATAAACTTTAAGATAAACATAAAAATAATCATAAACATAAACATGAACAAGGACACGGACACGGACACGGACACGGAGACGAACACGAACACGATCACGAACACGAACAAATAAATAACATAAACATAAACACATCAACATAAACATAAAGATAAACATAAAGATAAACATAAAGATAAACATAAAGATGAACATAAAGATAAAGATAAAGATTAAAATAAAGATAAACATAAAGATAAACATAAAGATTAAAATAAAGATAAACATAAAGATAAACATAAAGATATACATAAAGATATACATAAAGATATACATAAAGATAAACATAAAGATAAACATAAAGATAAACATAAAAATAAACATAAAGATAAACATAAACATAAACATAAACATAAACATATACATAAACATAAACATAAACGTAAACATAAACGTAAACATAAACATAAACGTAAACGTAGACGTAGACGTAGACGTAGACGTAGACGTAGACGTAGACGTAGACGTAGACGTAGACGTAGACGTAGACGTAGACGTAGACGTAGACGTAGACGTAGACGTAGACGTAGGCGTAGGCGTAGACGTAGACGTAGACGTAGACGTAGACGTAGACGTAGACGTAGACGTAGACGTAGACGTAGACGTAGACGTAGACGTAGACGTAGACGTAGACATAAACATAAACGTAAACGTAAACGTGCACTTAAACGTAAAGATAAACATAAACATAAAGATATGCATAAAAATATACATGAATATATACATGAAGTTGAACATGAAAATGAACATGAAGATGAACATGTAGACGAACACGAAGACGAACACGAAGACGAACACAAAGACGGAGACGAAGACGAAGACGAAGACGAAGACGAAGACGAAGACGAAGACGAAGACGAAGATGAAGATAAACATAAATATAAAGATAAACATAAAGATAAACATAACGATAAAGATAAACATAAACATAAACATAAACATAAACATGAACATGAACATGAACATGAACATGAACATGAACATGAACATGAACATGAACATGAACATGAACATGAACATGAACATGAACATGAACATGAACATGAACATGAACATGAACATGAACATGAACATGAACATGAACATGAACATGAACATGAACATGAACATGAACATGAACATGAACATGAACATGAACATGAACATGAACATGAACATGAACATGAACATGAACATGAACATGAACATGAACATGAACATGAACATGAACATGAACATGAACATGAACATGAACATGAACATGAACATGAACATGAACATGAACATGAACATGAACATGAACATGAACATGAACATGACCATGAACATGAACATGAACATGAACATGAACATGAACATGAACATGAACATGAACATGAACATGAACATGAACATGAACATGAACATGAACATGAACATGAACATGAACATGAACATGAACATGAACATGAACATGAACATGAACATGAACATGAACATGAACATGAACATGAACATGAACATGAACATGAACATGAACATGAACATGAACATGAACATGAACATGAACATGAACATGAACATGAACATGAACATGAACATGAACATGAACATGAACATGAACATGAACATGAACATGAACATGAACATGAACATGAACATGAACATGAACATGAACATGAACATGAACATGAACATGAACATGAACATGAACATGAACATGAACATGAACATGAACATGAACATGAACATGAACATGAACATGAACATGAACATGAACATGAACATGAACATGAACATGAACATAAACATAAACATAAACATAAAGATAAACATAAAGATAACGATAGACATAAAGATAGACACAGATACAGACACAGACACAGGCACAGACACAGGCACAGACACAGGCACAGGCACAGGCACAGACACAGACACAGACAGAAACACAAACAGAAACACAAACAGAAACACAAACAGAAACACAAACAGAAACACAAACAGAAACACAAACATAAACACAAACATAAACACAAACATAAACATAGTTTGAATTCAGGAGAATAGAATGTCAAGTCAAAAAAAAGTACACTAAAGAAATTGTTATAATTATGAAGGTTCTATGTTAAAGGGACAGTATTGCTATGAGGTAAATTTAATATGCAAATATCGTAAGGTAATAAAATATTATTTGCAAATGGAATTATAGTCTAAGACATTATCCAGCGGTAACATTGACATTAAAATACTTCATGACAACGTAGGAAGGTATTTTGATAAATGTATTCTGTCATATGTATACAACAGATTTATCAGCATCTACTTGTTTATAAAACTATTAGGATATTTAAAAAAGAATTAATGGACGTTACCCCCTATTTTATGTTATATACACAATCCAAGTTCTTTGGTAATATTTGGTGATTATAATTACTATAAAATGTATGTTAATGCTAATTAATTACTGTAAAATGTATGTTAATATACTATACATTTAAAATTCTGATTTCAAAATATCACTGGATAGGTTTCTTCATCCTTTTCAAACAATTCAATATATTTCCTCAAAATAAGGTCTACCGATTAACAAATGAGAAAAAGAACACGAAACGTGATCTTGTGTTATAAAGAATTTAGTAATTATTTGAATTTTTCTGTAAATTTTTACCTGAATATAAAGCTGAGACTTTACATTAATGTTAATTTAAATTTATGTTAATTTTCGGCAAATAAATATATTTAAGATTTGATATTAAAGTTATCCAAAATACACACTGACACTTCACAACAATTGACTCCGTCATTCGAGTTTGCAAACGTATTGATGATTCTTGAATTTACGATGAATTTGAAACACTTTCCTTTTTAATTTCCTTTTTAATTTCGGTTAAATAATTATAGTTCTTCATCTATTACAAAATATTTTGTATAAGTTCTATTTTTTGTTAATATTAGGGGAAGCAGGGGGAATGCCGTTCACTTAAGGAAAAGCCCTTTATAATTTTTATATTAATGTCTTTATTTTGAAATTAGAACAAATTAACAATGGTTCACCTATTTAATAATCAATATTTTTAAACAAAACTTATGAAACTTTTAATAATAAGTAGTAATAAAGTTTTTTTTAAAAAGACAGGTTTGAGCGCCATTGTCCCTGACCACGGGTAATGCCGCTCAGGCAAAGGGGTAATGACGCTCGAACTGTACATATGAACAAAACTAATAAATCTTTAACTTATCAAATATTCGTGAGATCCACTTTGCACAACTAAATAGAAGTTACAGAACTAACATTCATTGACAGGAACAATATGAGTAATAAAGACATTTTAGTTTTTGGTACACATAAATCACAAATATACCCTTCTGCAGAATCCCATCCAGAGCACATGGCATGAGACCACAATGCACAAGATTCTGTGGAACTTTCTTGCAAAACTTTTCGTCTGTAAGATTTAGCCTTAGCTTTTTTATCTTTAGTAGTTTTCTTAAGTTTCCTTTTGTTTTCGGTGTTATTTTTCTTTGCTCTCTTTCTATCCTCTTTTTCTTCTAACACTCTTTTTAATGGAGTTGCTGTCTATAAAGTAGCACGTTGTTTTCTTTTTGTTTGAACTGACTTAGAAGTTGAAACAACAGTTGGAGTTCTAACTATTTCGGAAAAGGCCACAATAGTTCGCTTTTGTTCATTCTGATTAGATGGTCCTGGAACAGGTGATTCGGTAGCGGTGGACCTCGTCATATTAAATGGTGTTTCAAGGCTAGGCATAGGAGATTCATGTTCTGGGTTTATTGTCTCTAATAGCGATGGACTTGGCGGTTGTGAAATAGTTTCTTGATCACTAATTACGTCAAAATATTGTACAGAGTCAACATTATTTTGAACATTAGCATTTTCGATTTCATTGGGTTGGGCTGAATTTTGAACCATTAACGATGCTGCCAAGAAATCTTGTTCAGTGAAAATATTTGGGCTTAAAGGGTATATTTCTGTTGCGCGAAATCCAGATTCTCCTTTGCTAATGTTTGCGACCTGTGCATAAGCTTTGTTAAATAACCCAGCATCATCATACGGAGTGATTCTCGCCATTAAAAGCGTTTTCATATGTATGTTGCATTCTTGTCTGTAGGCAACTTTTAGGGGTCCGTAGAAAGACATGTCAAGAGGTTGATTTCTATGAGAAGTATGCGGAGGAATCGAAAGCATGATATTATTATTTTTCTTGCAATAGTTGAAAGCTGGAAGTGAAATGTGACTGCTATGATTATCTAATATTAAAAGCACAGGCGATTCTTGAGCAGGCTTGGCATATGTTGCAAAATGTTTTAGCCATTTAACGAATACGTCTTCGTTTATCCAGCCATTTTTCGAGTTTGTATACATAGCACCTGGTGGTCCACCCTTCTCTAATAATGGAGTCATCCTCTGCCTAGGAAAAATGAACATAGGTGGTATGAAGTTTCCGGCAGCACTCACGGTACACATTACTGTTCTGTTCTTGCCTCGCTCACTGCTAGTTACTGCTCCCACTCTTCGTTGGCCTTTCTCTGCAAGCACTTTGCCTGGATCTGTAACGGTTGTAACAAGTGTCTCGTCATCATTGTCAATTGTATTGGGAGTGAATTTGTATTTCTCCATCAGATCACCAAGCATATTATAGAATAGACTTATTTCTTCTTTGTTAAATGCTGAGACCATATTTAAGCTAGTAGCTTCAGCTTTGCGAACATATACAGAGGGGTTGCGTTGCATAAAACCTTGCAGCCAATCCATTCCTGCCGTTTTGCTGTTTGTATCAAAATTGTTTTTTATTTCATTAAGTTCAGTGTATTTGTAGACAAACTTACGCAAATCTACTATAGTCAGACCGTAGAATAGCGACCCCGAAAGCTTAGCTTGTTCAGCTATATCTCGTTCTTGTTGTTCATTAAATATTGGTTTACGTCCTAGTTGTGGACCAGTCATTTTTTCATTTTTAAGTCTATCTCTCAATGTGGTAAATGGAATGTTGTGTGTTGTAGCTGCTTTCCTTTTAGACATCCCGCTTTCAATAGCAGCCTTAGCATTAAGTAGGTCTTGTTCACTTCAAGCCGCTTTTGCGGTTGTTATTGGTCGGTTTCTGGGCATGTCTGAAAGAAAAAAAAACACAACATCAGACACGGGAAAATAGCGTTTACTGGGGGTAATGACGTACACCTGAGCGCCATAACCCCAACGGCCATTTTGATTTTAGGTTAAAATGACACGTCCACTGTTTAAAATTGATCTCAAATCGTTAGACTAGCGCCAAACCCAATACATAATTACGTTAATTAATAATAGTCACAACAGAAAAGTATTTAAATTTTGTATTTACCGATGAAAACATTCGCCGAAAAATTTTATCAGCGTGACCGTAAATACATACACGCACGTTTCTCCCACTTGCTGCGAGCGGACTAGCGAAACCTGTCACTGCCTGCTTCCGCGTCGCACCCCAGCGCTTCACCTCGCGTCCCGCGTCTCCACGCGCTGTCGTTGTCAAGTTATAGGTATGGGCGGCATTACCCTGTGAGCGGCATTACCCCTGCTTACCCTACATATTGTGAACTGTAAACAACACAAGTTACTTTTGAAATATTGAATATATTTGGCGTTAATTTTGTAGAACTTCATTATTCACAATTAAATTAAACTATTTTTCTACTAACAAAATTTCAAAATTATTTCTACTTTCTTTAAGTTCTTTACCACTTCTTTAAAAAAAAAAGAAACTAGAAGTAATACTTCATTACCAGTTCTTTACCACAGTGGTAAAGAAGTTAAAGAAAGTAGAAATAATACTATATCACCTAGTTTCATTTAATTGTGGATAAGCTAGTTTCATATTATTTTTATAACATATGATTTACCTAAGAATTCCTAAAAAGAAGTCGTTATTTTAATTTTAATTTTAATAACCCATGGAAAATTATTCCCAGCAATTATATAAACATTTTATAACAATAAATACGAAAAGTTTCACAAACAAAAGTATATGAAAAAAATATTTAAAAATAATATATATATATATATATATATATATATATATATATATATATATATGTGTGTATATATATATATATATATGTATATATATATATATATATATATATATATATATACATAAATACTGCGAGAAAAATCTTTAAAAGATTTTCAAATCCGTAGATCAGTTCTGATATATGATCCAATATTTATTCGTTTAATTTAATATTAATTTTCAGAAATAGAAAGAGAAATTAGTAAAAGAAAATATAAAATACTTCGCGTATAAATAGCTCTTAAAAATGCTCTTTACGAATATATGATAAAGAAGGGACAAGCATAACAAATAAACACAATTTAATTCAGGTTTGAATTCAGCGAATGTTAAATGCAGGATTAAAACATTCACGAAAGCTGAAGAACGTAATCTAGTGTCAAGGGCTGCTGACGATGTAAATAAAGTGGTTTTGTTAGGTTAGTTTTCTTAGGTAAATCATATGTTATAAAAAATAATATGAAACTAAGTATAAAATCCTAAAAGTCTGTGGTGTAAAGGCTATGAATACGTGGGTTGCTTGAAAATTTATTCGAAAACATAAAATACTTTCCTTGTCAGCCAAAATAATAAATCAAAGAAAGCAATAGATTTAAGGAAATTATAGACAACATTTAATGTAGATGTGTGTTTTGTACTTTACATAAACGGTTATATTTTAATCGCTATTTTATTTTTGTTAAATATACTGAATATATAAATGATTTATTTTGGTTCGCCTTTTAGTATAAAAATATGAAAATATAATTTATATACTGAATATAATTTTTTCCTATAAATTAAGGTAATTTTTGAGATTAATAATTCCAAAATAAAACTTTCTCATTTTTTTTAAATTTTATTACTCGTAACTACAGTAATATATATTTTCCTTAAAATCCCAACTTTGAAGATAATAAGGGTATCTTTCTAATGACAAATAATTCAATCTTGTGTAATTACGTCTGTACCGGCATAATTGTCCTATTTAATTACGTCTCTAACCTAAATACGGCCGTCACGCTAATTATGTCAATTTTCGTGATGGCCCCTTAATCAAATGAGTGTGTCCAAATTAAATATTTGTTCAAGAATGTGGTTTGTAAAGTTTAAAGTGGGTTTTACCAATAGCAATTTTTGATTAAAAATCTACCTATTTTCACATTACGCAATTCTCCGCATACTTGGAACATACAATTTTTTTTCTACCCATTGGTAAAACACCTCGTTCTTTGTTGTCTACACTCGTAATTTTCCGCAAATTATCAGTCGATAAGCTGTTCTGTTAAATGATGTAATGCAACCTGCTCATATCAATGATATGAACCTTTTATGGTAGACATACGATTTCATTATTTCAGAATGTGTTATCCGTGTATATCCATAGTGAATGTACGTGGATTAATCGATTCTTTTCGACAAATTTAAATTAATTTTCGAGTAAAGAGGTATAAATTGCAGACTAATACGCGTCTCTATATCTTTGGTATAGCACAGAGATAGCCAATGCCATTTATATGGTAAAAACTTTGAAAAGTTTATATGATAGAGAGGAAAGAATCAATGTGAAACAAGCGACAGATTCAGTATTTATGTCGATTGGGTCTGGCTTAAATTATTCAATAACCCTACCAATCACCATGGATATTCAAAAGATATCTTGGCAGGTTTGCATCTACATAACAACATTCATTCATAATTAGAAATGCATCCTTTTTAAATTTCTTTTAAATTATTTGAATCAAAAGATTAACGTATATAAATTGATCTATTATTTCTATTCACTTTATTTCTAAAAATAAAATTATGATTAGACTTGCAATAGGATATGTAATCCATAAAATATAAATATATATTAAGTTTGATTAATAACCATTTACAGTTATGCAATTAGCAAATTGTAGTTTGCTTATTTAGTTTAGTTTACTTAGTTTGCTTGCTGTAAATTGTTAGTAATTACCTTTGGTATTATGGAAACAAGTATATATTTTCCAATGAATTGTCAAGAAAGTTTTTTAGGATACAGATTTTTATCATTTTAAATTTAATTTTGTGTTAATTTGTCTTACTTGAAAAATCTACCCACTCATCAATGAAAGTAAAATTTGAAATATGAACTTTGACAGGTAAAATGGGAAGAAATTTAGAAAGGCAATTAATTTATTCCTTAAATTATTTGCCATTCTAAATTACTTCTCGTTTACTTTCTGGTTTAGTTTAATATCTACTCTAATAATTATTTGCAAAATTTTTCTGCATACAAATTTTTGAAATGAAATAAGTATATTAGACAGAAGTGAATATTTGGCTTACTAATTCAAAATTTATTGATTAAATTAATCGGCATTCTAAATTTCTTATCGTTCACTTCCTGGTTTACTTTAATAGCTACTCTAATAATTATTTACAAATTTTTCTGCATACAAATTTTTGAAATGGAGTAAGTATATTAGACAGAAGTGAATATTTGGCTTACTAAGTCAAAATTTATTCATTAAATTAATTGCCATTCTAAATTTTTTATCGTTCACTTCCTGGTTTAGTTTAATAGCTACTCTATAATTATTTACAAATTTTTCTGCATACAAATTTTTGAAATGAAATAAGTGTATTAGACAGAAGTGAGTATTTAGCTTACTAATTCAGTTCGTTGCTGTTTGATGGAGTTATCACCTTAAATTAATTAATCCGGGATGTATGTGGAACAGCAGCGCAGTCTTCAATTAATGTAAATTTCATTTATATGACATCCGCATTTAAGGTGGCGGGTTTATACGCGATATTCAGTTTTGACTGCCAATCCAGTTATATACGTGTACCGTATTAATGGTATCCGACACGTTATTGATGGTAAACTAAAGTCTTTTTCGAATACAAAGTTAAAGTCTTGCACGTAAAGTCATAATGAAAAAAAAAATAATTGTGAAGGACTAAGTTATTGTTTTCTACATTGATATAAAGATTTATATGATCCACGCAACATTGCGAAAGTCAACTTTCAGCGCCATCTGTTGTTGCAATTCCATTTAAATAAAATATGCCAAACCAGTGACCGACAACTCGAAGAAGCCATTATTCTTGATTTCATTGAACAGCATGCAATGCACAAACTTGCATTTAAAGCATTTAAAGCATTTAAAAAGCATTTAAAACATTTAAAGCATTGTAATTACCTCATAAAAATGTAACTATTTTGCAAAGAAAGCCACGGAACCGTGACAATAAATAGAAAACTAGCATTAACATATTTACTGTTCGCTCCGATCGTTATTTATGTATGTATAGTTAAATGTATAAGGTACAAAAATGCCCACAATTATATGTGGAAATTAGTCTTTTGTTAAATATAATTGGTATTTTGTTAAATAAAGTAAAGCGTATTCTAAAAGTGATAATCAAGTATATCAAATGCTATGTCACGTCATCAAAACGATATTAAAACAATCTGTTTTGTAATATTTTAAACACCTTTTACAATCCTAATGGCGGAAAATTGTCCCGGCTCAATACATTCCATTAATAACCTCAATAATGGAAGGGCGCCAATGGTTGATGCCATCAGGCTTCGTAACGAAGTCGCCGCGATTTTAACGTACCCTTCATTACATGCCACTTAAGACTCAGATGTTACGAGTCGTCTAACAGATGACAGGTAGTCTGTTCTAAAATTTACAGAAGGTAACAAATAATATTTCCCCCTTTTTTTTAAAACCATTTTTCATCTTATTTTTCATTTTATGTAAAGATTTTCACCAAGCTCAATTCGAAAAGTATTGATATAAAATAATTTTTTTTATGAAAAACAGAATCAGAATTAAAAGCAATTTTGTATGAAATTGCATATTCCTAAATGTTTATGTCCATTTGGGATAGCGGTACAAAAGTAAGTTAGGTGGAATAAAAAAGATATGCAATTTTCTGTATGAAATTTCGACTGAGGAAAATAATTCCTATGCAGGATTTTATAGACAAGGAAAAAACATTATTATTTCATCACATCCGTGTATCCGTCTGTTACAGTCTCACAAATGGTTAAATTAATTTAAAAGAAAAGTGAGATAAGAGTCGGACTTTTTATTTTGAAGCTTTATTTACAAGATATTAAGTTTATATTGACGAGCAATGTGTCCCCTTCTCAAATTTTTTAACTATGGTTTTGAAGAATTGAATAAAGTCTAGGTAATAGCATTTTGTAACAACTCTCAATTAAAATTAATTCAAAAATTATTTCTTTTCGGAATTTTTAGGGTACTTGCCGTTTTCGGTTTATCTTTTTAGATTTCAATGCGTTGGTTTGTTTTTTATTTTGTTTATTAAAAAAATAATGAATACATATAAAAAAAATAATGGAGTCATGTAATAAATAAAACATTTTTTATTCATTTCGGCCTCACCAAACAATACCGAAAATATTTATATTTCGAGTTTTCGAAATAGATATGTATCTTAGTCATAACATGCTCGGTAAGTATTTGGAATCATAAATGAAATTAAAACATATTTCTCGTTAATTTTAATTATAGTATTAATAGTATATTTTTGTAGTTTAAACTAGCTGTGCTCACGACTTAGAGAGCTTTACAACATTGTTCACAAAACTTCATAATAAAAAATATTTCCTGTAAAACCGTCAGGGATATGAACAAATAAATTGTTAGCGTTGTTGACGCGGGAGAGTGCTACATATAGCTGTCCGTGCGAAAAGCATCTTATATGCTTAGATCGACGCCAGCTACGCCCAAAGTTTGTCCTCTTTTTGAAAACACATTAACACCACGATTCACGAAAATTACTTGCGACATCTTTCGTTGAACAGCATGCAATGCACAATAAAAAAAATATCGCAGCAACAAAGATACAAAATATATGAATTAACCAAAACAACTAAAGCGCGTTATTAAAAGACGTATTTGTGTTGTGTTGTTTATTTTAGATCCGTATTTGCGCCATCTATTGTAGAAAAGCAAAATAATAGTACAAACCTTGTAACTTTATTTAAGCTTGAAAATAATTAGGGAGCATGGATATGATGTGAATTATATTGCATTGTATTATGTAATTTGACAAGGTGCAATATAAAAAAGATCCAAACCCATTCAGTTATAATCGACTTGATGCGATAGAGGAAAATCACGTATTTTAAAAACTTTGTGATGCATCTATTGGTGATTTTTTAAACTGAACTTAGTTTAATATTATTGAGCCGTTTTATTTTATTTTATTATTTCTTTAATTATGTGTATTTATATATATTTATTGCCTTATTTTGTAATTGTTTATATTCACAAATATGTATCAATATGTATAAACTAGCAAATATATCTAGATTCGGGGTGATTTTTGCACGAAGCAGTTTTTGTATTTTCGCTTGGGAATGAGACATTTTTCCAAAATAAATATGTCACCTATGTATTGACCCGGATAATCACTTATTATCATACCAAATTTCATCAAAATCCGGTCAATGGTTTTTGTGTGATGCGGTAACAGAAAGACAGACACACTCATTTTCCTAAAATAAAAAGGATCCTATATGTTGATCCGGATAGTCAGTTATCATACCAAATTTCATCAAAATCCGTCCAGTGGTTTTTGCGTGATGCGGTAACAGAAAAACAGACAAACATACATAGACAGAGAAAAACTTAGAAAATGGTAAATTTGATCTTTGTATCAATAATAATGACTATTAGAATAAGATTTTCCTAAAAATATTCAACACGGCTCACTTACAGTTTTATTATAAATATATATGTATATATATATATATATTTATATATGTATTCATATATATATATATACATATATATATATATATATATATATATATATATATATATATATATATATTCATATATCCATCCTTCCTTCCTTCTGTCCGTCCGTCCGTCCGTCCGTCCGTGGAACGCTAACTATAAGGGAACTAGTGACTTCGAAAGAATTTATTATAATTAACTAGCCAAGTATCCGGGCTTTTTAAATATCCACCTAATAATGGATGTAAATATTCATTGATAGATGATAGAAAAGAATTATGAGGAATTGGGGAGAAATCAGTTGGAAATTATGGCAACCTATACACAAAGGAAATACAGATAAAGATGAGAATAAACGCTTCAAAATTTATATTAGAAGTGGTATTAGGGAAATTGGTCTGAAATCTCTGAACTTTGTCGGACAAGCTATTTTTATTACGAAAATAATCTACAAGAATATTAATGATGGCTTGCCTAATAATATATTTAACAAGCTTAAGACCATCAATAGTAATATGTCTTATAAAGACTAATTGAATCTTAAAAATATTTGCTTTAAAAATATTTTGACAATCACTATCACTAAATATATATTTTAGCACTTTTCTCTTGCTCATTTTCATTGCAAAATACTTATTAAAATGAAATTTTGGGATTTCTAACAATGTGGTTAAAAAGGAAGGAGGAAGCTAGAAGGGTCCGTCCTTTATCACTGAAAAGTGGAACTATTTTTATTGTCTCACTGTCTCACTTCTATTAAAATTATAAGATACCATAGTAAAGACTGAAATCAATAACTTCAAAATCAAATGTAAGAAGCAAAAACCCGAGGGCGCCGTCCAAACTGGGCATACTTATTCTTAAAACTAACGTAATAATTAACACAAACTTACCAATAGAGTTAAAATTTTGTTATTATCATTTTGCTTTCTGAACGAAATTCGTAGCATAAAATCATCATAGTTTACATTTGCCTTGTTGACTGATATGTATTTTGATGCTTTGTTTAAAATACTAACATATGAATAAATTTTAATCAAAATTCCTTCGTTTGAATGAAGGACTCTCATGAATTGTGTACAGAGTTAAGACGATAATGAAATTCTTCGATGGCGATATGTCTGTGCTGTAATGAGTCCATATCAAGGACATATAATTACGAGCATATTTGGGTTAAAATAGGTTTCTAATATAATCAACTTATAGCACACCAAAATAGCAAAAAGCATATAAATTAAACAATAATATTTATTTGGACATGCGGAGTTTCCATATGCTTCCTTACTTTCAATTCAAATGCATTGTGATAGTACGATTACTGTAACTAGGAAAGAAAATTGAAGGAAATAATATTATGTTAAAATAATTTTCGCTTTCCTGAATCTTACAAACCCTGTTTTGAATTTGGAGTGAAACCAATTATAGCCCGTCTCCCTTTTTCCCCATTGATGGCGTATGACCATATGTCGTGAAAATATTTTTGGAAAAAGATAGATCCAATATTATTAAGAAACAGAGGTCTTCATTACTCATAAACTTTATAAAAATACTATTAGTTCTTTACTTGTGTGTATATTAAAATGTAGTGAAGTTTAAATCTACTGAACTAATTAAAATGCATCACGAAAAATATTTAAATTCCATTTGCGATTAAGGTAATTTCAGTATTATAGTTCTCTAAGAACGTAAGTCGGGTGACTAGTGTTCGTCTACCAGTAGAAAAAAAATTATTGCAATATATTTGTCATTGAATAATATTTATTTGTTTAACATTCTTGCGATATATGCACTTGTACAAAATTAGTAGTTTATATAAGACTACCTACCAGTCTAAATATTTCAGTTAGGAGTGACAGTTTCTACTAAAGTGCCAATTTCTCTAAAACGAAGAATACAGCCTCGAATATAAATATGACAATTTTCTCTGAATGAAATTTAGGAAACCATTATTGAAATCTAAATATATATTTTTGTCGAAAGTTAGTTATATCAAGAAATCAACGCAGCATTGACAGTTCAAGTTATCATCGGATACTTCACCTATGTGAGAAATTTCATTGTGGGTAATTTGAGATCTGGGATTACATGAATGACCTACAAAGACGAGAAATTAATTAAAAAATGAGAAAGATGTGTTTAGTTCTTGTGTTGATATATCCACTCAAAAAAATTGTACTGCAATATGGGTAACTGGGGATAGTTTTGAGTAGGATGTACAATATATTTAAAAGATTTTTTTAAAATTTCTTAGATCACCTACTTAATGAAGAAGGTTCATTCTTTAGCATTTTAGCTCCCTATATAGTCTATTGAAAACTCGAAAAAAATTGTGTAAAAAATATTTCAGTACGTCAATTAATTTCCAAGATATGGAATTTTAAAATTGGGAATGGGTGCGCAAAGCAAGATTCCTTCGGCCGGCGCTCGCTGCGTGTGACGTCATAGTACAATACTAGCGCAGTCAGTTGCACGTCCATATACGATTCATTAGAAGATTACGCAATTATTATTATAAATTTCCAATGATAATACACAACCACCAATGCACCGCAAAAGGTATTTTTCTTGTTCCAATGGATATAAAAAGCAAAAATATTGGATAAAAGCTATGACTAGGTTATATCCGTTTGGAGTTGAAAGCAAAGTATATTGTTGGAAAGATCACTTTGACATAAGTACAATAACAATATACCATGTATATTAATCCTCTTGTTCATATTTGTTTGTATAAATATAATAAAACTTATCAAAATCAGACCATAAATATATAACAATTGGTGTAAAATTTTGTCAAGGTGTTATAAATTTGAAAACCGCTTAACTGATTTGTGTCATCCTTTACTTATAGGCAGTATTTACTCTCTATAAAATAATACAGAAAGAACTACTAATATTATAAATGTAAAAATTTGTGAGGATGGATGTTTGGTTGTATGGATATATGGATGTACGGACGTATGCATATTTGTTACTCTTTCACGCAAAAATTAACAAACGAAATTGTATAAAATTTGGTTTACAGATAGTATATACCCCTGGATTAATATATAGGATACCTTTTATTACGAAAAAGAGTTTCTGAGTGAAGCAAACCTTGACTACGCCGATTAATTGTGGGGCGATCACTATAATCACAAGTATACTGGATAGACCAACCGAACAAAGTCGGGGTGGGTCAGCTAGTCTATCTATACTCGCGTATACTCGGCACAGGCTGTGCCTGCACCATTGCTCGCGTGGAAATGTTTAAGAATTTTTCTTAAATTACTTTTCAAGTATAAACTGGTTGTGGGTAGAATTAAACTTAAAAAGGGTACGGTTCCTCATAAATTTAGATTTATAAGAAAACAATGATAAACCCGACGATTTGCAGTACAAAAACGTAATCAAATAAAATATTTGGAGAAACTGTCAAACAAAGACGAGGAACCCATCTTTCAATATCTGTTCAACTCATTGTATTTGAAATAAATCAATTTATTTAGTTAAATTTGCTAAGTGTAATTAATTTATGTAGGCAGAGATAATACATTACTACTTATTTGTTAACTATGGCTTAAATTTTAAAAGGTTTGGTAAGTACCTATTTACGTTGCAGCTATGAAATTAGTCCTTTTATGTAAATAACATAGGACAATTAAATCTATTTTTTAAATAGCTATATTAGGCTTGCGGGAAGGTTAATTTACCTTTGCACTTTTATTCCTCACATTTTGGCGTCAACAGAATCACTATTCTGCGATAAATATTGGAAGTCCAGTTCAGTTATTAACGGGTCTCAGAAATCTACTCCTACGACTCGGACTGCTACTCCAAAAATCTATTTTTCTGCTAACATGTTACATTAGTTCATTTCATTCATAAACTTTTCAATTAAAACATGTTTATTAATTTTATTCAAATTTCTTTGTTATTTTCATAATATAGATATATTTTACAGTTCGATAAATATTAGTAGATTTTCAACTTAAAATTTTGTTCAAATATTGTATTATTTTCTTACTTTTATACGTAAGGACACACATTCATCGCCAGATTACACAGAAAATGCTGCTCACACGGTAAGTTTTATATGCACGTGGCGGTAGTACTTTTTCATGCGTGAAATTATACGTGCAGACAATTTTTTTATATTAATGTTCTAAAAAAAACAGGAAACGGTTTTTTTGATTTTTGACGGAATTTGGTGATTTTTTATTTAAAATATTTAAAAATTCACAAACATTTTTAATTTTTACAGAGTATACGTGACTCATCCGAATGATGGTAATGTTTTTAAGTCATTAGATATTTTTCATTAAAATAAAACGGAGGACTACTTCATTGAAGAACAAAATTTGTATTTTAATATGTGATTGAATGACTTCTTTGTACTCGTACAAAGTCGGGGAACCACTAGTATACAAGTAACATGAATCTTATTTAATTGTAATTTTACTTTTGGGTAAAAAGTTTTTGCCATGAGTACGGGACTATCTTCAAAATATTATCGAAAGCTCTATAATATGTGTTGTTATAAGTTACAAATAAGTCAAATTACATTCCTTTATGATAATAGGTGCCATATTTTTAAGTGTACTACATTAAAGAAGACGGATTTAAATTGATATTAAATATGGACTGTAAGAGTCTATAAAATTTATGAATTAATATTTGTAAATATTTATTGACATTAGAAGAAAATTTTAATTGGCTGAAACTTTTATTAACTAGTAGACAATTTCTAGTGTTTAGCACTTTGCTAATGACAGGCACTCTTCACATAAACAGAGCGATGAAAATGACCATAATATCAGCAGTAGATGAATGAGTGACTGTAAGATCCCTTGTCTTCAAAAAGTTTAGTTTAATCAACGTGGCAGTCATGTAAATATCGATTAGTCAAGTTACACCATTCGTTACAGCCGTCATTTTATTCTCTCGTTTGAGTGTTCATATAACTTTGATCTTCAATAATCCCGTCTTAAACTGACTTCTAACTACCTGCCACTGTTTTTAAACATATTACCTACAGTCGTAATATTTATACTGTCTTATAATTCCTCACAATAAAATTCTCACCTATGGGCATTAACAGGATTGTAGCTACATGTAAGCTTGTTTGTTTTCTCCATCCTTTCACCTCTTTCTGCTATTTATAAATTTTTAGTTCTTTTCTGATCCTCATACTCCCTTGACATAAGAAATTTGTTTCCGTTTTTTACCTTCTGATGAAAAGCTCGAATCCCACTTTCCTCTTACGGAAAGAGGAGCTGTGTTATAAATACATATTGAGACACTTATTGCACACTTGCGAACTTCGACTGGTACTTCTTAAATTTGCATGAGATTATATATATATATAAAGCATGTTCATTTCATATTTTGACTATTTGTATTCTAGCAAATATTGTGAGTTAAGAAATAATTTACATACGTCTTTGTTTGTCGCATTATATACGCCACATTGGATCTTGCATAACATTTATTTATTGATAGTTCTGCACGGAACTAACGTAACCCCTAGTGTAACCCATGTTTTACTTTCATAATCTCTAAGTATATTACATTCAGAAGTGGCATCTGTTGACAAATGAAACTCCTCTATCACCTTTTATCATTGCTTCTTTATCCACATTGATTATATTTATCCACATACATTATTTAGTTAATTCCTTAATATCCCAAAGTATCCTGTTTTTGTCACTTCTTATTAACGTTTCTCCTTTTTCTTTATTTCTCATATTCTTTTTCCATCTTTTCCCCTCCTTGAAGTGTTTTTTTTCTGTTTTTCAATTAATTTATGCGTTAGTGTAAATCTTTATTTTATTTAAACTTTTTGAATTTGCCTTGTGAAAAATATGTTCCTTTTACATGTTTGCTTTATTTTCTTTTGAGGAAAAAGTAATAAACATTTTTAATATAACTATTTCGAAAGATTGACTTTTCCATTATCTTTTATAATTGCACCTGACAAGTTATACAATATTTCTTGAAATTCTGTTCCCTTTGGAAATAATGATGATTGTTGCTCTCTTCTTTGTTGATGTTGTATGTTAGCTATTTCAAGGATATTTGCAAAGACATCTTCCACTCACCTTACACCCACTGAAGCGCTGACCATGTCTAGATCTAATTTTACTGGTGACTGTAAAAGTATTAAACGTCTTGAGTCTCAACTTGAGTCATATTTTGAATTGCTTGTGCAACCACTATGAGAACAATTTTTTACAGCTGCTCAGAATATCAGTCCAGCCCCTCTCGACGAGCGGCCAGGCATTAAATCCGGATCCCTGCGGTACACCGTACCGTCAAAGACTGTAAGCTTTCGGACAATCAAACAACTTGGTGACAATATTTTCTCATGAAATGGAAACCATTTAATGTTATTAATTTAATGCTGAAATCATCTCTAAGAGTATGATTTCAATTTAATGGTAAACGATTCCATTTGAACGTTGAACTCATTTCCAATTTAATAGAAAACATATTGCCAATTAAATGGTGAAGATCACCAATATAATGGCGCAGTAATAATCTCTAATTTATTTGAGAACAATTTTCCTAATTCATAAGAAACATCAACAATTTAATTGTGAATATTATCAATGTAATTTTAGACAATTCTAATTTAATGGAAAACATATTCCCAATTTTATGAGTAAACGTCACCAATTTAATGGGCAGCTAATATTCAATTTAATGGAGATCCTATTCCCAATCAAAGGGAAACACCACCAATTTATTGATGAAAATCACCAATTTGACCATGAACTCATATAAAATTGAATGATTAACTTATCTCCAATTTAATGTAGAATGTATTTCCAATTAAATGAGAAAACGTCACCAATTTAACGGCGAATGTCACTAATTGAATTATGAAGCCATCTCCAAATTAATGGAGATCATATTCCCAATTGCACTGGATACATCATCAATTCAATGGTGATCATTCTTCCGACTTAATGAAAATAATTATCTCCAGAAATGCAACGTTATAATTACATTATTTTAATGTAGGCTTTATCTCATAATAATAGATTAGTTGTCTACATTTTATTGGGTTAGATCAAGTCATTGTTTTCACTGAAATAGCTACGCTCAATTATTTCACTATTACTTCAATTGTTATGACATAGAAAGGATAGTTATATTTTATTTTCCAATTATATAAATATTTTATTGTTTAACACGTCAATTTTATTTATGTTCGTTTTGATCAAAATAGATTGTTTTAGGTTGCTCATACAAATATTATTGGCATTAGTATTATAACACATGACAGTTCTTGGCTTGAACATTTCAAGTACACAAAATATTTTATTGTACCGCATAACACGTCAAATGAATTTTACTAAAGTAGTAACATCTAGACAAAATAATTTTATGTTGCTGGTAATCCATCAATTTGAATGATTCTTTTTCGTTTAAATGAGTAAACCTCCAGTATAAATATTTGAAATTTTGGTTAAAACTGAATGCGTTTTCATCTAGTTTAGATGATGTAGGTCTAATGATAATCTAACGGGCGACGTATCTAAATTTAAAACCAGTGATGAAAAGCAAACTCATCGAGTTTCAACTAATATTACTTATCTTCACGTAAGCAATATTTTCTGTTAATATCCATAAAGACATATTTTGAGAGCCTGTCTATAGATGTACAGAAAATATATATCGGGTATTTAAAAAAAATTATAGTTGCAAATGCTTTCGTATTAAATTGACAAACAAGTCTAGATTGACATGCGATAACTAATAAATGTATTATCAACATAAAATTCGGTTATGTTTGAATATCACTTATATTTATTGTAATAAATCACTGGCAAATTCCACTTACTTTCAATCAAGTATTTCATTGTCAATTAACATCGCAAACTTGTTCAATATGGTGTATGTGTTTTTATTTTCCATTTATCAATACGATAGTTAATACATAAATATAATCGTATATCTTGTATTCTTGCATTCGCAATAAATTCGTGTAAAACGGGATCATATTCCACATTCGTGCTAGAGTTATTATAAGCAATGCATTTTTAAGCCTAAGTGATGATATAATTTGATATAAAATAATAAAAAGAATATGAGATAAGGAAAATATAAAGCAACGAAAAATAAAAAAATGATAAAATGAAAAGAATTGCAAAAGAAAGTAAGAGAATAATAATAAAAATATACGAATGTAAAGAAAAACATGGAATATAAAAGAATGTTGGGACAAATGAAAATAATGAATTTTTTTATGATTATTTAAAAATGAAATTGGATAATCGTTGATACATTTTTTATAACGAGGCAGGACCAATGGATCACAGGAAATAGAGAAAGGAAGGTAAAAAAACATGGTGCTATTTTCTCTTTTCAAAATATTCTCGCTTATACATTTCTCCCACCTAATACACTTCTCAGAACTATTGATTAATTTGTGAGTATTTACACCCTCAAATAATGTTTTTTCTTTAACTTGAAAATAAGCTGAATTACGGATTTGCCTTTTTCATTGTCTAAATTTTTTTCGAAGGTCTTTCTTTGAGATTCTGTGACTCGTAAGGAAAATTAGGAAGAAATTGAAATATTAAATATATGTAAGTATAACATAAACGAGTTAGTATAAATTATAAATTATATTCTATGGAATATAAAAGCATGTAACATAGCAAACAAATTAAATTATAGGTACATGACATAAAACGTTGTTTTATATGTAATACTAGCTGTACCGATGATACTTTGCATACGTGGAATGGGGTATAAGAAAAGTTATTAGGATTTTTTGTTTTTAGTTTTTTTCTCTCAGAATTATATGGGCATTAAGTTTACTAAAAACGCTAATAGGTGGCATTGGCAATACAAATGTCGTAATATTAACCAAGTAATGGTATTTTTTATGCCTGTAATATCCAGATAAAAAGTATTCCGTATGTTGCTCGAGTTCACAAACTATTATCGTACCAAATTGTATCTAAATCAGTGCAGTATATTTTTACATGACTGAAGAACAAACTAACACAAAGATACGTAGACGGACAAAAATTTTATATACAAGTTTTTGGCTTATACTATCACTCTATACGTGAAATCATTCACTACTCTAAAATAACAACAATTTATTGTATATTGTTTATTTAATATTATTATTTAACAAAATTATATTTTTACTAATTTATATCAATGTATTTAATAAAAAGTCAATCGAAGCAATTGAAAAAATAAGAGCACTGCACACAAAATTAAGGCTTGGTTACAGGAGTAAAAATGGGGCCACCTCTTATTCCTCGATGGATTAATATTTAAATTAACTTTTTGACTTTCTTAACCACAATGTTGTTAGTGTTGGGCAGATTCTGCAACCAGTCGGATGCGTTCAGCATTTGTTTTTTTGGTGCGTTACACGATTATGTCGTAACAGAATGTCTTTGACGTCTCTAAAGGAGTTTTACTTCCAAAGTGAAACGTAAAATATCACTAAATTGTAATAAGGGGTCTGTTTTTCTTAGTTTTATCAATCTAACTCGCTGATAATTTTAATATTATTATATTAAACTCTCAACAAATCATAATTTTTAACTAAGTGCTAGAGTACAAGACTTCAGTTAGTAAGTTTTATTATTGAAATTAAGGACTTATGACAGATACTGTCTAACTCATAGAAAAGCAAGTTTCCCAAGAAAGATTTCATTTTTAATAAAAAAAGTAAATTAAAAAGTTTAATACTTAACATAAAAAAAATACATTCAGACACTTTCTAAACAACCTACTTACATATAGGCATTTGACATAAAGTACCCATTTTCAATGAAAAAAAAGGAACAATTCGAGGGTCATTATTGGACAGATTCTCCGATAATACTTTGGTGCAAGTATAAGGTTTTTCAGACAAATAACGAGTTTCCATCATAGATAAATCAAATTGTATGAACCACAATGTTACACAATATCATTAATTATTTTCTGTTAGAAGCTGTTTATATTAGACTATAAATTTATTAAAAAATGTCTTCTGGAGAGGAGATGTGGGCGTATCAAAAAGTGCGTACCTGCTTACCACACAACACGGCGTTGCAGCATAAAGAAATATTTTATTAATATCAGCTTTGTTTGTAAGCCTGTAAAAGAAAGTATAAAACTAAAACATTACAGATATTTGAGGGGTCAGAATAAAACAACTTTCCAGGAGTTTGTTTTTGCCGGGATGAAATTAAGTATCATATTGACTCATCGATTTTTCAGCCGAATCGAGAGAAAGTATGTTTCTTTTTTGAAGTGAGAACTTTTTTTAACTCACCCTATCCAAGTGGTTATGGGAAATTTTTGATAGGAAAATATTTGCGATTTCGCGTCGCGCCACAAGCATGACACGCTAAAGGAAGAAAGCACGAATAAGAGGAAAGTCGAGCAGCCGAGTTAGTAAGTATATATTTATTCCGCCGCTTTGCACATTGAGTTATTGGCGCAGCAATAAAACCACTGGATTATGTTCGAGACGTGACGCGACTGAAGTCTTCAGTTCAAATCTCGATGCTTGTTTTTTTTCTTCGATGATTTTATTTTATAAATTAAAATTTCTTCATTGAATTCTAATTTACATATCCTTTTATCACACATTTGTTAAAGATTCACTTAATTTTACTTCAATTTAAATCAATTATGAGTTTTAAGTACATGCATGCCCAGATAAAATTTAATGTAAAAAAGTGGATTATCGACGGTAAATTTCCCACTGCTAAAATTCTATCCTTTTCATATTTTCTTTTTAAATATATTATTCAAATATTGAATATATTTGGCGTTAATTTTGTAGAAATTCATTATTCACAATTAAATGAAACTACGTGATGTAGTATTATTTCTACTTTCTTTACCACGACCTAGGTTTCGTTGTATTACAACATCTTCAGGTGGGATATTAGCAAAGATTTTTTGGTGGATATTAGCAATCTTTGCTAATATTAGCAATCTGCTTTTTTTAATATCCCACCTGAAGATGTTGTAATACAACGAAACCTAGGTCGTGGTAAAGAAATTAAAGAAAGTAGAAATAATACTACATCACGTAGTTTCGTTTAATTGTGAATATATTATTCATTAATACAGTATAAATCAAACTCTCTTTCTCTCCCAATCTAGGAGTATACTCAGTGTATAAAGTCCACGTTTATATTTAAAAGACCTATGTTTTCTCTTTAGATTAATGTGTTTATTTATTATGTATTTTGTGTGTTGTTACAAAAGTTAGTGTTATCACTCAGTACATAGTGAGCGGAAGTCCTTTAAATTGTCCATGGAGAATTTCAGTTTATATTAAAGCTATGTTGTTATTAAAATGTCCGTTTAAAAATTCTAAAATGATTGTCGTAATTATAACAAATATTAATACTTTTATCGCCCATTAAATAAACCAGCTTTATCAGTATCTTCCGTAATGGTTACGGTTAGTTACTTACTATGATATTTTCAGTAAGATTGTATAAGAATCAAAAGGAATTAAGAGTGCATCATGTGAGCTACTTAATGATTGTGAACTGTAAATTATTTTTAGTTATTTGTATATATTAGCACTTTGAGATTTAAATTAATTTAAGCTGTGATAGATTATGTTTTGGATTATATTGGGGAAGGTTATGTTAAGAATGGGTTATATGGGTTAATGAGTCATCTTGTTTTGGTTTAGGTTAAACGGGTTAGGTTGGATTAGGATACCTTACAATTTCTTATTTTGTATTGATTTGGTTAGGTAGATTTCTATTGGTTGGATAAAGTAAGATTAGATTAGGTTTGGTTTGATTTTGTCAAGTAAGAATAGGTTACATTGGATTAATTTGAATGAGGTTAGATTGCATTGGATTTACTTTGTTATCCAGCAAAGTATTTATATCGAGGGTGGTATTTTTATCGAGTACGGATTCAAAATTTAGAAATTTTTTTTCCAGTAAACCATCCATCTCCGCTTGATGATATTTATATCAGAGGGTCCTTCTCCTTAAACATGTTAATATATACATATATATATATATATATATATGTATGTATGTATATATATATATATATATATATATATATATATATATATATATATGTATGTATGTATGTATGTATGTATATATATATACATATATATATATATATATATATATATGTACATATATATATATATATATATATATATATATATATATATGTCTTGTATTTTGAATTCATTAAGCAATGAATCATTTTCTGTTATGCAATTATGGAAGACAAATTTATAAAAATGAAACTCTGAGAAACATCGATCCAGAGTCTTCATTTGTTAGTTGTGACAAGCTCTCTGTAATAAAAGCTAGCTTGGGTTATTGCATTAATTTCTAAGAGCTCTATATTTTTGTTAGATTATATCCCGAATGATTTTTTTCATTTATTTTTTTACTTCGCGAGTTATTATTTTTATTGGGCAATATATTTCTATAATATCGGAAATAATATAAGCATAGAAACGATTGTGTCTGGTGATAGAATTTCTTAAGTCATGTTCTTAAATATTTTCTTCATCATACTAGCAACTTTTTGAATAGTTAGAAATGTTCGAATAATCTAAACGACAAAAAAGTCATTTTGTTTTCCTCCGGTTTATTAGTAATAATAGCTTCTGCAAAAATAATGGTTTCTCCTTTTAAGAACTACCAAATAGTAAATGTCCTCAGAGAGGCTTCCTACACTTTGTCAGAAAGAATATTGGTTTTTGTACGGGCCTTTGGTCGTTATGGATTTATTCCGTGCCAGAGGCTGGGAATAAATCTGGGCTGCAGTGTGCGGTACACTTGTTGACCATATTTTTTCTCGTCCAGAGGGAACGCAGATAATCTTTTATTTATTTATTTAATTTAATATGCTATTGATACACATGGGGGGGTATTAGCTACTTATTGCTACGAGAGCAATATATTACAGGTAATTGTAATCTTGTTATCATTGCTTAATAACTTTTAGGGACTTACCTTATTAAAACGGGAATTTTGATCATTATCAGTCTTTCCAAGTGTTAATTCACAATCTAATACATAATAGATATAACTGGTTACAGGTATATTTTACTTTATATGTTTATAGTATACTTCATATAAATGTGTATATGATATATATATATATATATATATATATATATATATATATATATATATATATATACGTAATGCTAAGAGTAATTTGTAAGTAATTCATTAATTATAATTGTAATAACTATAATTATAAAAAGTAAAAAATTGTCTTGATAAATAAATAACAACTAAAGATAATGTTTTATGAATTCATTTTAATTTATCTTCTGCCCATTATTACGGTTACGCTATTTATTTTTATAAATATACTATCAAATCTTCCATTTTATTTATGAATATAAAGGGAATTACATGTTGTTTAAAGCAGGTTTTGGTTTCGCAAGCAGTTATTTTGAATTTCATTTCCTCTAAAATGGAAAAGATTTAAACTTGACACGTAAAAAGGGAAGATGATAACAACCATTGAGGGATAGTAAGGAAGGTGGAATAAGGAAAGATAATATTTTTACAAGGAATAACAATTGTATGCATTGATGAAGCTTTGATTTATTTGGTTAATTGATTAACTAGGATTCGTAAATAGGGGATAAAAAATCAAATATTATTCCATTTTCAATGGTCCCTGCCATCAAAATTTAAAAACAAAACTTTATGAGATCAATTCATTGTCCGTCTGTCTTTATGTCCGGTGAAACCCAATTTTCAGGAGCAGGTAGAAGTACCAAATTGTTATTAATATCAAATACTATAGTGCACTATCTCCTAGTCCTGTAGAAAAATAATTTAAATATAATATTGAGTTTCTAACGCAATGCAATAAAAAGACACATCCTTATAAATACCATGTACTTTATACTGACTCATTCATCCAAACCTGTAGGGTACTTCTCGTTGACCATTGGGTATGACAAAATTTGGTCGACAAAACCTGGAAATCAGTAATTTCTAAATAATAATTCCAAATTGAATCATTTTGAGTTATTATTGTGACCAAAACTTTATTTTTTTTTCTTAGATAAAAATGTAGGAAAGTTTGTAGAGCTTTTGCTCTCGTCGGCATGCTTATCTTCACATCCTTTGTGGGATAAAGTATCTGAAGTCAAACATGTATGTAATTATGTTAATTACAACTTTACCGTATCAATGTTGACGAGAAGCATTTATACGTACGAGTAAATAACAATTTCTTATTTTTGTATTATTTGTAAAGTAATTAACAAGTTTTAAAATTTATAACGGTATAGTCGCCTTAGTACACAAATCCTATTCCATTTAATCGTGTTTTGTTGCAGTAAAAGGCCAAGTTGGGGAACTTAGAAATATATATTGGCCTACTGGCATATTACTATTACATCAGAAAAATCAAGCAAAAAACTGTGCAAAGAATGAAGGAGACAGAAGTAATATCTTAAAATATAGTACAAAATGTAATACAGCTCTTGCATTTAATCACAAAATTCATGAATTTTTAAGTGGGCAAAACAATTTTTCTTTAGTCAAATAAAATAAATACCATAAACTATATGAATTATTATATAAATACATCTGTAATCGGTTCCAGTACATACAATCAAGTTATCACTTTGAAGCTTGGTCTCTCACAAAAAGACTTACGAAAGTGAATTTATTCCCGACAGTTCAGGTAACACACGGTTCAGGTCCAAATAGCTTTTCAGCAATCCGACAGCTATTTAATAACGCGAGTCCACGTTGATGTCTACGGTTGTCTAGGGTGGAGTATAGAAAAGATTTTGGGGAAAGTGTCGTCTCACGAACAGTCACAACGGGTTGAAATGTCGATTAGAATATACGAAACTGCAATGAGTTGAGTGGAAAAATCTAATAGAGGTTTTAAAGATTCATGTTTATAAATGCTATAACTGCAATGTTGAAATTTAATCAATTATATGATAAAATTAATATTGTTTTTAAATAATTTTTATGTCATCCAGAAAGTAATATATTTGTATAGGGTAAATGAAATATAGAAAATCTTTAAAGCATGAGTGGAAGTTGTATTAAGAGGGTTCCGTACACGTATAGGTACTTACAGATATTTAAGTGTAAATAGTATTTCTATTCAACAATTTACAAATATTAATTTTTCACGGTATAAATGTATTACGGCATAAATGTATATTAAGAAAAAGAGGTTCTATACGCAATCGAATAATGGGAATTATTATTTGTGTATTAAAGAGTACTGGCAAATGAAAGTAACTTTAAATTTACTTTAAAAATATTTGATTCGAATTAAAATGTTTAAAAATAACTGTTTAAGTAATTAATGATATTGCTATTAAATTGTTTAAATTTTTTCGAAAGCAATTTTATATCGTACTATGGCAGACGTAGCAGTTGTCGCTGGTAATACAGTGACTCCTGTTAAAAAAGGTTTCACTCAATATTATGTTTCGCAAAGGTATCATTATATTGTTCATTATCATGTAAGTCATTATATTGTTCAGAAGACCTGGAAAATACTTCAAAAGAAGACCAGGATCGGGAAAAATAGGGTGCATTGAGTGCAGGGACGATCGATACATTGGGAGCAAAACTTTACGAAATCTGAAGTCTACCTACACAAACATCAAAAACAATCTCTAAGAAGTGAAAGTACGTGTTAGTCTATGTACTGCAAAAGGTTACTCCTAGGGCACCATACCGCATAGTCTAGGTTTGCCCAAAATTGTGCGAAATGGATTGATGTGGAGTGGAGTAGAGTTTTATTCACTGATGAAGTAAAAATTTTTTTATTTGGTAAATAATGAAGACACAGAAGATTGCGACTTATGATGGAGGCTCTGTTATATTTTGGGCAGGCATAATTTCGGAAGATAGTACGGAGTTAGTTTTCTTTTTTAAATGGCTCTTTGAATACACAACGATGCAACAGGAAAATCTTATTTTCTCATGCATAAACAATACTGTCTGTTACAAGAGATGCTTGTTCCTTCATGGACGATAACGCTCTAGCGGGCAAACTAGACGCTATCGTGACTGAGGTAAGGATTCGCCGTTTAGATTGTCCAGCACGAAGTGCCGACCTCAATATTTTTGAGCATCTATGGGACATTCTAAAATGGTCTGCACATCCAGCCCCACAGAACAACCGAAAATTAAAAACAGTTATTATGTCCGATTAAAGATCTTCCCCAATAAATCATTGAAAACCTCACCTAGGCCATTCTCACTTTTGTTTCGTTGAAACGAGTAATTTGTAAATAATACAAAAAAAACGAATTACGAAAGTCGAATTTACAAGTCAAAAGTTTTTTGCTCTTATGAAATAATATTTATTTCATTTTGTTGGACAAAATTTAATTTTCTCAGGATTTTACTTGAACAGACAGAAAAAAATCCTAAGTCCACATGACACGAGAAAAATATATTTTTAAGACCTTTACTTATCTCCTCTTTGGTTGTTATATGAATATTTCTTAAAATGTTGGTTGTACAAAACGTTTGCATAATACGTAGGTTAATAAAATGTTTTAATAATCAAAAAACGTTTACAGACTGATCTTATTACTAACGCTATCTATGTCTACATGGTCGTATATTGTAATTGTGATGTTAATTAAATTAAACTACTTTACTTCCGGAGTGACACTTTCCCGTCTCATTTTAACACTACGCCAAATTTCAAGTTTCTACGTCGCATGGTTTCTCAGAAAATATGTTTTGAAAATAAAAAAAAATGTGAATGGTGGGAAATAATCATATCGTTAGTAGGTGTAAAATGTAGGAAATATTTAAAAAATTATGACAACTGGAGTCGTCGCTATAGTTTTCCTTAGTAGGTGTAAAACCACATCTCTACTAGGTGTTAAACTTTGGGAATATTTAAAAAATTATGACAACTGGGATCTTTGCTATAGTTTTTCTATTACTTGTGCGGGGGTTTCTAAAAAAATATTTTAATTTAAATGGTTTCGAAAATATGGGCCGGAGGAAAATATTTTTTTCGCATGTTTTTCAGTGCATCTCTGAAGATATAATACCGAAAATTATGAAAAAATATTTTTGAGACGCTTGTCAGCCCTTTCAAACGACCTTATATATGGAATTAAAAAAAAATTTTATTCCATATTAAATGTCGAAAACAAAAAAAAATTGAAACAGTTACTTGATTTGCCGTTCTTAAAATTTCAAGTGAATATTTTTGGTGAATATTTCAAGTGAATATTTTTTTATGGTATATCAATGTTCCAAATTTCAAGTTTCTGCGTCAAGCGATTTCTGAGAAAAACGGCCTAAAAATTAAATACATTTATATTTAGGTAATTTTGTAAACCACGATCCCATTCTATAGCACTCAATGTAGGAACACGAACTTATTTTAAGTGAATAAATGAAAATATAAAAGTAATTTTTCTGAAATATTGGCTAGGTGAATACAAATTAGTAAGAGTATGTAAAAATGTATGTATTATATTTTTGTGTACTATACTTTTGTTTCTAATCGTATTTTCTTAATGATTAGATTATGAAACATAGGTGCGCACAATATGACGATCTCAGTACTTTTACTTGGTAAGGCATTAGTCATATAGAGTATAAATAAAATTATTTGCAATGTTTGGAATTATCGAAGTTAAGTGAATTTGTAAAATTAATCTATATGCTCGCTATGTGGGTTTCTTATTCACTATAATAGTTATAAAGTTTAAAAATTTAGGGGTTTATCTTACTCATATTAAAATGTTGATACATATTAATATTATTCTTTTAATTCAAAATGGGCTTAACATATATTTGAAAGGCGTGAGAGAATATTAATTTGTTTGCATTGTTCATTACTTGTAATTATTTTATATTATACAGTTCTTATTGTTTGCTCTTCAGGAACAAGATACGTGTTACAATGGAGACAAAATACAGTTTATATATATATATATATATATATATATATATATATATATATATATACACACACACATACATATATACACATGCACTCACGCAAGCACACGCGCATGCAATTTTTATATTATTTTTTTTGACCTTGTTGGACGGGTTGTAATGTAAATAACATGTGATAATATAATAACATCTGGTTTTTAGGATATAACTATCTATTAAATTTCGTTTTCCTTCTTTGACCTAATAACGAGTACCTTTGCAATGGTTAGGTTAAGTTAGGAGAGAATTGATAGAAAAACAAGGTAATATGGGAAAATTATGTAATGTAAAATCCCTCGATCGTAATTTTCTTTAGTAAATGAAAAAATAACACGGTTCCTTAAAAATTATATAACAACAAAATCAATTCAATTTTCATCCAAAATATAATATTTTTCTATAGTAGACTTTATTTTTCAAAATATGTTTTATTACGGAAAATAATTTACTTCTCAAAAAAAACATTTTGTTGTCTACAAAATTTCCTTAATCATAATTATACTTACACGCGCCACTATCACAAATAGGGTCTCAATGAAAAAAAAAAATACTGAATTACCAGTACTACGAATATTTTCTTTTGACTTAAAAAATACTCGTACCAGTTCAAGCTCAAATGTCATTAAGGAGAAATTTTAACAATGTTATACAAGAATGTAAACATAATAATTCTTAACTTGTATATTTTGCTAGTTGTTTTAGCTATTTTAAGTAGTTTTGAATAAGGCTGGAGCTAGGAAAAATTATGAAATGTGAACAAAATTTTACAAAATCATCTTGTGAAACTAATTCCGTGAAACATTTTTCACAAAAAAACTTTATAACTTTTTGAGAAATGCATCATAATATTAAAAGCTTACACAAAACAAGAGCATTTTGCAATAATATCTTAACATCGAGCTTAAAGGAATGTATCTGCACTAGAACTGACTTATTGACCCGTCCTTTTGAAAAAAGTATTTAAACTACAAATAATCTTTAGTAGCTACCATCCAACATCAGAAATGGTCAGTTTTAGAAATTTATTTCTTGGACAGTATTGTAGAATATGTCCTAAACTTCTTATTTATTTACCTTTCGACTTCAAACAAACAATCCGAAATTAAAAAATGTTTAACGACTTTAATGTAACAGAATATCAGAAGAGCAATTTTTAACCAACAGAGAAAAATATACCTAAAAAAAAGTTTGTTGTCAAAATATTTCTTTTTAAATAAGCAATTAGACAATAAGCAAAAATTAAACAATAAGCCAAAATTAAAAAAAGCATTAAGAGTACTTCAAAACATATTTTAAATATGAGGCGGATACTATTTTAATATTAAATTATAAAATGTTTAATACAGCTACGTATTGCCTATGGTTTACTTTTGGATTTTGGCTTTGATCATGTGTCTTATTTAATTACATTACTTTTAACATACTTATTTGGTTTTAGGGTTCCGTCCACTGATTAAAAAAGAAACCCTTATAGGATCACTTCGTTTTCCATCTGAGTGTCTGTGGGTTAAAACCCTTTTCTCAGAAACGCGTGGAGGTATCGAGTTGAAATTAAATAAGAAATAATTAGGTCTACGTTCTCTTAGAGCTGAAAAAAATTGAGCTTACAAATCAACGCAATCAAAAATAATCCTAAAGACACGGTCATTTATGCTGCATATTTTGATACTTGCAAATAAATCAAAACCCATAGGGCACTTTTCGTTGATCTATAATGATGAAATTTGGCAGAAAGCAAGGTTCCACAGGAAAAGTAAGGGAAAATATAGTTAATTTTTAGTTATATAACGTAACCAAATACATTTTTTTGAATATGCGACTACGAAAGATATAGCATGCAATATATTTTTGTTCTTAAAATCAACATTTTATAAATACTTTAATAGGAATATTATGTAGCATTAAATGTTTATAAATGCCACAACGTGTACAGAACTCTCCTAGTGCGAGTTTCGCTAGTGTTTGACAGGATTTTGTTGTAGTTATTTTAATATTATTATGGTAATATTAGAGAGCATTTATACATACTTAAAACGTTTTCTTTTATGTCAAATTTTAAACAAACATGTATATGATAAATTGACAGAGAATACACTTGAGGGATTTTTACATTTCGTAGTTTTTCCATATTATCATGTTTTTCTACCAATTTCAATAATTGCAAAAGGGATTTGTTATTACTGACAGATAAGGAAAACTGAATCTAAAAGAGAGAGATAAGTAAATTTTACATGTAATTTAAATTATGGCCTGTTCAATAAAATAAAAAAAAATATAATTAAAGATTTTTTTGCGTGTGTGTGACGCAATTTCAAATACACGAAATGAAAATGTCAAGTCGCATTTCGTAGATTTGACATTTGATATCAATCCATCGAAGATGTTGTAATTGCGTCCATAGTGAGCGTAAGACTACAATGAAATAGTCAGGAATATTGCTGAATTAGGTGCAGAAAATGTGTTTTAATTTTATGTATTTTAATTAATGTATTTTATCAGAAAAAAATATATTTTATGTGAAATTTAATTCAAAACAATATTTAAAATTAAATTTTAGTTTCATCGGTTATTTTAAAGAACAGTCAAACTGGCAATGAAGCGATACCAGTTTTTGGCTATAACTTCAAATATTTATTTCGAATATAAACTTGCTCTAAAGTTAATGTTGTCTTTGTTAAAGTTTTGGTTTTAATTATGTTGAGATCTGACAATTCAAGGGAGGTTAGAATTTGTAAACCACGAGCCAGATATTATATGATGAAGAGAAGGTGGTGAGGAGGGAGAAAGAGAAAGTGAAAGAGAAAAATAGAGTGAGAGAAGAAAGGAAAGGGGTACAGGCCAATATTACAAAAAACTGTTCATGCCGATTTACTCATTCAAGTTGTGTAAAAATAATGCACATACATGAATTATTGTGTTTAATTAGGTTTAAAAATAGTAAATATATCCCCATTTTCTATTGTGTTTACTGAAATGTAATACGTGACTTGGAAAATCGAAATGAAAGCCAGAAATTCCATCAATTTCTTTACTAATTTATTAATAAGCTATTTCACTATAATTTTCTATGATATTTGCAGTATATTAAAAATGTCTACAAATTTCAAAGCTTAGGTTAAATAGATTATGAAGTGTTGGAAAAAGGAATATCACTACACTCGAAAATAGGACATCTAGTGAATTACATTGAAAATAAATAATGTTTGGTTGAAAATGGCAATATTAAAACTTATAATGTCTATACTAAGAAATTAAAGGAAAAGTGTTCCAAATGATTGTAATTACTATTTTTTTTAATCTAATGGTAATCACATAGATAGGCCTCGATACCCTCCAATAATGGAATTTTATATATTTTATATATTTTCCATATAACGATTTATCCGCAAAGGATTTTTAAAATACCTCCAAGGTGGTTGCAATATACTGTCAGATAACCCTGCACAATATTATTGAAACTGGAACTACCCCATATTATAGAGGTGTAAGTATATATTCTGCTCACTGAACCGGTATGTAAAGTAAACGGCAACACTTGATATCAATGACATTTTTCCCACAGGCAAATGGTATTTTACTCGACTACGGTAGAAAAAGCGCTATTATAAAGCGAAAGAATTTCACAGGCTACGTATGTATGTATAGATGTAAGTTTGTTCCGTTGTCCAGATTAAACTATTACAATGATTTCAACAAATGATGTGTTTATAGATTTATTATGATCTTGAGAGTATCATAAGACATTTAGTGTTATGAATTTCATTTTTCTTACAAATAAATTTAACAAAGCTAAGTGTAAAATATACTTAGCTATGCAAAAATTTCTTCTACTTATATTATTTTTAATGATTTTTGTTTAAGTGAGTAGAATCTGGTGGTGTGACAATTTTGCTTGAATTGCTATTTATATGATAAAAAATGAAAGTTGATCAAAAATCAGCAGTGAAAAATTATATTAATTTTTTTAAAGATGAGTGAGTTATGAGGTTCCAAATGTCCATTACATTTGGAACCACATTGGGGATACAATGAAGACACATCATTTACTTTTGCAGAAATTATTCTCCAAAAATAAATGATGTGTCTAAAGGAATTTCTTTAAAAACGAAAATTAATTTTTCAGAATTTTTTAGACATTAAAAAAATATTATTTATTAGTTAAAATATCCACGTACGAAGACAAGTATCTATAATTATTATTATTTATTTATCATATTTTATTCGTTTCACGATATTCTTTTCTTTATTAATATTTTCACATCTTCTTCATCTTTATTTCTTCTAAATACAATTTTTAAAGCCTCACATAAAAGTCATTCCTTTTGAATTATTACAATACTGATCTTGATGTCCTGTTATTAACGTCCAAATAATAAATCCAATAAAAACAAAATAACTTATTTTAAACATAGTTATTAAAGCAGTTTTTCAAAATTTTATAAAATTTTGGCACATTAGTTATAGAGCATATTTACATTTATTTTCAAGTCTATCTTTTGAAAACGTAATTTGTTTTAAGGATAGTTTCAAATTATAAGTTTCTTTAGGAAGATTATTTTGTATCAAGAAAGATGTCAAATTTTATTTAGTTCTTGATATTCTACTCTTTGTTGCTATGTGTGTTATGCCGAAAATAAGAAATGACTTGCCATTAAATACAATGCTCGCATTTTTTAATAAGTTAAATAATGTTTATAAGACAAAATGTCCAATTATTGCTTGTTCACTGTTTGTCAATGAATATGAATATCATAGTGATTAAAAATATTTTTACGGATTTTACTACGACGAAGTTTAAAATATTAATCCAGTGTGGTATTTGTTCACATACTCGTATAATTGTTGAATGAGCCTACCTTTAATATGATATTTAAACATAACTAAGGTGTAGAAATGTCTCTAAGTGTAGGAAGTTTAATAAAATAAATATTCTGGTAAAGTTTTACTTATTCTCCTTATTTAATTATTCTCGTGACAAGAACGTAGTTTTACACAGCTTATGAAGGCGTTGTTTTATATTCGGTTTTCAAGAATTAGGCTAAATATTTATCCCAAAAGTTTAAAATTTATAAAAAAATCCAATTAATTAATTAGTGTTATCTGCAGATTTCCTGGTTTTTCTTCTACATAATAAAATATAAAACACAGACTCCGTAACGCCGTAGATACACCCGTCCGTAAACTACATTTAAAAATCTTATAAAATCGATATTAATGGCATCCATAGTATACAAAACAATATATTCTTTCAGTTTATTGTGGATTGTTCATATCAATGACGTCACATTACTCACGTATTTCCTTATACCAATTGTCCATAGGCTGCATAGTACCATAATGCGTCCAAGTGACACGACCAGCAGGAGACCTGCCTTATTGATACAATTGAAACGAGACTTAGGCCTTGTAAACATTATGTGGTTTAGGTGATTTTTTTTCCAATTTTTAAACACACCTTTGTGTATAATTAAAGAATCAACAAGTGTACGTATTCCACTAACAGGGAAAATTAAATAATTTGGGATACTGGTACCTTTTAGATCTAACCACTTGATAATATTTTTCCTTTTTCCTCACTTACTATAATAATTTCTCTTTTTAATAAAATTCGTGTTTGAACTTTTCAGTTCATCTAGATAAAGTGAACTTTACCTGTGATTTTATCAAATTTTATAATACTTAAGCTGTTTTGGAAGCCGCTGCAAGATGGTGACACTATAGTTGTATTACACGAAGCCAGTATTTTCATATTTATGGTATGTAATTTTTTTTTCTAATTGCTATAGTATATTCAAATATTCCGATAATCAAAGATTCCAAAACTTCGAAAGCGAATTTGATGGAATTATAATATTGCGATAGTGGTATAATTGCAATAGATAGTAAAATTATATATAGAGTTACTCAGTCTTATATAAGAACGATAAATACACGTTCCTTTTTTTAATCACAATAACGCTACTTGATGTTAACACTCCTCTGAATAAAAAAATTATAAAGCAATATGTAATCTACGTTACTTTAAAAGTCGACAAATTGGTCTAGGACGGTTAATTAAAATTGGTTTACAAATAAAATCAGTACCTGCGGTAGTAGATGCGGCAATATAACGCACCAAGTGGGTTTATTTACAAAGACAACTGTAACTCATAATTTATAACAAAAATCACTCATTTACCACCTGAAGAGGCATTAAGTTGGACAGGAGAAAAAATATTTTTTTTTGCTACTTACTGTATTAAAAAATATGTTTAGTTCTTGCGAGACGGAGTACGGTGCTGTATGTCGCTGCTGAATGTTTTTATGAAATTAATTTCTTGGAAAATTAAGATTTGTTTTGTAGAAAACTATAAAATTTTTAATTGTTTCCGGTTTAGACTTTTTTTAAGATCTTACTTTTAAATAAATACTTACGATCTACAATGCCAAAAATACCCAAACCATTGATTACGAAATCAGATTTAATGTAACAAAATCAAAAATATCAACGAATTTTCAGAAAAATTTCAAACTGTTAAGTTAAAATTTTGATCTTCTTTGTTACTAGTATGTTAAAACAATTAAGAGTTGTTTTTAAGATGTTGGGGTTTCGCCATTTTCACACTTCCATGATTCGACTAAAGAGGCGTTTTAACCCGATTAGAAAATTGTAAATCTGGAAGGAAGTCTGTTTGTTTATTTCCCTTTCATTCATCAACTTCGCCATCGATATTTATAATATTATAAAGATGAACTTAGGTAATTTTTTATTCTCGAATAATTTTTCTTTTATTGTAAAAATATGATGGGGATGAGAATTTTAATATATGTTTAATATGTATATTTATTTATACAAAATTTATGGTATGGTCTTTATTTTATAAATAATTGTCTTTGTTTTCAAATTATTTTTCAAAAAACCATAAAATTAACATTGTAAATTAATTTTTTTCGAAATTTTTTATGAAAAAATCAGTTCATTATCCTAAACTGTATTATAAATATAAAAATGAGTCTGTGTCTCATAAACTACTTCACATTTTCTAATGCCAAGTGTCAATATTTATTTTTATATTACACCACCATTTATTCGTGTTTTCTATGCGAGCGAGCTAGCTGCAGTTAGTGTCAACATGTAATTACAATTTACAACAAAGGGCTTTATTAACGCAACTAAACAAACTTAACCTAACCTAACCTAAACCACCCGGACTATTGTTATATTATTAAAACTAACTAAATACCATCCGGAACATTGTAAACCTATGTTGACAACTGTGATTAGTTGTTTGATGTTCTATGTCTATTTTTGTTTGAAATAGTGTCAGTTCATGTATCTATTTAGTTAATATTTTCAAATGATGTCTAATGTAGATAATGATACTTCCATAACGATATTTTATCATTATCGTTATGGAAGTATCATTATCATAACGATAACTGCTTGGTTTATATATAGAAGTAGATATTATTACAATGTGAAGATAAGGTACTTAATAGAAATAACACGTCTAATTACGTCGCCGTTAACAGAAATAACTTTGAATTCGCACGTATGAAGTCAACTATCAAGAAAACAAAAAAAAAATTATCGATGAAAGTAAAAAGACACCATGATATTTTTTTTAAACAACCCTATAGCACAGGACGCCTCGTTAACTTTTTCAATATTAAAAAATATGGGATTAATTTTTGCAGCAGTCTAAAAAATTGCTGGACAATGTATAAAAATGTGAACCTTTTTCTCACTTTTGTTTAAATAAAATAAATAAAAATAAAATATTAATATTATTTAATTCAATGCGTTTTGAATTTATCAAAGGCCTACGAATTTTGACGGCACCGCTGATTCCTGGCCGCTTATCGAGCGGGTTGAGGTGATGTTTGTAATTACGTAACTAAAATTCCATAAACCCATAATGAACAACAGCGACACTGGTATGAGAAGCTATGCACTGCGATGATTAATCCGTCTGCCAGTTTGGCGATTATGGGCATTGCCGCAATGATACGCGCTTTTGAGAGGCCTATGTTCAGCAGTGTACAGAAATGTAGTGCCTGTTGATTGAAGTGAACGTAGATATATGTTATTTTATTGGTACTAACTATTCCAAAGAAAAGCGACAGACGGGTAATTACGAAAGTCTAATAGGCGTTCTGTGTACTCAAAATAAACAAAAATGAAATCATGAGAGATATCATTTTTGGGTCTCTAAAAATCATTTTTTTTACTCGAGTAAAGTTTTACAGATTTTTCCCAAACTTTTATTCTTTCACTATTTCCTCCCTTGTTAGCTTTCTTGTTACATATCTTAATCGTCTTGAAACGGTCTACTATTAACTATGAAATATATCTACGAAAAATCAAACATAACTGTGAGTGAAATGGAATCCAGAGGAGTACTCTTTTTCGTAACGTGGTTATGACTAAAGGACCAAGGTAACGACCCTGTCTTTATCACTTTTTCGATTTAAACGAGAACGTTCAAGGCAGCGATAAATTAAACTGCACGAGCACCTTGCTAATTAGATAGCGATAAGTATTCATTACACGCGTCAAGCTTCATTTGGAGCATAGTTCCAATTTGTACGCAAATTAATTTGGGGTTCAAATTTCACAGTCGATTGATATTATAAAAGGTAATGTAATTTTAAGTCAAATCTAGTTCCAAGGACATTAGTAATAGCCATCCTATTCAACAAGATGGGATGTGTAGGTATGAATGTAATCAAAAGTGTATTTTAAATAGAATATTTATTTGCTGAGGCTCTGAAGCCAAGTTAATTTACATCGCATTATTAAAAGTTGTCCCTAATAAATTTAAATTTGCATCAAATTTTTACTACTATTTTGAGTATGCCAAATGTTGGTTCAATCTATTGGTAAGTCGCTGGAAAAATATAATTGGTAAAGTTTTCAATAAAGAACTTATATTTGTAAATATCGAATTTGGTTTTACTATTTTTCAGATATCTAAAAAGTAGAAATAATACTACATCATGTAGTTTCATTTAATTGTGAATTATGAATTTCTATAAAATTAACGCCAAATATATTCAATATTGAGGACGAAAATTTTGCTTTCTGTATTGACCGTTTAATGATTAAGTTACTATTGAAATCTTGAAGTCTTATCAATTTAACATATCATATAAAGTATCCAGCAGAATTTATTTCGCAGAGCTAAGGAAAATCATGTATTTTTGCTACTCTTTTACTTTCTTTTACTACTTTTTGATACTCTTGAAAAATAATCTTACCAACATTAAACAAATTATCGACCCGTTCGGCAGATTAAAGTTAACTGAAGATTTATTTCATAACACTTAGATGTCGTCTTGTTTATTTAAGGGCAATATAGTTTTGTGTAAACAAAACCGCTTTATTAAATCCGTAATCGCGTTTGGTTATGTAATATTCACTGCATTAAATAGATATTTTAACTGCTTGAATACTCTTTAGAATAAATGAGGAAAATTAGGTACTCTTTCACAAAACAGAAAACAAATATTACTAAATGAAATAGAAAGCCTAGGAAGCAATGGCTTAAATAAAGAAAAATTTCTTTTTACGGTTCCGTATCAAAACGGATAACGGACCCCTCATAAGATCACTCACGCGTTTTTATATCCGTCCGTTATAGCCGTTTTTTCTCAGAAACCGCTTGACGTAGGAATTCGGTATAATAATAAAACATTAAACCGCACATATCTCCTTAAGCTAAAACTCGAAAATATTTATTTGGGAATTTTAGTGGCAAAAGAAATACTGAACATTTTTTTTATATGGTATGGTGTATCGTTTAAAAACGCTAATTTTAAGTATCTCCAATATGTTTTATTCCACATTTTAGGTATTATACTATTAGAGAAAAACTGAAAAACATGCAAACAAAATATGTTCCTCCACCATTATTTTTGAAATTATTACGAAAAACTTGTTTTTTTAGAAGCCTGCGCAAATCTCATAGCGAAAAGATAGTGATGATTTTAAATATCACAATTTTAGATACATTGCTTTTACAATTTTTTTTACGCCTTTACAATGTTTTATAATATTGTACGGCTATGAAAGACAGAAAGCAGTATATTTATATTAGTCTTTTTTTTTAAAATTTGTTTTAAAATTATTTTTTTACACAGAAACCTCAATTCGCAACTTCAAATAAATGATGCTAGTTATAAATTTTTCAGCAAAGTTCATTGTTGATAGCGTTTTCACCTTCTTATTCCAACTAAAATTAACTTCACTTATGTCACACATTCTTGCTGCCTTTACTTCACTACGGAGATGTATGATATTTGAGTCTTATCCAAGGATTGCTTAAATAAGTTAAAACTCGAACATCCGTGTTACTTAAATTATTAGAAATTTGCTGCCTCGGAAGTTTGATGCACATTCCGGTCTCGTTTTTAACATGATGAGGTATTCTTGTAACCCGAGTTATTTTAGGCCTAAATTTTTAGACTTAGTCACGCATATTCATAAGTTTCCTCTGAAAAATTCCTTTTTTTACTAATTTTCAAACATGATAATTTAAATTTCTTCACTGTTCATGCTGGCAAATTGTGCAAAAAGTTAACTGTCATATCTGAAATATATCATCAATTCACACAATTAAACTTGCCTGAAAAAGAAAACACTTGTCGTAAATACTATTCTTAACGTTCACTATTCTTATTTTTCCCACCTTTATTTTGTTTTTTTTTCTTTTGTTGTTATCACATGTATCATTAATTCGTAACACATTTATATTTAACTATTTGGTACTCTAGTTAAATGGAATAGATTATTAAAATTCCTACATTAAAGTCAAGAAACAAATAAAACTGATATTATTAAATTGAGGATAGGTTTAAGCAAAATAACACACAAAATCTCACAACTTCATTTGTCTACACATTTTAATGCATTGCATATTACATCATTTTCAGAACCCATTTTTTAATAATAACAATTTACAAAAAATACAAAATAAAGCGATACTAAAAATATATACGTATACGTATCTAAATATTTCCATGCTTTCACATACTTACGCATGAAAGCATATATTCTGTAACTCGTTGCCAAAATGCATAAGAAATAAAATGGCGAAGTCCTGTAAAGTCTCTAATGCAAGAAAAAGAGAAAAATAATCTGAAATACGTGTCTTATGTCATTTTTTTTCTTTATTGGGCAGCGGACTTCCTCGTCAGGTTACACGACTGGGGCACTAATTACAAACTCAGGTTTGCCCCACAAAGTTCGAGACTATCCTCTTCAATGGCAGGCTGTCGAGGGCGCCGTCTGTGATTATGGCCAGTGAAGGGATCGGTGTGCGGAATCAAGTGACCTACTTGGGCATGGTCCTCGATATACGGCGGATTGTTTTGCCACAGGTCCGGTACATCGGAGGGAGGGCTTGGGTAACCTTTCACCCCATGGCCCGACTTGCTGGTACTAGCTAGGGGCTGAATTGCTCTACCCTCGAATTGAATTATACGGCAATATACTTAGGTATCTTGGCCTAGGAGCCGTCGGTTTGTGCTCCGTGGTGCATCGAGAATCAGCAAGTTAGACAAGTGGTACTAAGATCGCAGCGTGCACCGCTACTGGTGCTACAGAACCTGTTCAATGGATGCGTTTTCTTTTTTGGCGAGTCTTTTGCCTGTTGACCTCGCGATTGCGGAACGAGCGGCAAATTTCATCTTGGTACGAGGTAAGAGTTTGATGTGGGTCCATTTAACTTCGAGTTTTTAGCTTAAGAATCCCTTGTTGATAGGAAGAGACGTATTTTAGATATCGTCGTTGCTCATTGGAATTCCAGGTGATCCTCCTATGATTCCAGGGGGGAAAAGACCAGGTTGTGCCTCCCCGACGTGTGCGAGCGGCTAAGTAAAAATTGGCTCGTTTATGACTATTTCACTTCGTACTTCTTAACGGGACATGGCGCATTTAGTGCCAGTTTACGCTGATTCGCTTAGAGATATCCCTGTGTGTACCTGTGGATTTGAGACGCAGTCAGATTTTGTTTAACTGCAGTGAGCACGATGATGTGTAGAGAGCATTAGCCTAATATTAACGTAAAATCACGTGGAGCCTTTAGTCATCGAGACTTTGTTGAGAATGGACCGCTCTTTAGAGCATGGACCGATCTTGAGATCTATAGAGCGGTTGGAAAATGGGTTCTCGAAAAGATGGAGATGCTGAATGATTCATTGAGAAGGGACAGACTCTAACCCTGTTGGGTGGAAGCGCTCTGATTGTAGATACGGGACACTATTAGGGGACCTTTGATGGCTCCCTCTTATGTATGAGGTGGATCGTTACGGGTTGGAGGGGCCCTGAGGCAAACCGGGAGGAAAAGGCGGGAATAGTGCGTTATGTTTATGTTATTTTTTTTTATTTCATTTTGCAGATGTATTCGTAATCTGAAAGGGGCAGCTATAAGGATTTTTTATTTTTTTTTCAGAATGATTGCTTGTATAAGATGTATGTGTGAATTAACTGACACAATCGTTTAATCGTGGTTGTGATTTTTTTATTCTAATTTGTTTTTAATGTCTTTTATTGATTTCGGCGAGACAAGTAGTAAGTAAATAATAATAAGACACAATAAACAATTTAATAGTAAACAAACATATTGCTATGACATCAAAGTAAGAATAAATATTATTTGAGTAAAAGTTCACTCACGTGATGTCTGAAATCGTTTGAGGTAGAAACTTAAAATTTGGCATAGTAATAAAACATTACAATTAGCCATTTAATATGTATAAGTATAAACATCATTAGTCAGGTATTAATTTGAACTTATTTAAATAACTATATCAGTTTAAATTTAAATAGCTATGGCTAACTATGAAAATTTTAGGGAGGGTGGAGGCAAGTATGTTTTGCAGTACAATTTTGTTTTTAATTTTGTTTCATTTCCTATTTTTTATAGGACATTCCTTGAAAGATCTAACTGAATCAGACCCAATTTATTTTTCATACTTATAGGTATTGAGTCTGTAGATATGTATTGAAAAATATGCCAAAAAATATGTTCAACCGTTATAAAAAAATTTTATATATTATTTCCTAACCTATTCAACCCAAAATTATGAAAAAATAAAATTTTCGGAAGCCCAAAACTTTCAGTTTTGGGAAAGCGATAGCGATTATCCTAAATCTTATAATTTTGTTAATATGCGCCATGTTCTAACACCCTTAAAAATTAATTTTAGTAGACAAAATATTACAAATTATAATAGACAATATATTAACGTTTTGAAAGATGAATATTTTTGAATACTTTAATTGAAATTCTATTACCTTTGAATGGTTAGAAGAGCCTAAATATATGCGGAATCCTCATAATGCAAATTCTTCTCGTATTTGACAGGCTTTATTTCTATTAAATACTAACTGTAACGATGCGACTTCGTACGCGTGGAATTTCGTATAAGAAAGTTATTAGGAACTTTTGTTTTTTTCCTTTTTTTTTCTTTCAGAATCCTATTAGCATAAAGTTCACTAAAAATGCTAATATTTGGCTTTAGTAGTACCATATAGTAATATGCCTGTGAGCATAAAGTTTAATAACAACGGTGATAAAAGTTATTAGTAATATCGATATCATAATATTCACCAAGTCAGGGTTTTTTTTTAATTGGTAATATCCAGATAAATAGTGTCTTGAGGGTATATCCAAATGTCGCTTGAGGGTATATACTATTACAGTACCAAATTTTATAAAAATCTGTAAAGTAGATTTTGTCCGATTGACGAACAGATTAACATACAGACAGACAAAAATTCTAAAAACAGGTTTCCTGGCTTATGCTATCATTATGTGTACTAAATTAGTCACTGTGTTAAAAATGTTTTCTATTTACAAAATTCACTGTGTCACTATTTCATTGCACGTATGGATAGTGTTTATATTTGCCATGTATGAGGAAAAGAAAAGCAATTTTATACATGTGACTCTATGTAAAGCCATAGAATTACTTTTTTTAAATGGACGTAATAAGCCACCTCTACTGTTTACCTCAAATGTATTAGGTGTTTTTAGTTTGTTTAAATCGATAAATTCGTTGTTTTAATGACCTAAACAACTTGACAGTACCAAACCTTGTGTTGACAGTAAAAAAATGCTTGTAATTAGATAACACACTCTGGAAGAGCTATGATTACTCAATGAACCAGTCCTTGTTTAAGGACAATACTCTATCATCATAGACAGCAAAATGTAAAATGAAAAATTACTCTATTACTTATTCATTGTGTCCTATACTCAACGTGAGTGTTATATATTTAGAATGAATGTAAGTAGCTATATGTTTTTTTTCATTTCCTCGTTGGGAAGAAACAACTGAACCGATTTTAATAAAAAGATAGTCATAAAATCGGCATATTCCTGCAATTAATAATAGTAACATGACTTTCAAGAAAATTAAAATATGGCTCGTAATATTAAATTTTGAAATAAAAAAAAAATATAAATAAAGTAAAATATATTGAGTGTGGTATCATGGCCAAAATTTCTTTTAGAGCATCATGAAAATATATAACAATATAGGTATTTATTGAGGGGCCGAAGGGAAGAAATTATAATTTAAGAGACTGAGGATTGTCGAATTCGTCCTAATATTAAAAACGTCACAGGTTATATAAATTATAATGTAGCCATTTTATTAACTTGGATGATGTAAAGAATTGCATTTATACCACCTGGATATGGATGTCAAATTAAAAGTCTGAATGGAAAATTGACTATAATAATTACAAGAACTATTATATTAAAATAACATACCCAAGTACAGGGGACTTGGGTTTATTATTTGTAAACCAATGATCGGAAAAAGTCCATTTAAATTTTTGTTCTTATTCCATTTAAATTAACATTCTGTTATCAATTTTGATCTAGTAAACTAGTACATAACCTACTTCTCTCTATCAAAATCAGGTCAGTTTCTTAAAACTGTAAATCTTACTTTGAAAAGAGAAATACCGTACCTCAGAAGAAAATAAAATGTAAAGATTCTTTGTAAATATTCCTTTCGAATACTTTTTAACCTTACACTTGGGTAGGTTTTCCTATATCCTAATTTTTATATAATTTTCGTACAATATTAAATGCAAATATCTCTTCCAAATATTTGTTTTTTATACTCTCTGAATCTTAGACATAGTGGGGTCTATTTATGTCCTGATTTACTTGTAATTATTTCTTAAAAATATCAGTTTCTATCCTTCCTTTTTCCTACTCTTCGCCGGGTCAAATTATGTCTCAACTTGTCTACCGTTGTTTGTTAATAAGCTAACCCAACATAATCTCAACGCTTCTAATCGTGCTTAAAAATTAGTACAATTTTATAAATGGTTGGTACAATTGTGCAATTGGTACAATTGGTGCGTAAAAATTGGTAAATAGCAGTAATAAATTGTTAAAACCTTTAAGGCAATCTGTAAAGCGATTAAACGAGAGCAACCATGAGAAATATTAAAAAGTACATTTGACATTACTTAAAATACACAGACACAAAAAAATGGTTCTTTAAAATTAAAGATTATTTGAGACCAATAAATTATTTCTTATTGAATATTAAAATAATTTCAGATCATCGGCCAATGAGAAATTTGTAAATATTTACCTTTTTTTTATTAAATAAGGGTACTATCTACAAACACAAAAGGAAAAGATTAGTTAGGAAAAGTTAAGTTTCAGAAAAGTACAGAAATAACGTCGCTCGAAACCAATAGATTATAGACGATTAAACTAAATCAGATTAACCCAATACAACCAATATAGAATCTCAAGCAGACAAAGAAGCTATATTACGTAATTTGGAAAAAAGAGGACAGCTACTTTATGTAAACATGCTTCCAAACAATTACTTGAAACGAGATTACTTAGTAAATGAATGTATGCTGTTGATCCTCAATCTCGGGAGACCAGATATGAGCATACTTCAGGTATGTGGAAATCAGAATCCTCAGTTGAGAGAGTTGATATTTGCTACTATAACAGTACGTGTATCAAAAATGAGGGTTTGGAATATCCTTAATCGGAAAAGCCGAGAATTGAAGATATGAAAAATGTGAAACAAATTTACTTACGACAGATTATTACTAATTTTTAACCCGGCGAGCGTAGGGTTGATATGTAACACGGAGCGCCAAATGGTTATAACACACCCCGATAGTAATTGTGGGATTTCAATACAATATTATTTTTATAACTTATTTTATTAAGTACTAAATTAATATTTACTTCTATTTTGAACTATATTTATAGATGAAATGAAAAAATAAAAGAGATATATTATTTATTAAGGGAACTAAGTAAATGGACAATTTAAACTTATATTTATCGCTTAAGGCACATAGTCATCACTTTTTGTCAAAGATATAAAAAAAACAACATAAAGTATTTTTTCTTCTAATAAACTAAACGTCAATACAAAATAATACTTTTATCTTATCAGAAAACTAATAAAAAATGACTTATTCATCTTGAGATCTATTGCACTTATCACAGACGAAAATGGCATGTTCCATACATAAATAACGCTTACATTGGTAACAAACGTATTTAGTTTTACGATCTTTTTTTGTAGGACATACTTCAGATCTCCTTATTGTTCTGGCTACTTTTTGTGCAGGGCTTGAAGATTCACCAACATGATCTTGGATCCTTTTACGAAGTTCTATTGGTAAATGAAGGTTTTCCTTTCTGTTGCCTAAATGTTCTGAAATCAATTCTATTCCTAAATCTCTGATGAAATATCTACGCTTCACTGGCGAGTTATTCTTATTAGCTTTATAGATTATCATGCTATTTATACCTGACATATTCAAAATGGCATAAAAAATTACCATTGGCCATCTTTTTGTATTGCGTGAAACATCATAATTGCTACATAATTGGTCCACAACATCTACACCTCCTTTCATTTGGTTATAAAATGTAATCATTTCAGGCTTTTGTTTCTCTAAACTTGTAGGATCAATCTTATCATCATGGTGTAATGTCGACATCATCAAGACCACCTTATTTTTCTTTGGCACATAGGATGCTAAAGAGATATCACTTTGAAAACCAAATACAGTGCTTGGTATATCTCTGTTACGTTTTTCGAGCATTTTCTTTGGAATTTCAGGCTTATTTTTGCGAACAGTCCCTGTGCTCGTCAAACGATGTTCCTTCAGCAAATGTAACAACAATGTAACAAATAGCCAGTAAACTAGTTATCAAAGGTTACATTGCGGTTAGTCTTTGAAATTGGAGCTACGAGCCTATCTTCAACGTCAATGACTTTATTACTAAGTGCGTACGGACCTGATGGCTGTTTTCCCGGGTAAATTTCAAGATTGATAGTGTAAAATGATTTTGAGTCCACTAAAGCGAAAATTTTCAAACCATATTTGCTGGGTTTGTTCGGCATGTACTGGCGAAAACTGCAACGGCCACGAAATGATGGAACTTGTTCATCAATAGTAGTGTACTCAGATGGTGTATATGTAGACTGGCAACATGCAACAGACTTTTCAAAAATAGAACGAACAGCAGCCAAATTGTCAATACTTTTTCTTTCTTGACGTGTAGTCTTGTCATCAAATCGTAAACAATTCTGTATAAATTGAAATCTTTTCAGTGTCATAGTTGTTCTAAATATCTCGATTCCAGATTCATCACTCCTCCACAAATCTTTCTAATTTAGATGATTCGATTTGAAACTCCCAGCTAAATACAACAGTCCAATAAAAGCTTTCAATTCTGCTGTGGTAACATCAGCCATCACATATGTCTTTGAGTGACTATTTTGGTATGTCATTCGTCTAACACTAATTTGAATGTTTGTGTGACTTACTATTTCTTGCAAAATGTCATTAGCAATAAATAGGCTCCAACACTCACCAGCTGTTTTCGCATTTTGTCCAATAGGTTTTACGCCTTGCTTTTCTCTGACAATATTTTCCGACCTAGTACGTACTTTAGACCTTTTTGGTACTGCAAACTATTTTGTTCCATTCTTCCCTAATAAATAGCTACCATTACCGTCGCCATCACTATTTTCTAATTCTGCCCCCTGTTCTGCGTTATCTAACTCCTACTCTGTCTCACTTTCACAGCTTCTTTCGCTAACATTGTCGATATCGTTGTCGCTGCCTGATTCGTCAGAAGAACTGACTTCAGCTTCTTCGAAAAGTCGTAATAAGCTACTTTGGTTATCTTCGTACGACATTATAAATATGTAGCCTGAAAATAAAACAAAACAAAACAGGAAATTGCAGCGTAAGGTGGGTTCAACGCACCCGTGGTCAACTTTGAACACCTCCACACAGTTCGCCGGGCGGCGGTTGACTGAACCGGTGGCAATTTTTGCTACCTTACTTCCCACCACGCAGCTACTCAGACGCGCAAAACAAAATAATAATTCGCTTTTAAAATATTGATCGATTTATCTTGATCTGGGTGTAACACACCCAACCTTACGCCGGGTTAAATAAAATTTCACTAGTTGATGAAATTTTCTGCATTCGCAGTTTAAAATTAAAAAAATAAATCCAAAAGGATGCATATGCTCCAAAATAATTTATAACCAGAAAACTATCCGCAAGTTAAGCAAGTCTCAATAAAGACTAGGTGCCTAGTGCTGCTCTTGGAAGAAAATGAGTGTGTCGAATATTCTATTAGAGTTGATGATTCTAAGTGAAATGGAATCGAGATTAATACTCTGCATTATACCACTTATAAAATGGTAAATTTTAGCTATCAAAAGGGTTTTAGAGGGCACACTATAATTTAGTTTGCTTAAGTAGTAAAAATGTTGCGGAATAACTGATTTTACCACTCAAAACCACTTTGGTCTAACAGTCGTAGCAGGGGAAGAGATATTAAATCGATCAAACAATTTTAGTTGGATTCAAAGAGGATTAAAATGCCTTAAATTATTTAGAAGCGAGTAACCATTTCTACAGGAATAAGAACATGATTTCAAACTTTTTTTACCATTTTCAGTTTAGATTGAAATTTTTTAGGAAGTAAAAGCGAGAATTGCACCATCAATGCGAGGGCAGCAATCCTATATTTTATCTTAAATCTATAGAGAAGCTGTAAAATTTCTGACATAAACCGTATCTAATTATTGGTAAAAGATATTAAGTAACTTGCTTCAAAAGCCTGAGTAAACAAACAACTTACCTGGTCACTGACGAATTCAAGCAAATATAAATTTAAAAAACCATACTCTTTCGTCTACACTTAGTGGATATTGTTCCAGTGCCAAACACGGTTTTGAATTTTTGTTTATTTCAATTTCTAGGTATGACTTCTTGTATTATAACCGAGTTCCAAAATTTAGAGAAAACATTTTAGAGAATAGTATATCTGTTAGATTTATATTTATAGGAACTAAACAGCCACATTATTCCCGGCACTATTCGAGCTATGGTATATTTATCCTACTTACTACTCTAAATATTTTTGCCATATATCTGAATTTAATATTGGACATAAGGTTGACGAGTAACATAATATTTTAATTTATCATTCATCAGCTTTCTTATGCAACTTAAAGCTGAAAGGGATCCAAGTTGGATTAAATGGTTCCCGGATGGAAAAATGATTACAAAGACTATGTACTTTCCAAAATAATGCCCATAGCCTAGTTTGCTATTTTAAATATAGGTGATGAGAAATTATGAAAATTTTCACACCAAAAAATATATATTTCATGATCTATCAGTCCTGAGGGCTAGAGCAAAGAAAGCGTACCTTTAGGTGTACAAAAAATTTAACCATCAAACTCGGTGACCACATTTATACAATTATTATGATCGAACCAAACTATCAAATTTGATACAATAAGAGGCAGTCGAAAACTTAACCGCAAAATGCTCCTTTTTATAACAATACACAAGTGGTAATGTTATTTTGAAGCGAGTTTTTTTCAATATAGGAAAACATTTTTTCACAAAAAATCAGGTATACGTTGCATTCAATTGAAACGAAAGACGAGTTATATCACCGAAATTGAAGCTCCAGTAAAAATCTCCTAACCTTGCATAGTTATTTAGCTAAACATTTCATTTTCATATCATATATTCTACATTTATATTATATCTAAAATATACCAAATACACAAATAAATACAGATATATTCATTATATAGTAAGGATATAACATAGATGAAATGTAAATCTAGATAGAGTCTACACAAGATCCTACAAACAACCACGCTATACAATAGATATTAACTGTTTCTATAACCTGTCTACAATACATTAAAGTATACATAAAATTCATATACACCATATAATATACTTATACTACCAACTACACCTGTGCTACACCTGTGCTATACTTGTGCTTTTGGATAAATATTCAATATGGTAAAATCGAAATAAAATTTCAACTAGATTTAAATAGATGTACAATACTGCAACACTACGTTTACATATATTTAAACCATATTTAGACTATATAAATAGATAATTTTCAAACAAAACCTTCTCCATTAAAATTGTATTGATCAAACAAGTAAGAGATTAACTGAAAACTTTAAAAGCAAACGTTTAAAAACGTAAAACTTTGAAATATGAATTAGTTTATTGCACACTTGCACATAAGTATTAGGTAAAGTCAACAAGGTAAAGAATATAAAATGTCAACAACTGAATTATTAGCATAATCTAATAAATAACTCATGGTTCTCTTTAAATATGCTAAATTTCGCATTTTGTTATAAATGTCTAGTATCGGAAAGAATGTTTTCCACAATCGGGGATCAAAATGTGGACTGAAATGTTGATGTAAGGTTTATCCCCTCCTATAGCCTATGATCTTTTTTCTTTATTTGTGATTCTCCATTCTATTAGTTTTCACAGCAAGATACATGCAGGCTCAAGTAATTAAGTAAGTTAGCTTTTCGCGCGCGGTCATTACCTTTTTTTGTAGTTGCGTTTCTCTCTACTAGTAATGTATTTATCTGAAAGTTAATTTTGGTAAAATAAAAAAACAACGATAAATACTTAGAATTGTGTTATCCGAGTTCAATAGGGTAAGTCAAGAGAGGAAAGTTGGGCTGTTCTTTCTGGTAAAAATCTACACTGTGAAAATATGTACTTTACTAAAGAAATTATTTACATTTCCATAAACGTCGATAGTCATACTATGCTTGATTACAGTGTAAAACTAATCTTACATAATTAAAACTAAATATAACCCAACATAATCTTTCCCATCCTAATATTACTTAGTCTTACTTAACCTAGCCTAACACAACCTAACCCAACTAAATCTAATATAATCCAACGCAGCCCTTCCCAAAACAAACTAATCCAATATAACATAACATAACCTCTACTAACCTAAAATAACACAATCTAACCTAACCAAATCAAATCCAAAATAACCCAACCTAACCTGATCCAACCAAACCTCTCCTAACTTATCTTAACCTAATTTGACCAAACCCAATTCAACCTAATTCCCCCCAACCGAATTAAATTTGATATAACCAATACAATACAAAATTACATCTCCATCCTAAAATATCCTATTATATAACCATAAAATTGATTAAAAACGACAGGACTAAGTAAAAAGAATGTTTGCACCAAGCATGTTAAAACCTACAGAACTGTTTCACTCCTAGCCATCACACTTCTCGCAAAAATACGGTGGCCGAACTATAAAATCAAAGACGCCACAGAAGTACGCTATAAACGAAACCATGCAAGGTAAACCAATTTGTTTTCAGCCAGAAAAACGGGTAGAAAATAAAATTAATCCCTTCCAGTTGCCTCATCTTACTTACCGAAGCCGGATACATTTAGACGGTAGCGGACGGACAAAGGGGTTGATACTAACTCGAATCTTTGCATAGATGTACCAAGATCAAAACCTGCAGTTATCCGGTGAAAATATAAGAGAAAAATTAGAAGCACCAAATTTTACCTCGGACAGAACTGGGTTGTGTTTCAGACGGAACTACGAGACGTAAAATTGAAAGTTTTTAGAATACCAGAAATGGAACTAATTAGGAAGTTTTTATTCAAAAGAATCTTCATTTGATAGAAATATTGAGAGAAACAGTCAGCTCACTATTTCTCGCACTTCATTTTTCCATGTTTTTTTAAGACGGTTGCTGCTTCTTTGATCCGGGAAGTCACAAAAATTATTGAAGGAAAATTTTCTCTTAAAATTATTTTGATGTGATATAAACAATTTCGAATGGGCACCAATTTATAAAAATACCTCAAAAATTCAAGCAAAATACCTGGGTGGATTAGCAAAGAGTTTGACTATGCATATTCGAATTTATTTTTTATTACCATTACTACAAATGACCAGTTCTAAGAACTTGTGGTTCTACTTTCTGTCAAAAAAAAATTATGAAATTGGTGAACTGTCTTATCAAGAAACCTATACAGTATCAGTAAATTTATCTCAAAAGCTTAAGAAGATGGTAGATTGACACTAGAAGCACTTAGATATATTAACTATACTACTACATAATAGTCGCAAAACAAGAAACTATTAGAAACTTTGCAAAGAAAAGGCAAAACACTTAATATGATTTAGATCAAATCGCATGCAGGTATAAATGAATAAGATAGGAAAGCAGATACCGAAAAAGGCAGGAAAAGGAACGACTATTACCTACGTAAAGCTATAATAGCAGTAGAAAACTTTCGACATTTAGTAGGCGATGCAATGAGGAATCGGCCTCCTGAGAACCGATAAAGTTTTATTTTTTACGATAGTATTATAAAGTGTTAAGCCAAATCGAAATAAATAATATATATAATAATATATTAATTGGAAAAGAAAACTCAAAAGCAATTCCAATATATGAAACATTGTATTAAAATGTTTCTAAGAATACTAATAAACAAAACATGTTGACAAATGACCAGCCTGAAATTTGTGAATGACAAAAAATTAAATACCTGAATAGTTAAATAGAAATCCCATAAGAAACGGAAAGGTAATAAAAAAAACGACATGACCTAATCTAACTCAATCCTATCTAAGATAACTCAACCTAACCAATATAATGTAAAAGCTAAACTAATACAAACTAACCCTTCATAACTTAATCCGACTTAGTCCAACCTAACATGACAAACCCACTTTTCAATCTACCCCAATCCAATTTGTTGATCCAACTTAACTCAACTAAAGGGAAATTAATCCAACATAATTCCATTTCATCCAACATGGTATAATTTAATCCAACCTAACCCAACTTAACCTAACCTAACCTCACCTAACCTCTTTATTATTTCTTTGTAAATATCAGTTTTCAAATAGCGTTATTGTTTTTTATGAACCAATTTTCTGTTTTAAGATATGGAATCGATCTACTTCTCAGCCATTTTCACCCTATTATTTTTACTTCTCATTAGGTTACTAATGTGTTATGGTCGTTAATACCAAGCGATTAAAGAAATTTCCAAAATCGATGTTCTCACATAATATGTTCCTTGGAGAGAGGGAGGTAATGCCATCAGGATGGTGGAAAACTCCTTTATTTTTCCCCACCCCTACATTAATTAACTAAATCTAGCCCAAAGTAACTTCCATCTTACTCGGATAACGTTTCCATTTCGAAATTAGCTTCACTGAGATAAAAATACTTTATATCTTAACTTTAAGCCAAATCGTTGTAATAATCTAGATAATATTTATTCTTTAGCTTTAAGTCTCGGTCTTACTGCCGAGGGTTAAAAGTTGAATTATAATTTTTTTTTCTTTTAAGTCGCAGTTTGATGGTGATTATTGAGAATAGTCATTTCCAATCAAAAAACTTACTTGAGAACTTTCACTTAATTCATTGCTCTGTACTTAATATGCTTATTAATAAATGCCAAAGAAAAATAATAACTTTGAGAATATATTCTCAAAACGTCAGTCTGCACACCTTTAGCTGAGGGCGTGGCGGATGTTTTTTGTACTATACTATAATGTTAAACTTTGCATATATATTTTTTTAGCAGGGGTTCAAAAATTTATTGTACAAAAAAGTTCAATTTTTAACTTTCATTTTTCTGGTACCACATATTATGTACGCCATGGTAAACTAGAAATAATAAGCTATTATATTGCAAAATTTGTATACCAATCGGATTAGAATTTTTGTGTGAATCCCTTACAAACAAACAAGACTTTCTTTTTTATTACTTTATTGGAATCATAGCATATATCATAAATTAACTTGTCCTACAATATTGAATATACATAAAAAACGCTGGTTTCATGAACGGAGTTGAATAAGAAATTCTTTTTAGTAATTACATAGTCATTAATTGTGGTTATCGCTGAAACAGGATAATAAAGTTTAAGCTGTAAATGATTAATTATTCAAAAACATGTTAAATTTTTTTTTATATTTAGTTATATCCTAATTAGAAATTTATATTAATTCTACAAAAAAATATAAAATGTATACTCCAATGTTTATATTCATAAAACCTTAATCGAAACTGGATGATTAATATCTATTTAACTTTCGTTGTACTTTCGGAGAGCTACCGCTCTAGCTTTAAACAAATACGTCATATATACAATCACAATTAAATGAAACTACATGATGTAGTATTATTTCTACTTTCTTTAAGTTCTTTACCACGACCTAGGTTTCATTGTATTACAACATCTTCAGGTGGGTTATTATCAAAGATTGATTGAAAATCTCACAATAAAAAAATAATACTACATCACGTAGTTTTATTTAATTGTGAATAATGAATTTGTACAAAATTAACGCCAAATATATTCAATACATAATTCCGTTAAATACTTGAAAATTCTGTATAATATTCGATCTCGTAATTTATAATAATCCAAATTGTTCTTCTTTGACCCAGTTCGGTTTGTTACATTTTAATGGAACTATACTTCATAAATATTTTTCACTCTAAAACCAATCAAATTTAAAATTTCTTTTCATAAATCCTTATTTCAATTTCTTTAAATAAATGTTCCAAACCACTAGTTAGGAGCCAAACATTTTCTTTAAAATTAGCCTACATAATATTGAAAGTTTTTGGAAAATTACGGTAGATATTATTGAAAGTTTTTGGAATTTAAAAAACGGAACTATCGTGTTTGTAATTTATTTACCGCTTGTTAAAAATTATCTCCTTGGTATTATATGCATTCTTTCATTGGACGGAACCATTGAGAAAATCGACCCACCTTCCCTTGGATATCTCTTCGGCATCATTTTCAGTGGCAGTCATTAATTTTTTGGCATCCGAAAGTCGTATTCTCCGCAATGTCTGAACTTTTCTGTAAAATAAATTATCAGTCCATCCGTTCGAAAAACGAGGAAACCATCTTTTTTCGGCTTTAAAGGCAACTAATCACACAGAAACACACACTGGGCAAGTTGCCTCACAGTCTTGGGTTCGTAATAATATTCAGCTTTCGTCTTTCATGACAATGTTGAATTAAACTCTAGAGCGACTTCCGTCGAATTCAAATATTCCGTGATACCAATCGAAGAGAAGTGTTTTCGAATTTTGATAAAATCATGGAGTATCTACCAAGCATAAAGCTTGCTGACGCTTAGTTTTATATTTCATTAATGTAGAATTTCTGTATATAACTCACATCGATACCAAAATTTGCAAAATACTATATTCAGTTGCCACCGTAGAGGCGGATCGTTACTGAGAATAGTGCAACCGCGCATGAATTCATTAAGTTAATTGTGAATAATAGCGCAGAAAATTGTAAATAATAGCTCATAAAATGTCAACCAAATTTTACCGTAATTTCGTTGTTGCTTAAAACTACAACAAAAATTGAAAAAAAATTGTATGACCCAAATATTCTCATGTTAAATTCATTTTGATGCGATGTACACAATTTTCAAATTATCGCCAATTTGTAGAAACAAAAGATAAATTCAAGCAAGTATCTCAATAGGTTACCAAAGTGTTATTTTCCAAATTTGAATTGATTTTTATTATCGTTATCACAAATAGCTTGTTGTAAGAACTTTAATTGCAAATCAAATATGACGAAAACATTTAACAAACTGTCTCGGGCTGTCACTCTTACAAAAGACTAGTAGGACATTTAGTGGCCAGTTTGGAAAAGTATCAGAGAATTAACGAAAATTATAAAGATACGAAATGTTAAAAAATTGCGGTAGTAGTAGAGATTTGGTTTAGTGCAAAGAACTAAATGAAAGTCAATATTCATTTAAAGTGAAACAAAGGAGCACGTGTATGTTACAAGCAGATGACAATTATAAAAAAGGCTATACTATATATACGTATAAAAAGTCTATACAGTATATTCGAATAGGTATAATTTTATGGTATATTTAGTTTCGATAAATTAAATTTTATACATTTAATATGTGATTAAATAAAATCAGTCTCAGATAATTTAAATTTGTCTGTTAATTTATTCATTAATAAAAAATTTTAAATCCTATTTTTGTATAATAGTTAATAAGAAATTAATTTTAAGTTATGAATTTCAAAATATGACTATTATTGAAATACTCGCTTTTAAGTTTGAAGTATAAAAGAAGTCCTAAAAGTAGATAACATATAGCCTATGTTTTCAATAAACCAGTTTTTAATGAAATATTTGCAAGAAAATGAATAGCACAAAAAAACTAATTCATTATTTATTTTAAAACAGTTTCTAACGCTACGAATTAAACAATGTATAACTTGATTGTTTTGGGTCGAGTCCAAATTACTTAACGAGATCACGCAATTTAAGGCTGTGAAACATAAATATTCCCCTTAGTAATTATGATAAACAATTAAATTTTGCTTTCATCTTAATATTGCACCTTGTTGTTTACGTATTTATATACAATGTTGTTATACCTGATTTATATACAATGTTGTTGTAATTTTTTTTGTATTGATAAATAATTTTAAAAAGATACTTCTACTTTTACAACAATGCTATTATCACAATAGAATGTCTGAAAAATGTTAAAATTAACTATGTCAGCTTACGCGTACTCCATTTACCATTCCGGAGAGCGAATTAGACACGCACTTATTGTGTGACTGTAACGAAAAAAAGATATTTGATTAAAATTTTAATAAAACCTAATCTACGACAAACCTTTCAGTGTTCCTTACTAAATATATATTATTATATTAAGCTTTTATCGCGTATATTTCACCTCGCTATCACAGAGGGGCGGAATGTTCATATTCGACGGAAGTTGTTCAAATAGTGTATTAGACATTGTAACAGATGACAGATACAATATATTATGTTAAAAACCCAAAATTAAAAGGCATTCTGCTCAGTGGGTGTTTCCTTACAAATAGTTGCCCATAAAGGCAAAGAAAGAACAAAGTACTGGAAAAAATATAGTCGCCTCGTATTTCAGACGAATGGGTTGAAAAGATAAATTGCGAGGATTACGAATTTCGATTGCCGAAGTCACTGATCCGTGATTAATCCTGAAAAAACAGTGAAAGGGACGAATTTTTTGGTCATTATTTCAAAGGTTATTAATTATTTCAGATATTGAAGCTATTAGTTTCAGGTCACAATGAATTAAATACAAAGCACATATTTTTAAATTTCTATCTTAGCTAATTTAACCATTTGTAACAATAAGCTACACAGGCGGGATGTCGGTACTACATTTTTTCCGTTTGGTGTGCGAAACCTAAAATTAAAAATAATCTGAATTCTAGTTACGCAGAAAAATTTTCGGAACAAATGAAACCTATAAACATTTTATGGGTACTCAACTAGCAATTCATTTCATTAATTTAGAAATTTATTTATATTAATATCTACTCAATAATCCAACATTTTGAACTGAAAGCTAATTGAAAAGAAAAAGTCTTAATTCTTTACTAGCAAATAGGGAAATTATTTTAAAAAAATTGGGATGTATGATAATAAAATAGAATTGTAAATTTTATTCTCTATTAATATCAAATAAAATTTCGATCAGTAAATTGGACTTAAAGACGCTTTTAAAACTATAATGAAATTGGTATGTATTATATTGAACTAGGTCAGAGAGAAATAATTTGTATTGTTATGTGCGAGTTAGGATATTACATAGAATCTTCTTCATTCTTAAATATTCAGCGTGATTTAAAATTCAAATATTATCTACTTCTTTAATCCTATAATGGTGGCGCCCCGTAACACAACGTAAGTGGTCGTACGGAAAATATTAGTTGTGCAGATTAGATTAAGATTTTATGTATTATGAAACATTGGAACCTACATCTTTAGTTTTTTGGTGAATCAATAGAAATATTTAATTAGGATAAAACAAAATATAAATGTAAATTAATACTTTCGAACAGAAGGTCGTTTAAAACTTAAAATTAATTAGTTGGTTTAGAGATAACCTGCCTTATTAAAGACTATCTAATTGGGAATGTTAGGATACAAGTCTATCTGGTATGGAACTTACTTATTGTTTTCTTCCTCATGTTCAGTAAATATATATATATATATATATATATATATATATATATATATATATATATATGTATTGTGGCATACATTTAATTTGCTTTATGCTTATTTAATACAAAAATATAGCAAGCCGTCATAATTTGAACTTTAAATTTCAACTCCGCCGTTCATTATGAATATAATTACAAAAAAATATTCAAAAGATATTTCGTATTCATGTCATATTGATTTCATTCACTCGCTAAAAAAATCTATTACACGTAAATCCTTATAGAACTTAATTCATTGAATTTTAATACTAATTTATATAACATTTTTATTTCAAATGGCAAAAGCAGTAGTTTTCGTAAAATTAGTCAAGTGTTTTTACTTCATGGATTACTTTAAAGATTTCCATGAAATTAAACTAATATTTCTATTAAGGCTAATAATCGTAGGATAATTCTTGGAAACAGAGCCAAAATAATATTACTACCATCACGAATTGTTAAAATGTAAAGATTTGAGATTAATCTCGGCTATTTTGTTTTAAACTACAATGATAATGGTATCAAAAGTGAAAATATTTTTGTATTTATGGTAGATTAAAATTTATTACGTTTATTCTTCAAAGTGATTTTATTGTTTATTACCATTTACTCTATGCATAGCATTAATTTACATTTTCTAAGTCGTTTCACTATCGGCAGTGTTCGTGGTCATCGTATCAGGGTGTGTTGCAGATGAGTGATGCGCAAAATGATATGTAGCCAAAACTCTGGGTTGCACTCCTTCAGGGGAACGTTCACGGCTGCCGTCGGTGCTTTTCTACGTAGTACCTTCCAAATTGTCGTATACCACCATACGTGAAGGATATTTGTAGGTACGATAAAGAATATTGTGATTGAATTCCAAATCATAGAAAATGTTTACTAAAGAAAATTTCCATTAATCTTGAAGTTCCTATGCTACAAATATTACATTACTTCTTATCGCCAACTTGTATATAAAATATTACAAAGTTCTGGCAAGATACGCCTGTAACCAAAGAACTAATATTTAATCGCAAGAAAAATAACAAATTAATTTGTAAGAAAGCTAACAGAGAAAGAGTTATCAATTAAATCATAAAGCTCGTTCACTGAAAATGTGCCGCATTTACATATTTTCATTACGTTAAAACACAGGTAACATAAAAAGAAAATTTTTAATTTATGTGAACCGATAAAATTGAAGTCTCAATAAACTTATTTCCACAAACACAATTTCCTAAAAGTAATATCTCGTAAATAATAAATGTACAAGTTCGTTTTTTGTGAGGTTGTCACACAACCTGATACTACGCGCTTACTTCGTTGAAAATGATATGGGTAAATTTATGTTCATCGTGGACAGGTATCCGCGTACTGTGTTAGCTTGAGGTGATATAATGCCACCACTTAGACTGTCAACATCTCGCGCAAGGAGTTTCTGAACATGTGTTATGAATGTTTATAAATTTGTTACCATACTCCTCTTAATTCAGATAAATACGTAATAGGATTTAATGACATTTTTAAATTATAAATAAGAAATAAAATATTATTGAATTATTTGTGATGATTCTTCCTTCACAAAACTTGGATGTACATCACTTTAAAGAAAAATCGTTTGAAAGTAAAGCTGAAGCCATTATAATATTTACGAGAATTAACATTTGCATCCAAAATTCTGTAATACCAAGACCACTTAGAGACGTCCACTCACAACGATATTTAGTCTTACGTATGCACCAGTTCGGGATACTCGCTAGTTGACATGCTCTTCCCACGTCACCGAACAAGCGACAATCCCATCCTATTTCCTTGTATACTTATGTTCGATAGATCTACTGAGCGTTAGGTATTTAGTACCGAAAACTTATTATTTGTAATTACTATTAGAATAAATTTATGATTTATCATTTTCTGTATGATTACCGTGCATTGCTCATCCGTAATCTAACAACAATGCACTATAAACATTTATAGGCCTTTAGCTACGGAAAAATAAAATTATTCTGAAAAATATTCTCGATTCCATTGTTCTAAATTTTAAGGTAGATGTTGAAGTAATATAGATTTTAAGGTGCTAAACTCGATAACTATTACGCCGTGAAACAATTTATTGTAAATTTTATATCAGACCTTAAGAAATCAGATTAAAGAAATTACCGACAGGAGCATTCGTTATCTATTAACTTTTGACAATATTTATATTCCAAAATGGAATACTGGTACGAAACAAAGGTATGAGTGATTATCTTTTATAGTTTTAAGGTTTTTAGGAAATTTCTGGACTGCATACTCTTTGCGAATCGAATAACAAAATTGCAAAATTGTTGACATATGCTTTCATTGATCTTTTTTCAAATTTTAAGTTAAATCACTTTTTTATCTAAATTTTACGTGCAAAATATTAATTAAAGACGTTATCTTAACTATATAAAATGTGATATTTTCAATAACTTTTATTAAAATGGAGTAAAACTATATTAGAAAGTTTACTCCCTCCGTATGGCCCATTAGCAGAAAATCGTATTTTTAAAGGGAAAATATTTATATTTTTGTAAACTGTTGGAAGATACTTCCGTAAATTCTAATTAATGATTATTAGGGGCTCAGCTGATTTAAAAATTTGAAAATATACAAATTGAATAATTTATTGTAGCATTTGCAAATAAATATTTCGTAAATTCTTTGTTACTCTTTTGAAATGTTTAAAGAAGAACAATACAGAATATATATTTTTAATTACATACAAGAATAAGATCTGTAACTAAAATTTACCAAATCGACAAGCCCAAGGAAGATCAATTATCTTCCTTGGCTAAATTTTTAACATTTAATAGGAGAGCGTCACAAAATGTCAAAAATATCATACAAAATTACCGAACTTTCAAATACCTTCATGTATTTTGACTTTAATGGAAAGAGCTAACAAATATAACAATTAGATATTATTTAAGAAAAGAAACATACAACAAGAATAGTAATTTGGGTTTTTTATTGGATCCTAATGAATCAAAATATATATAACTTACAGTAGAAAGTATCGTTTATATAGTCAGACCATTATTTAAATAACTAGCGAAAATAATAAAGAATAAATTTTCAATTGTCGTTCTTTTTGCGATGAAAAATTTTCAAAAAACATTTCCCACTAAAATCAAAATCAGTAGAAACAGTATATTTTTTTGTAACTATTTTTTCACTTTTTTGTTAAATTACCAACATTGCTGTAAAAGAATCAACCGATAAAATAATAAAGGTAGCGGCATGGTTTATCTTTTCTTCATTACTTTGTTTATCGTGAATACATAAAATCGGGTCATGCAAATGCGATCAATTGCTTTAAATTTAGTACACCGAAAACAATGAAGATTGGTCTAGGGAAAGTTACTAATTATGGGTCTATCGTAAATTTCTTTGAAGTGGCTTCTAGTAGATTGTATATTACTAAAATTTAATTTTATTATTTTATCTTATTGAGATATCTCTATTTACTAACTCTTAAGGTTTTTCATGTGTTTTATGAGCCCTTTAATGAGAGTAATGAGTGCATACTCTAATCTAAGTTTTAATGGTAGTTTTTTTAAATATTTTATAACTTTATGAATTTAATCAATAACTAATCAAGAAAGCAATAATACCTATTGCTATGTCTCTAATATTTTAAATATATTTATAATAAGTTAAGCTATTACTTTGACGTTTTTATTGTTATGTAAGTAATATTTATATTACGACTTGATGAAAATATTATGAAATAGCAAAACGTGGGAAGACAATCAAATTTCATATATTTTTTCAAACAACTGATCACTATTAAATTATTAAGGCCTAGATACGCAAGCAAATTATAAAATCAATGTAACATTTGGTTTCTGACAGAATAAAAATGGCTGACCCATTTTTATTCAGATAATAGTGTCAATTAGAAATTAGTATTCCTTCAATAAAATATTATGAATGATCAGTTATTTAATGATTTCTTTGATTCGTCCCAAAACTGAACACCAAAATTTTCAAATATTTGTACAAAACTCTAACACTATGTTACTTGGACTAATAAAATCCACTGTTTTTAAATAATAATCAGAAATATAATTTAATTTACCGTTTGGCTATAGTTACAATCATCGTGGGATTCACTTGACGTATATTATATTTCGAAATTAGCAGACAGATTACTGATAGTTACCATGACACGCAAGTTTGATAAAATATTTTGTTATAACTAACGACGATATATATTAAAAACACACGAAGTAAAGCAAATAAATTATATACGTATAAAACACTAAGAATATTTACTGAAAAGTGAATCTAATTTTACAGGAAACGCATCTGTATCAGTTTGACAAATATATTTACGTACCTAGGTTTTGTAAATATGATTATATCATATAAATCTTATTACACCCAAAAGGAAGAAACACACCTTTACAAGAACCAAAATTTATCTAGTTTTATTTGTTGTGTACATAGAGAAAAAAAAGATTGAAGTATTTAAAACGCAAGAAGGAAAACAATTAATGTTTCGAAAAAGTACCTTTTCAGCTCATAGGTGGACACAAATAGTTTATCTTGTAAATAAAGTATTTTTGAAATTGTCAGGCTGAGCCTAGCTGCTAAAACTAAATACTCTGTGGGATTTTATTGCTTACCTGTGGCAAGTAATAAAATGACACCGTTAATATTGACTAATTATGGTAAGAGTATATTTTTTAATTCTTTATCTTTTAGTTAATAAAATTACAGCAAAAATAGGCTCATAAATATTATGCTGGTAATAAATTCCATGTAACACCCATATAATTTTACATTATATAATAAACTGTCAAGAAAAGTGAAATTACGTTTTATAATAATAGTAATTTTTATAGCCTATTCTTATCACATCTGTCAGTCCCTAGAACATTAATTCCATATACTTCTTAATTTATATAAAATGACAATATCAGTCTTTGAAATTTGACATAAAAGGTCTATTATCCATTATATACATTATTGAGGAATCTAATAGCATTTAGAAAGACTTGAGTCAAAATATGAGTAAAGTTTCAAGGAATGACCCAAATAAACTGATGACAAAATCGTGAATTGTTACACAGTGCGCATTGTGATCGTTAAACCGACTGCCCGACGTGAGGATTGTGGGCATTACTTGCAACAATACGCGCATTGGGAGAATCCTATGGTCGGTAGTGGGCGGCGATGGACTAAAAGTAACCTTTTAGACAAATATTATTTGTCCAAAAATCATAAAGTTTGAAAATTCTAAAATGCCAATAAAATGAAATATTACATAGTGATTTGCAATATTCGTATATTAATTAGAGATATACATTATTTACTTTCTTTAAGTACTAATTTGAACAACCTGGTGTAATTTATAGGCGCTCTATAGCTTTATAGGATATATTTTAATAAAAATTTATAATAAAAAAGTCTAAACTAACAACTACACACCATACAGTAAATTTAGTACGTACAATTTATATTGTAATTTTGAGGTGGCCTTAAAAAATGTTTAAACCAAAATCCGTTTATTTCATTAAAACCGATGATAACCAAAATTTTGTTATATTGCTTGAGGCTGTATCTTTAAATTATATCTTCGGTCCAGAAACAAACATTATTCCATAGTCAACGATCAGAGCGCTCGGCCCGTATGTATGTCCTGGCTGTTTTTCTCAGTAAGCATTTGGATATATGAATTTAGTATAGTACATTATCTCATACCGCAATAATTGACATTCAATACTATTCATATGGTTACATTCAGAAAGCAATTCAAAGGCCAATATTTTTTTCTTTCACTGATGCATTGAGCATCACACCGGCATTGTAAGTGCAAGTTATAAGGATTCCAAAACTATTTTTAATATTATTATTTTTATTAATATTATTTATTACATATCTGGTATGTAAACAATAATTTTTTCATACTTCCACTTTTACATACATATATAATATGACTACATCATATATTCAACTTTTGACCAATGAATTATTTATACACGCCTGACTATCTACTAAAATACACATACTTTTATACATGGAAAAGTTAAATAAGTGCACATATTTGTTACTGAATTTTTTGTTAGAACTTTGACTAATTTAATGAAACAGTGTTTGTGAACGCTGGTTTGAATTCAATCACATGCAAATGCTAAACGTTAATTTAAGTTGTTCCATTGTTATATTATAATATATAACATATCATAACCATGGTAGCCAGTGATGACAAAGAACTTAATTAATATTTAAATGACGTTTAAATTTCTAAAAAATGTATCTTAACATCCACACTTTTATATTCTCGCCCACATTAATTCATAATATCGCCTAAAATAAGACATTAATATTCATTCACTGAACATTATTTGTTTTTATTAAAATATCAACGAATCCCCTATAAAAGCAATTACGACGAAAGATCTTGTAATTAAGTCATGTAATTAAGTAATATTAAGTAGCAGTATATTAATCTACTGCCAACCATTGGCGGCAGATAAATGTACGTCTACTGTTAACGTAAGTGCCAATTCTTCAGCTGGTCTTGTTATTGGGAAAGTAGCCTTTCAATATTAATTACAATGGTTATAATGAAACCTCAAAAGCAGTAATTAATATCACTCTTATTTTCGTAAATTCTGCCGTCTTATATTTTTAGTGTACTTGCAAAATTATGTTGAGAGTATTATTGCATGTTTAAATTTTTATCGAGTTATGGTCATGGTACTTATATATATAAGTAAGTGTGGTACTTTCGCATACTTACGATATTTAATCAAATTATATATGTTAACCATCAAACTCTGGCAATAATAATTTCATGAGTTATTTTCCTACGTTCATATTATAATGAGGAATTTGTGCGGCTTGTTTTAATTCTTCATCGCGTTTTTAATACCAGTATAATATAATTATATTTCAATGGTTTTGATTTCTTTAGAATTTTACATTTTGTATTACATTATAACGGATAAGTATGTAAATAGGTTATATACAAAACCTACTTGAATAAACGTTGCAATGATATCGCACTTACATTCTTGAGAAATTGTATTGTAGATATTGCAGGCAAAGTATTTGATAGACTTAATTATATAATTTGCACGTCATTTCTTGAGAAATTCAGTCATGTACGTTGCACATAGTTTATTGATAAATTTAACTATGTTCATCAAACTTACTATCCTGTAAAACTCAATTGCGAAGTTTCAACTATTTTTGGAGGAATGTAACTGTGTAGATCGCATTTTTTTGAAAACTTACTTGTGTACGTAGCACATAATTTCTTGAAAAATTCAATTATGTACGTCTCGCGTAATTTCTTGAGAAACATGATTGTGTATGTTTCACGTACTTTCTTGAGAAACCCAAAACTAAATTTTTTAAAAGCTTAACTGTGTACGTCGTAATTACTTTCCTGAGAAACTTAGCGGTGTACATGATACATACTTTCTTGAAAAAGTCAACCATATATATTGTGCTCACTTTCTTAATAAACTTAATTGTGTTGCCCGTAATTTCTTAGAAACTCAACTTTGTTCATCGTCACGCGTAATTTTTTAAAAGCGAAGTCAATATACTGTCAGGATCCTTAATCACACATCAACGTCTTATTACTTTTGTTAATAATTTTTTAATCATTTGTTTTATATCATTTCGTTATAATTTTTGCTGAGTCATAATATGTCACGAAATAATTGCCTACTGTTCATTACAATCAAAGAAAGATAGCCATTAGCCAGCGGCGACTTTTACAATTGTCAGAATAAACTAAGAACGTTTTGTCCATTTCATCAATTTCTTTCTTAATAAAATTGTAATCTGATATCGTCACTCAATTTCGTGTATAAGAGGCAGGATTTTGTTAATTACAAAACCGATAATTCAGAAATAACGCTTTTTTATATAGGATAATATTCAAAAGAACTATATGAAAAACTCTGTACCTTTCTTTAGTTGTGTCTTTAATGTAAGTAAAAAGTAACTATCCTTTAAAATCTAAGTAATAAAGTTGACTTTTCAATACCACTTCCATAAGTGGAATTAAATCCAACTAACTATTAGCTGTAATATTACAATTAGAGCTCACAAGGGCTTATGCAAGTCTTAAAGAAGATTGAATTGGAATTGGCATTTTTTCCTGTTTTAAATCAGGCCTTTACTATTTGAATTTTTTCAAGGTAACTATGGGGCATATAAGAAATGTTCTTGCTTAGCATATAATTTAAAGTTTCATAAAACATTCATCCTTTTTTTTTGAGAAAAAAATGTTATTTTATAGAATGACCTCAAACGGGATTAAGAGTGCATTCAGTCCAAAGACACGCTGTAGTAGATTATTGAGATTTAGAATTTTATATAAATTGTATAACACTTGTAATATTGGGGCCGGTGGAACGTTTTTGCTCTTATTTGGTGACAATTAGTGTCATACGTGATGTAGTATTATTTCTACTTTCTTTAAGTTCTTTATCACGACTTAGGTTTCGCTGTATTACAACATCTTATTGGTGTTCTTGTGTATTGTGGCTCTTATTTGGTGTTTATCTTTTCGTATATTGAACAATTGACTATTTCATGACTTAAGCCGTCACTAATGAATATTAAATTTAAATCTAACTAGTTGTACTTAAATAGTTGTAATAAAGCAACACATAAAATATTTTTATTTTAATGAGATTCACATACATCAACTCAATCTTGGAATTTTTTTAACCGATTTTGCAAGTCATTAATAGTTTTGTTCGCATATTCAAACAATGGTTTCAACATTGAATGTTAATATGTCTTCTCATGGCGGCCTTCACTGACAATTCATATTAGAATTAATTTCATATATTCATTGATTATTGAAATGTCAAATATTTGGTTCAGTTAATATATTTTGATTCTGCGTTGATGTTTTATTATAAAGCTTGGACATTTTTTTATATATAAAAATAAGTAAGCGTTGCTTATTTTGGAAAAATAATCAAAAAAGAAAACAAACACACTACTTGTATGCATGTTTATTTTATTTTGTTAATTATTTTTAGTTACAGATCAAATATTATACACATAGGCATCAATGCAGCTGGAAAAAGTTTAGCCAACACGATATATTTATTGACATTGATTTAATTAATTGAATTGACACTCTGCTTGAAAAAGCATTTTATTGATTGACACTCTGCTTGAAAAAACATTTTATTGATTGACACTCTGCTTGAAAAAGCATTTTATTGATTGGTATAATCAAATATATTTCAATTTGATTTATTAAATTGCAATGCTGATTTTTTTAAACGCGCTGCGGGTTAGTTTGATAAATAAAATTTTAATTTCATTTATTACATAGCGCTGTCGGTATTTTTAAGAGCGCCTTTTTATAGTTTTATCCTTAACAATAGATTTAATTTATAAAACTGCGCTGCTGATTCTTTTAAAAGCGTAATCGTTCATTTCGAAAAGTACATACTTATTCGATCAATTGAAATATGTGGTTGATTTTTTAAGCGATATCTTTTAATTCTGTTAATTGTATATTCATTAATATATTAATTAAATTTATTAATTTTTTTAAGTCTAAAATGGCCTGAAATTTTATTAGCTGATTTTTTTCTAAATAACTAAAAAATGAATTAGTGGTTTGGCTAATTTTAAATACAGCCTTATTATTAATACATTATTGAGATGATAATTACTTGACTTGATCAACAAATATTAATTTTGTTTTTATATCTTAGCTTTTGATAATTTTGCTATAAGAAATTAAACTTTGTTCTATTAGAAAGTGCCTAAAAAGAAAATTTTAAATCGTTCTTAAAAGTTTCGAAAAAGTTCACTGTAACAAAAAGCGATATTTGAATAAGTAATAAATGGAAATTTAAATGTTTTTGAATATTGTAAGATATACAGTACATGACTGATAATGGAATACTAAAATTTTGTTCGATGCTCTTAAAAATAAGCCTAGAAAATTCAAGGAAATAAAAAAGGAAGAAGCTGAAAAACACTAATAATACGGCAAAAAAGTTCAAAGAGAGACTAAAAAAGTTGAAATCTATTCAAGGAAAGAAAATCAGCGGGAATATCAAAAAGAAAACAAAGGTTGAGATGTAGTACTACCAAGTTGCTAGATAGAACACATAGCAGGCAAAGGTTGTAATCATGAAGAATATAAAGACGGTGTCCTAAGTGCGTGTAAGAAATTAGGCGGAAAAAATTGGTTGATTTTGTGATGAAAAATAATTGTCGGTTTTCATTTAGCATTTTTATAGCTTTAAAATTCTTGGAATTTTAAATATGTGGTATTTTTAGTTATTTTTCTAGAAACTGATTTAAGTTTAAAGGTAAAAGAACCAATTTGGTTTCTTTATTATCAAAGTCTTTTTAATATATTTTTCTAATATTCCGGATAAGACCTAAGACGATTTGTTATTAAAAATGATTGACTCATTCAAATTTAGATTATTTACAACGAATAAATCAAGGAAATAATTAATTCTTGGTTTATTCTTTAAATATTAGTTAGGCGTAAAAGAGAAAATAAGTTTCATTTTCATTTTATGAGATTTCTTAATTCATTTCAATTTTCCGTTTTAATAGATCTAGTAAAAACCGTAACCTAATTATTTCTAAATAATTTAGCAATAATTTGAATATCAATTTAAGATAAAATTTGCAAATGACCATTTGGAGAATAACAATTATACATTTTTATTTTACTTAATACACATATTTGTATGACAGGCCTTACTAAAAAACATATTTCGAACAAGGATTGAGGTTTTTAAAAGGTGGTATTTAATACGAAAACGTAACAAAATGTGCTGATTTATTTCAATATTGAAACCATAATTAAACAATGTATTCCATACTGATGGTCGTTTTCATTAATTACAAAATTCCCTGATTTTACAAACATTTTGCGAAAAGTGGACCTTGTTAGACGACTGGGTCTTATTTAAAAAATATTCGATATGCAAACACGGCTTCCTTACAATTTTCTTATATGTATAAATAGACACATGTGCGGTTATTAACACCAGTCAGTGATTAGTTACATCATTGTAAATAAACAAAAAAATATTCAAACTTGTAAAGAAATAACTTACCAAACATACACGTACATATGATAAAAGATAAAATAGGTTTCATTTTCATCTTATAATATTTTGTCATCTTATATGTTCTGTTCCGTCTAAGAAGACCCAGAACCTAATTTTGACTAAACGTTTGTGATAGAAATTTGAGTTTAAAAATAAACTAAAACTTCTAAATTGTTATTTAGCGGAAGACAATGATAAACTTTAATGTTACTTAATAAACATTGTTGTGCCATAGACCTCATTAGGTAACACGGTTCCTAACAAAGCCCACAAATGAGGTTTTTAAACTATGCCTTTTTAACACCAAAAAAATAAAATATGATAATTTTTTCTAACATTAGAGCCATAATTAAACAACGTTTTCCATAATGACGGTAGTTTCCATATATTACGCCATTTCCTGATTTTACAAACATTTTGCCACAAGTGGGCCTTGTTGTCGATTGTACGCTATTTCAAATAATATGTGATGTGCAAACACGACTTCGTTATGATTTTATTATAGGTATACATATATATTTCTAATGGCAACATATCAATGTTGTAATGTTTTTATTACCAACATATTGATGATTCAATAGGGGTGTTCTATTCCATATTTGATTGTAAATAAATAAAAAGTATGAATAAAATATTTACGAAAAATACTCAGTAAATATACACATACCTCTTCGCAGATGGCTTTTAAAATAATTTACAAAGTGATAATTTTGTTTGAACACTCCTTTTCGAAACGAACTTAAGTAAACCTCGTGCGATACATATATGGTAATTACGAATTAATGTCCTATATATCTCTTTGAAACCGACTGTACCCGACGAACGTGAGCGACTCCTCCCTCTTTGAGGTAGCCAAGCTTTTTTGATGTTTTACCTGGCGTATATTTGTCTCTTAATTTGATATATTACATTGCCAAATTTCATATTCTTATGTCAAAACGTTTCAGAGAAAATTGGCTCTGGCAGACACATTAGTGATTTTATAAAAGTTCTCTTTTTTTTCTGAGATACAGAACCCTAAAAAGGAATCAGCACCATTCATGTCAAATAAAAGCACCAAAAGAATCTGTGATCCTGAATATATCTGGTTGATTTTTAATGTTTGGTATTTTTTATTTATTAATAATGTTTTTATTTATGACAGTTAATTCATATTCTACATGCCGGTAAAGTATGTGATGAAAAATATTCAGTGTAATTAGCAAATACAAATAACAGTGACACGGGATCGAACTAAATTATAGTTCCCGAATTGTAATAAGATATCTAGATTGTCACATCTCGAAAGTTTTTGTGTTTCATTCCCTTTAAAGAAAAATTCACTTGTGACAAACATTACCTTTATTTGTATAATAATCAAATAAATTTAATCATCCGAATGTGAAAGCAATGTTAAATACAAGGCATTAATTTTAAATTGATTATTACAAAACACAAAAAGTTTTTTTTATACTCACCTCTACGTTGAAATAAAAAAAAATATTTGTTTTATTTCATGTATTTATTAATTAATTATGTTTACAAATATTTATCGTTATTATCAAACAACAATAAATATTTATTGAATTTAGTTGACATAAAAATTACACTTTACAAACCACAATAAATGAAAGTGTGTTTTATATCAAATTGATTATGATTTTATTGTGAACATCAAAAAACAAATTCCTCATAGGTAATACTATGATGTAAGGATGTAATCTTCAGTCAAATAATTCAAACAATCGAATAAACATTAAAAGTACATTTATATATTAAACACATAATTATAGTATTAAATAAACTAACGGGTAATTAATTTTTCGAAATGAGACAAAATGTAAGAAGCACGTGCTATTTATTCTATCAGGTAAATTACGCCCAATATATTAAAATCATAGTTCATGATATATATTATCCAAAAAATGTTGTTCTTAGGTTTTAAGTATGTAAAACTGAATATACTAAAATTACTGCTACTCTTATGCATCTTAATTTGTATATTTTTTCACATCTTTAAAAACATAGGGTTTGACATTGTAACTGAGGTATATTAGTTAAGTCGTTACTTTAATAAAAAAAGAATATATCCTCGTACTACTATTTTAATTTAATTGCGCATTAGCGACAAAAAAATCACCCCCTTACTGCGCCCCCTCATCTGCACTAGTAAGACAAAAATTAATCAGTTAGCGCCAGGCACTTAGACAGAATGAGTGTATTGTCTTTGTCCAGATCGCAAAAAAATATCTCCGATCGCAATAGTTATAAATTTGTAAACTTCAAATTTTGATGCAAAATACGGATGTTAAAGTTTACAAGGTGTTAGAAAAATACAAAATTTTCAGTGGTGTATTGAGTGAAATGGACGAACAATAATTAAAATGTGCAAACAGAAGTTAATAGGGCACGCAAAATTTCAGTTATCCTGACAAAGTTGAATTGTCGAGCTAATTGCGCTTAAAGATGGAAGTGAAAAAAATTACTTTTTATTTACTGTATTCAAAAGTTAATTTGACTTTTGCATTTTAGTTTAATTGCACCGTTTTCTCAGTGCAAGCTTTAAATCCATGTTTTATTTTGTGCAAGCAAACATATCAAATTCTTGTTTCCATCGATACTTCCATAGTGTCGATGGAAACAATTTAGTAATTACTACTCTTACACTTTTTCAATCAAAACTAAAACTTGAACTTTGTCTAAATAACAGTCTACTAATTTTAATTTGCTTTTTAATTAGTATTATAATTATATAAAATTATTTAAGATGAAAGTATTGCAAATTTATTTTTATTATGTATTTATTTTTGAAGCCTCATTGATAATTTATATCCATTAGATTTAATTAGTAGATCCTTTCTTATATTTTAAATGTGAAAGTTTGGGTGACATAATGGAAGAATGTGGGTTATCTCGTAATTCTGTAATTTTTAAAATTATTTATACAAACTTGTACACGCAAATTGATTACAGTTTGAGTTAAATATAGGCTACTTTATTTTAAATAATCTGAAGTAATTCCTGAGACACTAGATCTCTACGTTATTATGTTCATACGATTTCTTTTTGATGAAATAGTATTGTCTCTGTGGAAATTCTGCAAGTTTGGTTTTAATCTGCACTTAGTAATCCGGCTGCGTTTCGCAGAAGATTTACTTTAGTCCATACATACTATTCTAGAAATATTTCCTTACATATCAGGATATAGTCTTCTCAAGCAGCGTACGCCGAACAGTCTAGTTTATATAAAGTTTTTATTAAGGGAAACACGTAAACTTTCTTCACAATCAATCTGTTCACTGATGGGAACTTGGGCAAATTCTTTCAACAGTTACTGAGATTGGGCCGCCCAAATATAAAGATAGACAAATGAGGAAGGGTATTTTATTTCGTACTATATAATGATTAATCCAAAACTTGTATCTCGAACACCTAAATTCGAACATGACTCCTGTAGGATTTCATAAAAAAAATGGCTCTATTTTATAATTATACCACGATCTTACTATTAAACGCGAATGAATTTCAAAAAAGAGACAAACATACACCCTAGAATGACACATCGCTTATATTACTGTGGTTCATGCGGACAAAGTCGTAGACAGAATGTAGTTTTAATTATTTACACCTATGTTTAGTAAGAAATAAGAGAGGTAGAAATATTTGTTAGCCCAGTATGATAATAGAAAATGAATTCGATTTCAATTGTAGTCTGGTTCAAGAATATCAGTAGTTTCAATTACTTACCACTGGGCTTCAAAGATAACAACACAGTGCAGAACATGATAAATGACACTCGTAATATTAGAACATAAGACTAGCGGGCAACGAATTATCATTTCATTCGATTTGGAAGTAATCTCGTCAAGTTACTTCATCAAATCGATTGAGGTAGATTAATGTGCGAATTCGATTAAGTCATTTTTCAAATTTTTATACGCAACGAAAGAAATCTTTTATAAATATTAGAATGGCCTGAGAAAAATGAAGAACAAAGTTATTACGGTAATTATGTCGATGCGAATAAGATTACATGCCTGGTTAGTTTGGTTACGAGCCTTAAATGGATCAATAAATCGAATGAAGCTTTAGGAAAGATTATAAATTATAACGTATAAAAATCGAAGGAAAGTGTTCGAGTAATTTTCAAAATTCAGAGTAACATAAAATGCACTGATACGATGCAACATTGTATTTAATAACAATTTGCAATTTGTATATTGTAATTATTTATTGAATCCTTCGAATATAATATTGAACAATGAATTAACATGCGTTTGGTTTCGTATCAAATGATTTATTGTGGATATATTTAGAAACAGAAAACTTATATAATAAATGTATGGCTAACAAAAGGTAATTGTGATTATATTGAAAGATCACCTTTGCCGGCAATCTGCTATAGTGGTACTGATGTGAAAAACTTAAAACAGTATTTGTTGTAAGTATTAAATTTTAAAAATTTACGAAAAAAACATGGTTTCTTCAACAGAAAAGTTTTTTTCAATAGAAAATATATATCAAAAAAATAAAAGCTTTTATTATGTATTTCTGGATGGACGAGTTTTGCTTTGTATCTTTAAACATTTGTTTGAGATCACGAAATGTAAAAAAAAATAGACATTGAAATTACTTTTATCAGGCGATAATTGAGTCATTAATTTTGGGCATTATCTAAATAAACTTCCGGTAACAAATCTATAGTCTTTGCTAGAATATATCCGTGTTTATCCCTACACCTAACCATCAAAACTATTATATTAAATATATTTCAGTACCCCAGGATTTAAAAAAAATTAGATAAAAAACGTTTTTCACAGATTTATTTTGAACATTTTTCTAAAGATATAACACACATATATAATGAAAGTGTATCGAGTCCTTTGCACGTATCATGCCAAAACTACCTCATTTAATTTGGTGGTTTTGAGTGATGAGTGTTTAAACCATTTTAATGAAACTTTAGAATTTTTTGTTGCAAACTTCTTCTTCTATTAATATCTTAAATGCAAAAAAAATATTGAAATCCGCAATAGAAAACATTCAGTATTTCTAGTTATATAAAATTTTCCTCAGATTGCTATATTGAATATTATTTAATAATTTTGTTAGGCACATCTCGACTAAAATTACGAAGGATCGATTCAGTGGAAGAAGATTTAAACATTCTCGGGATAAAGAACTGGAAAACCTAGGCGAAGAGTAGAACCTCCTGGAAGAATCTCTTCTCTGGGCTGTCGTGCCAAATATGGTGATGATGTTAGGGACATCAGTTTAATCTAATAGAAGAAAATAAAACACATCTCAATAATCAATGCAAAAGCTTCACCAAAATATGCATTAAAAATAGTATAATATAATGGTGTTATTATAATAAGTTATGAAAAGTTTTCTAAATAAAGCTACGTTAGGAAGAAATATGTTGATACTTACTTGATATCCAATCTCTTTATTAAAATAGTTGACAAACTATAATAATAAAATAAACTATAATTGGAAAACAGGCAATAATAATGTTCGAAGTGTAATTTAAAGAACATAGTTGGCAAAATTACAATGGAATATTGCGTAATTTTTATAAAAAATGCAGAAAGTGTTATTATGTAGTAATTAAATATTAAGTTAGCATTGTGGCCGAAAATTGAGTTAAATACCAAAAAAAATTGTGCTGATTTTAGTTAGAAAAGTATTTAAAATCTTGATTAAATAAATGGAAGAATTTTATTCATTAATATTTTATCGATATTAAAAAAACACAACAGTCAAAATCAGTGAAATTAAAATAATATTAATTATATCGAAATCCTCCTCTCTTAATTTAATCATTACAAATGCTGTAGTGTTTTCTTGTACTACCATTTTAAACGGTACAAGTTTATACTCTAAGTATTAAGACAAAGTGAATATTTTGAGCTTACCATTAATAAAGCTGCTGGAATCCAGAGGCTAACAGAAGATAAATATGGCCACTTAATTACAAAATCCTCCATCTTAGTTTAAAAGTATTATAGATAAAGTGCCCTCGATTCAACAATGAAAAGAAATAGGACTGAGCGAACTGGAATCAGTAATCAGCGTTAGGCAGCTAAGTTTTTATCATTACTGATAGTTAATAAATAAATTACTTTTTAGAACTACGAATAAAACGTGTGCTGACTAAACTCGTAATTAATCATTTATTTCATTTCCTTATATTATCTAAACATTTATTTGATAATCTCGCCTCGCTTACTTCTTATTATTTTTTATGGAATGTTTTGACTAAATCGAATTTTAAGATCGGGATATGGATTTGTTTTTCTTTCTGCTTGAAAACAATATTTAAAAAATTGTGCAAACTAAAATAAATTTAAAGATTTGTGTCGGTACGGCGGTGTTCGTTATGCCAAAAATATTAAATTGGAAGTTTAAAAATGGTACTAAATTAGCATCTATTTTTCATTTTTTCTTTGCATCGAAATGCCTTCTAATCACCTACATCGTTTCACATTCTTATTCCCTACCCATCATTAACGTGCATTCAAATAAATGTAATTTTCATTTTCATTTTCATTTTTGCATTTTCATTCGTGCATTCAAATAAATATAATTTTCATTTTCATATAATTTTCATTTATTTAAAATTTTAAGCAAGACGGCATTTTCAGCGACTAATTCGCTTGTGCCTTACAATCGCATGTCGTATGTCATGCAAGCTTGTTAGGATTTTGATTTTACAGTAAATTAGAAAAAAACAATATACTTGTCTGGCCAATTTTATTTGACACTTTTGAAGATTATATGGATCAACCAATTTGAAAAAAGTCGACAAATTTTTTTCTTAACCTGAAGAAAACTATTTTGAAAACCTTTCCTATTTATTTTCAAATAAAAAACTAAATGATCCTTATTTTCTGACCCACCAAATTGCCAAAATGCTGTTCGTTAAATCACAACAATACTTATTTCTAAAGTAACTGATTACGCGAACTGATATATTAGCTGTCGGTTGATTCCTTTTAAGGATATGAGATGAAAATAATCTGTGTATTTTTTTTTATTTGAGCGTTAAGTGCAAGAATATAATTTACTTTGAATTAAAAAAATTATTTTCAACATTTTTCAATCATATTTACATTTAAATATTATATTATAATAAAGATAACTTCTACTAAAAAAGCAACTAAAGGAAAATACTGAATTACTAGTGTAATAGCTTTAAATAAAATATAATATAATTATACAAATATTAACATATGTGTACATAGACTGAGCCAGACGTGTATTTGTATGAATATTTAACAATGTAATTCGTAGCTTTATTTGTATACAAACTCCTTTTTCATATACTATTGAATCGATTTTAATAAAATTGTTTTTTGGTTTCTATTGTATGAGATCTGTTTTATTTGACTATTTTATGAGATCTGAGTAGTGAATACGACATAAAACTAATGGAAGATTAATCGAAAAATATTTTTACACATTTTTGTCGTTATCTGTGGAACTATCTATGTTTCTAAATATATACATAAAATTGAAATGTTTGTGATTATGGAGCTTTTAACTATTTGTCAATGGATTATATTGTCTACATCTCACCACAAGCAGCCTTTTCCAATATTTTTGTCAATTTGTCTGTATGTATTTGTTTGTCTGTATGTATATTTGTTTACCTGGGATAAACTCGGAAATGACTAAATGGATTCCGTTAATGGGTATTCTAAGACACAATATATTTCATCTCAATATCTTAAAAGATTTAGAAATTCAGGACAAAAAGTTAGTTGACATAACGCGCTACGCTAGACTTGCAGCAATGAAATCATCGAAAGTTTAATCCTGTGTAGTTCATCTCGGCACCGCGCGAGCACGTATATAGAAGTGAGGAGACGTGTAAACCGCTAACAAGCCTGTTAGCCTGTTAGCGGTTTGGATCATTACAAGAATATGTATGAGTGTAGCGCTGTTGATCTGATCAAGTTACATAGCCCTTTACTAATGTTGTCATTTTTGTATCGGTCTATACGGTTTAATAATTTGATAAAGTAACATGAGTAACTGTGGATAATGTCGTGTTCAATATAATTATATATAAAAATATATAATTAACAGTTTTTTCGATTTTATAGGTCAACTTCATTATTTGCTGGGAAACAATATTTTGGATAAAATCGTTCTTGTTTATTTTTGTTGTCAATACGTTTCTTTAATAATAACTACGATATATTATTAAATTATTATTGTTATTTGGATACCTAAAATAACTTCTTTGTGTTGCATTAGGTACTTGTTCCATATAAATATATACACTCATTTCATTTTCAGTATTTTTTTAGACACCGATGTGAATGATTTGATTCTTTTTATATATATATATATATATATATATATATATATATATATATATATATATATATATATATATTAATAAAATAATATTGTAATATTATAGTTGTTGTTGCTTGGTTTATTCTTTCGGACAAACCACTTCATATATTAAATTAATTAATCAATTGTGAAATTAATCATCGTACGACTGTGCATACACACACACATGTGTATATATATATATATATATATATATATATATATATATACATATATATATATATATATATATATATATATATATATTTGAAATTTTAATAAATTATCAACATTTTTCAAATTTTCTTTAATAATTGACCTGTACATTTCAAGATCTATGGTATATATGATTACAAATTCATGCACTGATGTGTTATTTATTTCCTTAATTTTCATTGTTTTTAGATATATAGCATCAGTAGTTAGCATGAAACCAAGTCTTTTTTAATTTCTTAGTATAATCGTAATTTAATTAATTATTTTAATAGTAATTATAACGTAGCTAATTTATTATTAGTATTCGAACGGACCAAACTTTTTGTGTTTCTATTTTCCTACCTACTTGATATCCCATTCGATGATCGTTTAATAACAGTAGTAGTATAAATAGATGTATTTATGTTTATCAAATAAAAAAGTAATTAAGACATTTAAATTATTTTTGGCATAAATATAAATTTATAAGGAGGGTAGATTTTGAATTCATCGAGACATACTTTTCTTCTTCAATTGCCGTTTCTTTATTTATAATACATGCAGATTTGTGTTATGTTGCACACTTTGACTCGTGTTAAATAGGAAATCAAACTTACTTATAACTGTTTAATTTATTATATTTTGTATTATTTTAACAACTGTCATAACATATAGTTGCATTAGGTACTCAGTAATTAATTGGATGACTCTATAATAATGTATATATGATTCCTGAGTGTATCTATTTTCTTTTATAAATCACCTACTGTGTGTGCGCGTATATATATATATATATATATATATATATATATATATATATATATATATATATATATATATATCTATATATGTATATATATATATCTATATATATATATATATATATATACATATATATATATGTATAATATTATGCTACAACACATAATTTGTCAAATTGCACAGAGCAGGATAAATGCAATATAACACTAATGTAAACTTCACTGATTATTTGTTAGTAAATGAAAAATTAAACACTAAAAACGACATAGCTAACAAAAATAATTTTCATTTGGTTTACTTCATAGAAAATAAATTTATTTGGAAAATATTTCCCATGCAAACTACACTTTTGGAATGCATTATTATGTTGTTTTTATTAAATTGTTAGTGACACTAAACACTAAAAGTCCAAATATTTAAATAAAATGCATGAAAAACCAATCCAAAGAATAAGAATAGTTGCGTAAATGAAGATTTTAAATTTGATAGTTGACAACCAATTGGCAGTCGTTGCTTTAGAGAAAAAGAATTTTTCATGTCGATTTTTTAATTAAAATTACCACGAGGAGAATTTTCCTTATTAAATATGTGGCTTTTATTAACGTTCTTTCATTGGTAGAAATACCAAAGTGAAATTATCATTAAATAAAAATAATAAATCGATTTCGTATTCTTTATTAGTTTTTAAAGAAAAAAATTATTCAAAATCTGCCCTTTAAAAAAATTATACAAAATCTACACCTTAATCAAAAATATATTTAAATGTTCTTAAATGGGTAATATATATATGCCAAACTTTCGAGACGAGCTGCGTGTAATGGCTTAGAAGGCATTACATGTCACTGGGTAATGGGCTGATGATATAAAAATGTGTATAAATAAAATTATGAACCTTTCTCTTTTAAATCGTAATTCGTGGAGTATTAAGTAAAAAAAATAAAATAGAAATACATTGTTTAGGTCGTTTGGTATTTTGTATACGTAGTTCTCTGTATAATACGTTTTTGAGTTGGTAAAATTTTGAAAATTAATAACTAACTTTTAACAAATATTGTCCAAACACGACAAGACACAAAATGAAGTTAAGAACAATATATTGTATAAAAGACATTAAAATTTTATTTATTGACTGAGAAAGTCAAGCAAAAATTGTAGACAGTAACGTCAAAAATATTATTAAATAATATTTTACTTACAGTTCTCCTCTAGTGCTTCAAAAACTAACTGTACTTGAATAAAATCGTGGGTATTGAATAGTTTTATATAAAATTAATATGAAAAATTAAACAAAAAATATCAATAACAAGCACAATTGTATCGACAAATTTACACGCGATTCCCAAGTTAAACTGAAATGCGTAGAATAATTCAACAGAAACAAAGGGCACAAAGAATGGCACCCTAAAATTAACTACAAATTGTATTCCAAATATTTCAAGAAATGTCATTTTATCTAAACGCTTGTTTGAAAAGAAATTTTCTTCGCTAGTAAATATTCCGATAGCAAATATTTGTGTTCAAAGTTGAATTTTTTTGCGGTTTTTACAAATTATTACATTGATAAATTGTTATCTTTTTGAATGTCTAATTAGAAGAATTAGAAGCAAGTAATTTCCAGTGCCTTATTGACTGATTTATTATGTGTGTGTGCATGTGCGTGTGTGTGTGCGTGCGTGCGTGTGTACGTGCGTGTGGGAGCGTGCGTGTGTGTGTGTGTGTGTGAGACCGCGTGTCGTGTGTGTGCGTATACATGCGCGCTTTCGTGCGCGCGTGTGAACAATTATCTCAACTAACCCTTAGGACCACAAACACATTTCTTGTAAAACATGCTACTGAAACGCGCCCTGCTTCGCTGCAAAATTATTTGGAAAAAAATTGCATTTCCTCGCGTCGTTTTTTGCAATACGCCAATTAGTGTGACAATCAAGTTTGATAACAGTGAATTTATTGACGCCTAAAAAAGGTTACAATATTAGGGACACAATTTAGGCACACAATTCAGTAAGTATATGTTCATATATGTATGTTTTACGCTAAATTGTTTTAAAAACATATAGCTCAATTATCAAGATTAGGTTGATATTAAATAATTAACGTACTACAATTAATGGTAAGTTATTTTTTATAACAGTTTGAATTAAAATATTTCAGAATTATTACAGAAGGAATATTTTCCATGAAAAATCGTTTAAATTGTAATAATTACTTTCAATTATGATACTTATCAATTATCTTCAACTGCCAACTGTAACATTTGATATTAAAATATTTTGCATATAAATTAAATTGTTGCAACAATTTTAGAACAGATAAAAAATTAAATGATATTTTTATTGTCCTATTAAAATTAGATGGACTACTTGGCAAACATTACATTTTTTTAATATATGCACATTTATAGTAAACTAATTTTATTAAAAAGATTACCTTTTTGATTAATTGTTTATAACAATATATACTAAAATTCTCAATGGGAAGTGGGTTTTGAGAATAATGTCGAGGCTTTCCTAAGAGACTACAGAAAATAGAGCTCTTTAAAATAAAATGAATACTAGATCCATATCTTAAAAATATTCTTTAATTAAAAGTAAAAAAAAATAATATTCACTCTCTTGAATTAAACATTCCTATTATATTTCACTTTCGGTTTAACTTATTCTATATATTCGTATAACTCCCTGTCTAATAAAATTTAACAATAAAAGAGAATCACAAGAGTCAAATGATAGCTGGACATATTCATTATAGATACCATGTGTGATTTTTTCATCAGTTTATTACACGAAACTTTTCAAGAGTGGTAGTGTTAAATGAGAAATAATTATAATTTAATTAAGAAAATAAGAGAATTTACAAATTCACTAGTATCAAAAGTGACACAAGTATTTACACTAATATAATGAAGAGGAAAGTTTTACTTGTTTGTGTGTTTTTCAGGAATTTATTTCAAAACCTGCTATTCCCGTTGATTACAATTTTCGTAGTTAGGAAAATCGCTGGTTTGGGCGTTTTACTGATGAACGCTGGCAGTACTGATACACTGATCCTAGGTATTAGAGAAATCAAATTTCTCAATATATCTAAAGATACATATGTATCCGCCATTATCTATTTTTATGCACGAGCCACAGTTAGTACTTTTAAATTAAAAAAAGTGCTTGGCACAAACATGGAAAAGTAAAGGTCAATTTTAGATTAGGACAATTCTCACTAAAATAGATAAGAATCGATACTTTATACTTTGCGCTAGTAACTTAAGAGAAATTAAAATTTTTTGAAAGTGAACAAGGAAAGAAATACGATTCTGATGACGTTCAGTACGAGGTACTTGTACCGAGGTAATATCTCACACTTAATTGAACGTATGGAAATGGGAAAGAGGATACAGACACCTTGGTACGGGAATAAAAGAAGAGCATCGTGTCGTGGTGCGTTATCAGATTCGTCTTAACTGAAAGAAAATTCAGAATTACTTTTATGAAAGAAAAAAAACATTGTGTCTGTCAACTCCGTCGCGCCACTGGAGTTTACTCCTTAATCACGATTGTTTTGGAATGTATAAATTTGGTAACACTGTATATATATATAAATATCAATATAATCTATCAATATATCTCTTAACGTTAAGGTAGCGTTCATAAGAAACGTATTCGCTTGACTGTTTTTTCGTTGATTTAAGTTGCAAAACTGGTGTCCATGAAACATTTTTTAACGAGATAATATACAAACTACGTCCATCCTGAAGGTCTTTTCTAAATATTTGTGTCAGAATTTTTGAAATCGGATGAGTAATTTCAAAGAATACCTCCTACATCCAAACATACAAACTTTTTACAATATACGAAATTTTTTTTACCAGATAATATACAACTTATGTCCATCCTGAAGGTCCTTTCGAGATATTGGTGAAAGAATTTTTGAATGAGTAATTTTAGAGATTACCTTCTACATCCAAACTTACAAACTGTTACACGTTTATTAACGCTTTGAACTTCTGATTTACTTCTCATAAAAACTTCATACTGGGCGCAATATATGAAAATGGTTTCTTAAAGAGTAAACTCCAAAAATACATATCAAAAACCCGAATGCAATAAGTTAATTATATTTGTACGAAGTCAAGCGGATCGCTTATACTAAATGAAATGAAAATTTTGTGTGTATTAGGTTGGCTGCGATCCCATGATTGGTTTAGTCGATTTCATTAGAACTAATAATATAGCAGGATTGTGCTAATTACAAATAATTATTAATATGTACGCAGCTCTTTTTCAAAGTACAAACCTTATTTAATATTTTCCATCTTTTCTGGAAAAGAATTTAAATTTTAATATTTCCACATCTAGTTTGAAAATAGTTTGATTCTGCGAGAGAATGAAATAAAATGTTGGTTCTTTGTGTTTTATAAGATATAATAGGAATAAGAGTTTATCAAAATATAAGTGACACGACCGTTCTACCAAATTGTTATTAGCTGATCAAGTGGGTTTTTTAAAGATAAAATAAAAAAATTAACTAACAATAAGACATCCGGTATCCAAATGCAAACGGTCAGTATGTCCACTTATATATAAAAATAAGAAAATTGCATATACATACAATTTTGAGTATGCTATTGATTTTACATTTATAAATATATCTAGCTTACACCGAAATACTTTATCTAAATCCATTGGACGTATAACGTAAAAGATTGAAGCGAAATCGATGGCGCAACTTTTTAAAAGGTTCAATGCCCTCGACGCCTGAATGTAATAGAAAGTGAAATTCTTACTTCCCCTGAGAATATCAATTTTCATTTCGTTGATTGAATTGAATTGTCTACAATGTTGTTATATGTATTTACTTCTGTTAAGTATTTACTTGTTTCATAAATACGTTAAATTTAAGAATTATAAGTAGTTTTTGTCGTAGCTTTAGTATATTGGGTTCATCACGGCTCGTTTGTCGAGAGGGGTTGGACTGGTGTTATTTTCGGTTGTAAAAGATTGCTGTCGTAGTAATAAATCCACCATATGTATCAATTGGATACATTAAAGTAGATAAATAATTGATTAAACAATTTTTGTTGTAAACATCATTATAAATACAATATTTAACAAGTAACCAAATTATATATTCAACACCGTCAGAATGCGTCTAACCCTGAAAAGATATCAAACCTGAAATATTTTTGAGTTATAAACAAAACTAGAATATGGGTTTCCAAAATGTACACTCTATTTTTGAAAGACAAACTAATACAATTTAGCGGGTAAAGTATTAAGTAATATTGATATCAATAAAGACGTTTTTTTCTTTTCTCCCAAACATAGTAATTTATAACGCCACATTATTAGTCTGTAATTTTTAGAGTCAAAAAAGAGTTTTGTGTAATATTTTATTAAGGTTATAAAAAGTATTCTTAATGAAAAGACATCATCAGACCATACTTTGCAGGCATATTATGTCAATTTCTATTTCTTGATTTGATAAGAAAAACAATTTTACTGTTCACTGTTTATATTCACAAATGACAAAAACTTACAGAGTCCATTGAATACATTGAATATATTTATATTTATATAATTTTAACCACAAATAAATAATTATACCACGTGGCCTTCAAAGTTTCATTGTCTTAATTTATAGATTTATATTATCCTGCATATGTTACCTGATTGCGAAATACCTTACACCATTCACATTTAAAGTTGAGCTCTGATTTGAAATTGTTGTCTAATATTTTTGTCAAAGGTAATTAACGATGTAATTTTTTGGAAATCATCACTCAGATATAAACATGACTCGACATATGGAAAATAGCTTCAATATTACGGCGTATATGACAAAATATTCTCAGATGCTTTGAGATGAAATCTTTTATGAAAAATGGAAAATTGAGGATAATCAACTTAAAAGGAGTCTTTTCAAAAAATGTACACTTTTGCTTATATCGGGAAATTCTTACATAAATGTAAACATTTATTTTCGAAAGATAAGACAAAGTGGTTAGACTGTTTAACAGGGATTGGGAAAAAAATGTAGAGAAAGATTAATTATTGTTAAAGAAATTGATGTGAAAGTTGAATCTATTCAATTTAGAAATTACCATTTAAACCATACATCAAATGTGTAAATTTAACATTGAATATGTATTTGAGGCAAAGTCACAAAATCCGTATCTTTGCACCTAGTTATTAATTTTTTTTAAAGATAATTGATTTGGAAGAGACTTTGTATTCTATTAAGCTTTTCGATAGGTTATATATGATAAAGTTCATAAAAACTTTAATTCGGACTAGATGACGCGGAAACTGTTTTACTGATCAAAGTTTGTTATCCCCGAAGAAAAGACTCGCTTATTCGTGAATATAAACGCCGCGGCGCGAGGAACTTTCTTATAGTACCCGAGCGGCAAGTCATAACGGCTCGACTATGACTCATAACATTCGGTCAGTACTCTACTCAGTAGCTTTCTTTTATTTTTTCGAAGCGCACGTGTTGTTAATAATATTTTGTTCATCATGTCGTCTATTAAAAAAGGTCGAAATAAATTGTTAGATTTGGAAACTAAATTAAAATTTAATTTTCGTCTTAAATCTAGGAAAAGTACGTCATTCGTAGGATGCACAATTGGGATTAATGAGTTTACTGTGCGAATTAAATGGGAAAAAAATCAATCCAAGAATGTACTGCGGAGTCGGCGAAAATCGTGAAAAAAGTGCGTGATATAACAATAGAAAAGGTAGAAAAACGACTTATGATTTGAATTTAAGACAACGGTCAAAAACGAATCAGAATTGATTCTGTAACTATTCGGACAAAAGCGAAACTTTTGTATGACGAATTAACAAAAGAAGGTATAGCATGAACCAACAGAGATAATTTTAATGCAAGTAAGGGTTGGTTTGATAGATTCAAGCAAAGATATAATTTTAATAATATATAATTTACCGAAGAATTAGCAAGTGCTGATTAAAATACAGCAATTGTCGTCATATTAAAATAAACCGTAGATATGTAGGGATTAGCTTCAGACAAGACTGGTCTGTATTGAAAACGCTTTGTGTCGCAAGAAGAACGACTTCCTCCTATTTCAAAGCTATGGAAAGATATATATAAGAATACAGGTTTATAGGAGATTTTAGGTGTAAGTCTTTCAAGATCTCCAGTCCAAGAATCCTTGAGCTTTAAAAAATATAGACAAATCTGCTTTTCTCGTCCATTGGAAGTCTAATAAAAAAGACTGAATGACAATAAATACTGTTCAAAGATTGATTTAAAAATTACTTCTGTCCAGAGGCGACTCAATACCTTAAAGACAAAAATCTTACAAGAAAAGCTCTGTTTTTAATTGATAACACCCCGAGTCACCCTATGAATTTACAATATCTTGACCAAGACATAAAGGTTTTTTACCACCTATTACCACCTCTCTCATTCAACCCTACAACCAAGGTATAATTTCTACATTTAAACTTTATTGCATTCGTCTGATGTTGAGGCAATTGCTTGATAACACTCAAAATAACACTGCCGATCGTGAATGCATCCGTTTCTTTTCAAAGTCTTATAACATTTTAAATGCAGCCTTGCAGAAAACCTTTTGATAGTAATTTAACATTTTCCGCATATCTTGCGGAAAATCTCGTCATTTCTAAGTCCAGTTTACCAAATAATGGGAACGATGTTAATTATTATTTGAACAGCTAATTGATGTATCCAAGGTCTCGTTATTTAAACTCTTAGAAGCACACAAATCAACATTCAGTTGTTGGGCATTTGCCAAACATCATCAGTAGCTTAGAAATTGTGAACAATGAAATAGGTAAAATTGTTATTTGTTCATAAAACACATGTCGAAGTTAATATAACATGTGTCGCCGTAAACGCATGAGACGGGATTTCAATTCTTTGGAACTATGAAACTTTTTAGTATTGTAACTTCTACGCTGAAGTAACAATTGTATATAATCTTAAGATAGGAGACGGATGAAAGGTATCCTAGGTCCTAAAAATAGCGATGAAAATGATCACGGACTCCACGCCATGAGATCATCGCAATACATAAATATAAGGCGTTCCATTGTCACTGCCTGTCAAAGCTCGATAAAATATCACGTATAGCTCCTGGAATTTTATCAGAATAAAGTGGAAAACCGGCGTTATTTCAATTGAAAACTTTGGAGGTTCCTTTCTGGTGCACTTTAGTCTTCTTTTTTTGTTGCAAGTGCAATTAACGGTTAACATAATATATTCCGTTTCCTGGATGGTAATCGATTTTGAAAAAGGGAATTTTTTCTTATTTTTAGTTTTTATGTTTTATTACGGAATATCCATATAAATTTATAAAAATTCTTATTTTCACATCTTTTCAATCTTTACATAGCCATAAAAGTCATAATAAGGGTTCTGTACTTCAAAAGGAAAAAAACAGAACCTTAAAACGCCAGATTACTCAGATATTCTTCCATCTATCCATCCGTTCTAACTGGTGGCAATTTACTCAGAAATATCTCCACCCGGAAATCTGTTATTTGGTGTAGCGACAAAACATATTAATATACCTGCATTTCAGGAGTTAATACTTAAAATAATTTTTATAGAAATGTTCTAAAAAAATATAATTGTATTAATTAAAAAAGCTGATTAAAGTCATGTAACAGAAAAAAATACTTTTTAGAATTAAATGCAAAATAGCTCATGAAATATTGTTAAAAATGTTTACAAAAACAAGACAATATAAGCAAAAAACAGGGTTTTAACAACAGCAGTTTATACAATTTTGCAGGAAAATATGGCAAATATTTTAAATCTTATAATTTTTAAAAATATTGAGATATTTTTAAGCGTGTGAAAACGTCTATATTTGCAACGTATATATACGATTAAAATAGCAAAATTATTCTTAGTAAATATACGTAGTTTAATGAAAATACTGACTGTGAATTTTAATCTTATCTCACAAACTTTTTTTTTAAATTTATTAATAAATAATATTATTTAGTTTTATGAAATTTGTATTGAAAATTGTGTGTTTCGAATGTTTATTTATGTGATTTATTAAATATGTACATTAACTGAATAATAACATTTGTGGTATGTTTTTTTTTAATATTCAACGTGATTTTATTTACGAAAAGAAAAAAATATTTTCTTACACCAATTATAACATTCTGGTGAGCAGATTGTGATTAGATTTAAAATAGCGTATTTATTATTTCAAAGTTAATTGTTACCTGGGTCTTATATTGGCTTTACAATTTGTTTTGTCGCCCTTAGCTAAACAAAATAATAGTACAAAGTATTAAATTGTTTTTGGAAATATTATCTGATATTTTTAGGAAGAAAATTTATTAGGTGTATTATTTAATGATTACTATTTCTGTAGTATAATTATGCACGTGTTGACGAAAAAAATTATGTGAATTTAAATATCTAGATATTCTCTCTATGAAATAACATACCTATAACTTTGTGAAAACCCGTTCATTGTGATTTTATTATAACTCCAAATGAGAAAATCCTACTAAACTAAATCGAGGATTCTGATATTTTTTCTGCAAATATGAGCCCAATTGAATACAAAATCTTTTAGATCGTGGCGATATAAATGTGTTTGTACGTGTGTGTGTGTGTGTGCGGGAGAACACGTGCGTGTCTGCGTGCGTGCGTGCGTCTATGTGTGTATTTATATAAACTCTGTTATTTTTTTTTAAATATTCAGGTCAATATGTTTTATGAATATGCTAAATTTTCAGTTCCTACGCTAAATGGTTTATGAAGGCAAGAACGGCCATGAGAGGAGGACAGATGGACGCAAAGGTGAGTGATTTCAGGAGTGTTTCGCTTATTTCCTTTTGATATACGGAACCCTAAAAATTATGTATTAAATTAAAGTAGGCACTATAGAAGTCCTTTTATAAATTATGCGCCAAATCACTTTTGTGTAATTTAACTTTTAAAAAGTTATTGTTACGTGACCAGTATAAAAGTAGAAAATCAGGTACGAAAATTTTGGTTAAAAATTTTATTTTATTTTAGGTAAAATTTGATAGTAACCTTTTTACCGATAACTACGTAAGTATTAACGATGAGGGTATTGCTTTCTATTAAATACGTCCAAGTAAGTATGTAATTAAAGATTTACTAATGTGAAAGTGTAATTATTTCCCATGTCAAACATACATTCATATCAAAATAATATAATAGGTCTATAAATCAATATTTTATTCACTGTTCTTAAAACGACTGTGTTGCAAGATGTATCAAATATATATTTGGACTTTTTCTTTCGTGAATATAATACGTTATTGATCTGACATGTTATTTGTTCCTTTACAACAGATCAAATTAAATTAAATAACACAAATATCTTATCTATACTTCATGTCACAATGAAACAACATATTTCCCCCTGTCACTAATACTACAATATTTCATATGTCAAGTTCAGTGGACAACAAACGAGATGTGGCAAGGCCACGGAACCTACATTTCTGTCATTAAAGCTGAGCGTCTGACGGCTGTCATAATGAGATTTGTCCTGATCAACTGTTTGTGCTTCATTATATTTATGGGTTTTGGCATGTAAAATGTACCATAATATTTAGGGATCTACATTCCTATGACAATATTTATGCTTTATATGTAAGTAAATTAATTTTGGTCGGCGGTGCCAGAAATCTTTACAATTTTCTAAAATAATTACTCTTTTTGATAAACCATCAGCATGTACTGCATAAACGAATATTGTTAAATTATATATATTGTCAAAATTTTAAATATTTTTTAGTTTCCTTCGTTTTGAACTACTAATGTAGATTTTCCTGCCATTAAATTTAAAACTTGTTAATTTAAAACTAATTTAGTTTTATCTTCGCATTACTTAATACCTTATTTCAACTTCAGTAAAATTTATTCACTAAAACTAAAACTAATGTTAAAATTCCAATAATATTAAAGTTATTATTAAATAAATATATAGTGTTGATATTCTTAACATATTGGTTGACTTTATATTCATTGAATACAAACTTTTTTTAAACCAAATTTGCATGTTTTTTTTTTAAATTTGGATTTGATTTAATCAGAAAATATAAGAAGTAAGTAATACTCTTTGAAATATTTAAAAATAGATGGAAAATATTCAGACATCTATTGGAAATTTAAATTGCTTAAGGCATTTTTGTACAATCTTGAGTGAGTTATAAAAAATAGTTATAGTTTATATCCATGTTCATAAAATCGGACTGACAAGGATAAAGAAGAGAACAGAAAGTGCGGTATTCATTGCAATGACCAGATGAGTAGTTACTTTAGTTAAGACGATTGAATTACTGTAGATTGATTTAAATTTAGATTGTGAACAGGACTAATTGAAAGCTTTTAAAAAACTGTCACTCTTATTCACTGGAAGGCGTGAAAAATTATTAAAAGCTTCCGTGAAGCTATATGTTTACATCAAACATTCAGTAAGATATCGACAGTGGATATCCAAAGGCGTTCGATTACTGAAATCAAATATTTAAATACTCCACACAGTCATTTTAAAAAATATAAACCCATTCATAGTTTTCTTTATTAAAATGTCAATTTCAAACATTTTTCAGGAAGATTCTAATTTTTTAATCGTCCATATTAACATTCAACCTTGTAATGTTCTTAAGTCTTTAATTTACGAAGTTATTTTAGCATAAAATATTTATTTAGATTATTCCTCCAAACATATATTCAGAGATGTTATTTTTGGCAAAGTTAAACTATGGCCTCGTATTTGAACTCAAGACAATAAGTAAATTTTTCACTCTTTTCCTGAATTCCGAAAGTAATGACGTATGGAAACTGAAATATTTATAACTTACGATATGAGTTTAGTAATAACAAGTATCCATAATTACATTTGCGACCAAACTCCAAAAACCCGCTTTACCTATAGATTTTAAAATGTAAGATAAATTTCTAACATATATATAATTCTAACATAAATATTTACAAACATTCCTAACATTCATTAGAAAAAAACACCATTATATAAATTTCTAATATAAATATATTTTCCAAACATTTTTAATAATCCAGTTTGGATATATGGAGTACATATATCCAAACTGGATTACTAAAAATAGAGCGGTTTGGCGTGGTTAAAAGGATATTAAAATTTAAATAATTTAATTAAATTGTCTGATTATTTTACTAACTCCATACAGTTTACGGGTATAGTACAATGTTTGTCTTATCATCCCGTATTCGTAAATGTTTAATATTGTTGACTATTTTTTTTTTGTAATTTGAGTTTGTGCTATTGATCGTAAAACGTTCCAATAACGTTTTTCATTTTGAAGTATGTTTGGGAAATATCTTATAATAAATGCGTAAAATTAATTGTTCTTTTTGGTCTTTTCCCGATAAAATAAATGTCAAATATTAATGAATTGTTAATTGGCCACTTAATTACATAAGTGTCATTCCATTATCGCGGGTGCAACATTTAGACGCATGTTTTAGTTTCATGTGGTTAAATAAAAAAACATTTTTAAATAAATTAATCTTGAAAGATTACATTTAAATATGGTATTTTTATTTTCAATAACAAAGATTTTAAAATAAAATTTTAAAATCCAGGAGGAAGGTCCAAATTGCCATTGCGGGTCCAACAGATTTAGCCTAACCATTCCAGATCGTAGACAAAAAACTTATAAATCTGTTAATTGTAATACTGTTTATATATTATTGCTTAATATTTCGTAAGATGTTAAAGTATTCAAGTACATAAAATAAAAACTCTAAAGAACTCAAAAATAAACAATTATTTATGGACTTTTAAACTGATCGCGGGTGCAACATTAAATTATCGCGGGTGCAACCTATCTAATTTAAGTGAATATAAATATCAATTTAACATATATAGAAACAAAATGTGAGATCAAACAATATTTATTACTAATTAGGACACTTTTTTTGTCGCTTATATTGATTATTTCTTTTGAAAGACGTCGAAAATTCTATGATGCCATCAGTTTTTTTCTCTGGCGCTTCCAATTTTGCGATTATATCTTTAAATTGCACATCTGCTATATCATTAACGATTTCTGTGAAACGTTTGCTATCAATTGTAGTCAGAAATTGTACTCTGGTTTCTCCATCTTCATCCATATCGGTTTGACACACCCCCACATAACGATATTGAGTAATTTTTTTGCCGGTTTTGCATAACAATTTTACGAGCACATACAAACCAGCGCAAACATCTTTTGGTAACACAGCAGCTTGGACAGTTGAAGCCTGAAGAGACGTTGATGGAGTTTCGTCTTTTATATTTTCATTGTCTGACTTTGAATCACTATAAACATCAGAAACGCGCAATCTCTTTTTAAAGTATTTAGTCTGACTAGGAATTGAAGGCATAGATATATCAGAACTCGAAGTTCCTGTTCCTTGTCGAGTTGTGTAACTTGTAAGCGGTTCCAAATCGTCATCAGTCCAGTCACTTTATGTATTAGTAGTGATTTTTGGCGACTTCAAAACCAATTTGCATTTGAAATGAGACAGTGAGTTGCGCGCCACAGAAATGCTATGAGCCTCTTCAGATTGGAAGAAATGTTTAGACTGAATGCCTGAAATATTTTTCAGCCCTTCCCATTGATCATCCGCAATGGCCATCTTTTCTTTAACTTCTTCTTTTGCTACAAATTTAAAGAAGATGGTCTTAAAGATATTGCGTGCTAAATCATAGAATTCTAAGGCCCTGTTGACTATGACTTTTTGAGACTTAACCGCGATTTCCATCAACAGCACCTTTTACGTGTGAAGCAGCGAAAAAGTTCCATTCGAGGTGGTTGAATCCATGTTCTGCTTTGAGTAAATTCATACGTGCCATTACATATCGATTTTTAAATTGAGCGGCGCAATTATCGCTGAAGATATACAAAAATGTAATGTCATCAGAGACTGACTTGATGTACTCAAATATTTTTTGCAGAAAGAGATGAACAGTATATTTATTGTGACTTAGTTCATCACTTACTGTGACTAATGAATGAAGTTTATCGGTTATCCAAATACAACATGTGAAGAGCGTAACTTGTGCTTGAGACCAATGTGCTGATTGTATTTCGTCTTGACTAATTAACGCGTAATTCTCGGCAAAGTCTATTTGTATAACAGCTTTCTCGCTAGTTAGACCTTCTTTTTCATTTTGAAAGTGATTGGACTCTATATTTTTAACAAAAGAATGAAGCTTGAATTTAGCAGTACTGTCATGTAATTTTTCTAGTGCTTCATTGAAAGGTTTGCTAATAACAATCCGTCTTGGTCTCTGATTCTGAAAAATGTCTTCTAATTAATACAGGGATTGGAGTCTAGAGTAGTATCCCAAATTTCGGATTATTTATATGCATCGGAAACACTGGACATGCAGTCTTCATTATCGACACTACATGATACCTGTTTCAGAAGCTCTTGATGTGTTTTGGAAAAGTATATCACATGTTTGGAAATAGCGAGAAGAAGATTAATATAATTTGAATGAGATGTACATACGCAAACATTATGAGGAGTATCGTTGATCGGCAGCTGGTCTCTCATTATAAAAAACAGTCTTGCCTACAGACATTTCCGGATGAATTTCTTTAAAAATTTGAAAAGCTTCTCGAATACTTATAATCAATATTCTTTTTTGCATTTGCATTTTCGTTCCCGTATTGGATTTGACTGTTTTCACATCTTTCATGCCAGGCATTTGTCTGCTAATGTCATCCCAGTTATAAAAATTACAAATCAGTTTTTTTCCTTCATGTGTTAGCTTTCGAGACGCTGCTTTAGGGGCGTCACTTTTGTCAAATGTCGGAATATGAAATTCAGAAGCAATTTTTTTTACAACCTCTACCGCTTTGGTGGGACTGGCTGGTAAATTTCGTTTAACTTTTGCCACAGCTTTCCCTAGTATGCGAGGACTGTTGTAACTAACACCTATTTGTTTAAGTTGTTCTTCTTTACGCCGCTTTCTAGTTGCCTGCATTCTTTCTTTGGATCTGATTCTAGCCAATATTTTCAAATCTACATTTGTCTCCATCTTCTCTTTCATTACTTTTCTCCATTTTGAACCACGAGTCCTTTCACAACTGAGGTGTTGCGCACGGAGCTCAAGATTTTCCTTTAATATCCGCCTATATTTTTGCGAAGCAGTCTCCTTGTTTTTCTCTGCTGTCATTTTACCCGATATTTCTGTAAAATATGCAAAATAATATATATATATATATATATATATATATATATATATATATATATATATATATATATATATACATATTAAATATATATAATCAATAGTATTTATCTTAAATTATTAATCAAGGCATATAAAAACAATAAGATGTATAATAAATCACACAAAAATGTTAAGTGACAAAAAGTTGCACCCGCGATCAGAATTAAGATCGCGGGTGCAACGAATTTAAGTTAACGTTTATTTTAACCTAACAATCATAACACTCCTAAAAACGATTGATTTACATTGAGTTTTGATTTCTTCTTACTTTTACAAAGTTTCAGAATATCCGCTCTTTATTTCTGTGAAAAAACTAAATTTCTTTACCTTTTGTATCGCGGGTGCAACAAGTTAACAATGTATTCTAGCACTCAATAATATTTAATAAATAACTGCATATACTTACATTTTTTGAAACAGAAAGATACGTGGATATTGTCACTTCAAGTTAACCGGTAAAACAAAACCTCAAACTGTCAGCAACATCTGTTTCGCGCCAGTGTTGCCAGGTATGATTTTTCAGTTTGTACCAACTATTTGGATGGTAATATTTTCATACGCGCCAAAAAATTTAATATAGAGAAAAATAAAATAAAAATGTATTTAATAATAAATTTTGATTTTTTTCTTTGCACTATTTGCAAAAAAAACAACTAATAGCTTGATTAAAAAAATAATCTCGGGAATCGACTATAGCGGAATCGCCCATAAATTATATTTAGAGATATCCTGAACACACAAGATTTTTCATTCTAAATATCAATACCGCAAAATACATAAAAAGAAAAAATTAAGAAGGAAAAATATAAAATTTTGATTTACTATATACTAGTTGTCTACCCAGAACAATTCTTGTAAACCTATGTCAACTAATTATCACCATTATTGTAAGGATTAAAACAACGGAAGTATGGCTATGAAAATTGTGTTCAGAAACAATATCATACTGATAAAAATTACGAAATTTTTTAAATCATAGAAATTTAATTATCGGAAGAAATTTCACATACTAAAATGCACACTATTACCAAAATACGTTTTAATGTTATAATCATGGAGACGTTTAAATCCTAGAAATTTAATTATGCGAAGAAATTTCATGTACTAAGATACACAATGTTACCGAAATGCATTTTTAAACGATGATTTTTGGTATTTTAAGAAAAATTATCATTATTCTGCACAAAATTTAAAAACATATTACTTTTCAAAGAGTCTATTTAGTATTAGCTTCTTCGTATTTCGTTTGGTTTCACATTCAATTATATAAATACATTTTTAGATCAAAATATGTCATTATCAAAATAGTCATTCCAAATGAATGAATGATTTTATTTCATTTATATTAATTTTTTTTAGTTTTAATACGAGTCCCACAATAGAAGTGACACAGGAAGGCGATACGAAACAAGATATTATACAACATTGTCCGCAATTGCATGATATTTCATCGACTTATTCTGTTCGCTTCTATAAATTTCAATAGAAAAGCAAGTATCGCAAGTGTCAATACACTAAATTTTATGGAAATGAAAGCAATAGTAGAAGGAGATAAGCGTTAGTTTAAGAAATTACCTACCGGCTAAGCTTAATTTTATGACAGCATCAAAATCATTTAAACCATTGCCGTAGAAGTGGTAAAATAAATATAATGAAAAATTGGCTATATCTGAAATTGAATAAATGCGTATAAAAGACGTACAAATGAAGGATTTCTTTAAGAAAATCTTAAATATTTAAAACAATTTTAGACTTCAGGATCCAAGTAATACTATAGTTATTGGATATAGTTTTGATCATAATCAAAATTTTATTCAATTTACCTTACCTTGGAAGAATACCTTGAAAGTAGTACATAAGTATCTTGAAAGGAAAAAAACAGAACCCTTGTGAAATCATAAATATGTCCGGTAGTCCATATCTCTGTAATAGCTATTTTTCTTTATAATTATTTGACGAAGAAACTTGAAATTTGGAAACAAAGCATATTATCCCGCGTATTTTCAATTGACATTGATTTCATAAACTTTTTTAAAATTTTATATATTATGAATTGTATCAAACAAAAGATCAAGTTTAAAGGATTTTATTGTTTTTATTTCTTCCAAAATAAGTAAGATAATTCTAGAAATATAATGTAAATTTCAAAGAAAAATATATCCTTACTCACTTCCTCTATTTCCGAAACTATTAAATTCGACATGATGGAAAAAAAACTGTCAAGCACGAGTGGAACTCACACTACGAAGGTTCTCTACACATTTAGGAATTTATAATCATTTAATGTATTTCATTAAATATTAATATTCCTATTAAACTATGTAATCAATTTTAATTTTTGTAGTGTTAGAATAAATAATTGTATTTTAGGATTTTCTTGATTGCGTTGACTTAGAAACTTGATTTTTTTACAGCTCCATGAAACCGTAGACCTAAGCATTTGTTATAAATTTTACCTTGATAAAAAGGGAGATTTCCTGAGAAAAAGGGTCTTGACACACAGACAGACAGACAACGAAGTGATCCTATTGGGGTCCCTTTTCTCCTTTTGATCTACAGAACTCTAAAAAAAATACTTAGGAATATATGTAACGTTTACTGGAACGTTGTAACGATAATTATAAATTTAAGAGTTTTTAAGATATTGATGATATTATTACACGCATAAAATATATTCTAACATTTGTAAAAAGTTTAACGGAAATGCTATGTATTCTTAAATTATATGGATAATGGTATTTTGCCCAATTGTACCATATGTCACACGTTATGTGATTATGTTAACACGAGATTTTATGAAGGAATTTAGTGAAACATCTTTCTATATTTTTACCAAATTAAATTTACTGATTTATTGGTTTATCCTTATCGACAATACAAGGTAGTGATTTACATTTCGATTAAAATTTGCTCCAGATTACTTCAAATAAAACATGATTGGAATAAAATTGTTTCTTTATTTTTAGAATGGTTTAAAAGAAAAAATTAACTTTGGGAAATTGTGTGGACACAAATATAATAATTGTTATTTTTGTGGTAGACGTAATGATAAAACCTCAATTCTAGATTCCTAATAAAATAATTTTACTAAACGTACAAGTAAACTTTTTTTGTGAAAACACGCTGTACTATAGTCAATATTATACACTACGATATAATGATATTAAGAATATGAGAGAACCATTAGGAAAGTTACATAATTGTTCATATATTTAACACAAGCAAGTCTTATATATACCATTGTTGTTATTTTCCTATGAAATATTTCTTACATTGGGCAGTATTGAATTTTTTTTCGGGTAAATAATTTTTTTTACAATTTTTTATTATTTTCATAAAATCTTTTTTCACTTTTTTGCCTGGTCGTCCAAATAAGTAAATGACTAATTTTATGAAGACCCATATCCAAAATGGTGTTACAAAAATTACTCTCCTGGCTTTCTCTACTTTTTTCAATTATTCGAATCTATAAAGCTAGCGTTCCACATGCACATTCGTTCACATAATACACGTACATGGAACATTTTCTTATTATATGACAAATATTATGCAAATGAAAAACGTACTATTTAATAAGTTAGATTAAAAAATAAAATACAGTATCTAAAGAATAAGTCGCAAGAAATAACTTTTCTGTGAAAATAATGTATCTGTGAATATAATTTATTCTCATTATATTTATGTGATTTTCAAAGTTTCCACTTTTTACTAAATTCAAAAAATTTGTCGCGCCAATAACACTGAACTAGCTTAATTTTTTAATTCCGACACTATTCCATAGATAAGGTTAGATAGTGTTCTTATAAAACTTTATGCACCGTTAATGTTACAATACGAAAATATAGAATTAAGAAAGAATTGAGTTAGTAAAGTATTATACCTCGATAAATAACGCAGCTACAGCTCTAACTAGTCCAATTTGCTCTGATATTGCAACGGTCTGTATTTAGCTCAGTGATTACATTTATCGTAATTATCAGTCAAACTAAATTATTTTCATGTGCAAATTATAAAAAGATGAAAGAAATAATTGCTTGGTCGCACACGCTACAAAAACTTGAAATTTCACTTTGAGGACAATTTAAAGGGGTAAAATTTTTTTTTTCAACTTTGATTACTGACTTTTACATCATGTTAGGTATAAATAAGCAATCAAAAACATGTAATTTGTTTTGTAATTAAATTTCCAAAGAAAGCGATACACTAATAAAAGGAGATTCACAAGAAATTACGAAACAATATTCCTCAGCTCCGGAAATCAAATACCATCTACAAAAAATTCGATATCTTAAATCGGTAATTATGGTAATAGGATGTATATTATTTTGGTTTGTATTTCTTGCTGTCTCATGGTTTAATATAGCAGCATAACTTAAAGTTAAAGATGTATTAGAAGACATATTTATTTCCATTACTACAAGTAGTTGTAAATTATTATTTATTTTAGTTACGGCCATTCATGACATTATCAACCTAACGTACGTAATCACATGATGGAATCTTCATTAATATATTCTTATATGTTTATGTTCTAGTAATAATTTACATTTAGCAAGCCCAAGGAAATTAAACAAATTATAAGATTTTAAATTTAAATTTATGAATAACATTATAACAGATAAACATTAAAATTTTTCTATAACAAATTTTAAAGTTTGAAAATTGAGGAAAAAGCCAAAAATTTATGAATATTGTTTAAATCAAGTTTAATGAAGAAAAACCTGTTTTAGTGTTTTTCTTCATTAAACTTGATTTAAACAATATTCATAAATTTTTGGCTTTTTCCTCAATTTTCAAACTTTAAAATTTGTTATAGAAAAATTTTAATGTTTATCTTGTTCATATGATATGATATTATTTAAAGTTACGTCTTTAGTAATATATGAAGTAGATCTATTCAGTCCATCGTTTTCCCAAAAATACTACAATTACATATCTTATAAACTGGCGATTTTACAATAATAATTTTTTAGCAGGACATTATGTTCTTATTTAATTTTTGTACAACTAATTATTTAATTTAGCACGTTAAACTTTCCGATAGAAATACCTTACCAATAAATACCAGTGAGATATCTTATGTTTGTATAAAGAACGAATACACAATAAATCGAGGAGCTAGACCTGCAGTGGCGGTACAGATACAGTGACGAAATCAGAAATCCTAGAGGAGATGGCATTATAAAACACTATGAAATCATTATAGTGACTGTCTGAAAATAGAAGAAACAATTATAGCAAAAGAACTATTACAGCATATAGGAAAAAAAACTAGACGGAAACGGCATCAATAGTGTGTCAATGATAAGTGAACACGACGATGATTGAGGTGACGTAACGCTAATGAAGCATTACGCGATTCAGATAGTCTGTAGTGGAAGCTACGTCTATAGGTTAAAGTAAATGGGCGTTTAAAAAAATTACTTTGAAGAAGAGTATTGTTTGTGGAAAGCTGAATTTGTATATAAAATATCTAGACGTAAAACAGCATTTCTTAATGGATTCTTATATAAAGCTACATTTACGGAAATGCGATTAGGACTGAAGTGAGGTAATACGAATAAGCTTTATAAATTATTGCAATTATTTGGTCTAATACAATTATTGCAATGATGCATATTTTAAATTGTGAGGCGGATGTTAATACTCGTAACAAAATAATATTATGTTTTTATATTAGGGGTGCTACCTCTATTGCAAGTGCGCGGACTAGTTGAACACTAAGCAATACCTGTAATGGGTATGTTATACAGTGCCATCTCTGCGATAGGCTTTAATTAAAAAAGGGCAGTGTCAGTTTACCACATGATATACTATATTCCAATTAGCTACACTAAGCTAGTTGAGTCGCATGGGTTCTCCCATAAATATTTTGGATATTCGAATATATACACAATGCCACATTTTTTATAATATTAAATTGAACACATGAGAATTGGATTCTTTATATTGCTAATAAAGCGTTCGTCACAGTTTATAAGGCAGAATTGAAATATATTAATACTGACTTTCGCTTTTACGTGTTCATTTTGGCTCCCGCGATACACAAACAATATATTTAATATGAACATTGTGCCATTTATTGGCATACTGAAATAGTAAATATTTATTATTGAGAGAAAAACTGAGTTTAGTATTTAGAATATTTTATTTGGCATGGTTTAATGTTTTTATTCTGATTTGTACTCTGCATAATTAGCAGGTTTTTATTGCCTTTACTTTCCGCTCTCGTATTATATTTTCATATAATATTTATATATATGTAAATATGACCGTATATTGCGTAGGGATTAGACCTAGTTTTCATACGTATATTTTGCTCCAGAATATTAAGTTTATTAAACATTTAGATTTTTACAAGCGGCTTAAAATGTTTTCAATTTTGGTAGTTTAATTTATTAGTACGTAATAGCCGAAACTGTATATAAACCGTAAGAAGCAAGGTGACCCTTCCATCTCAGTAGTTTACTCAGTATGAATGACCAGTGGAAAGTCCATGTATATGTTCAAGCAGACAATTAACTGTGATGGCATTAATTATTTATTTTTAAATTCAGCCATCTCACCAATATTTACGGATATTATACGAAGAGTTCATCCAATCTGCTCGTGTGTCAACAGGAAAGAGATTGGAATCTTTGGCAGCAGCGGGATCTAATGTAATTTCCATGACATTACAGCTAGTTTGTGACTCGCTAATTATTTACCACGAGACTTTATTTAACCATTTTTAGTTTACATAACATGAGGTAAGTTTTAATTAGCAAAATATGATTTTTGATATTTAATTAGAAGGTGATATAATATATAAATAAATTGTAGCATATTCTTCCGTGTCTTATAAATATACAAATAAAGATACACTACATATTCATATGATGTCATATTAACCTCATCCAAATTGCATAAAAAATGAATTACATATAAGTTTGGACGTAACTGATTGATTGTATTCAATTTTAATTAAACATTTTTTTATTAAAAAAGATTCAAAATTATGAGTTCTCGGGAAATATTTAAAATTTTTCCACATTTCCAATCTTCTTTCATATTTGAATGATAGACTCATTCGTTTTAAAGCTTTCAATGATTCGTTGATATTATGAGGCATATTTACAAGGGAAATGCCTGAAGTTAACTCAACTGACATCACTGTCATCACAAAGCGCGAAACTTCTTTCAATATATAGATTTGAAATTAATTTCGACTATTGTATATTAATTAACAATGATAAAGGCATCAAAATTGAATATATATTATAAATATATAACAAATTCACATTTCCTGTTTTGTTTTTTAAAATAAAGTGAACATTTAAAATATTAGTAGCTTCAGTTTATAAATCTTTCAATAATTTCATAACAAAACTATTAAGATATTTAATTCAGAGTTGTTTCTAAAATTAATTTCAATTTCACGATTAAACGAAAATACGTGATGTAGTATCTTTGCTAACTCCCACCTGAAAGTGTAATAAAACGAAACCTAGGTCGTGGTAAAGAATTTAAATAAAGTAGAAATAATACTACGCCATGTAGTTTCATTTAATTGCAAATAATAAATTTCTATAAAATTAACGCCAAATATATTCAATAATTTGTTTATTTATCAAATTGTAAAAAGTATTTTAAGAAACTTACCTACACGAACTCATTATTTTCGTAGGTTTTATGTGTTATTTCTGTCACATTTCTTTAATATAAGCAATATTAACTCTTACAATTTTTAATCACATTTCTTTATAATTTTTAATAACATTTCGTTATTCGTTATTAAATTTTACAGCTAAGCAGACAGAATGACAGATATATAATATAAATTTTCGTAGTTTTTTTTAAAGTATCGAATCTTAAAAAAAATAAAAGTGATAATGGAGGAAAGAAATTAGCATTAAACCATTTTTATTACGTTCACTTCTTTTTATATAAATACAATAATATTATAGCATTAGAAAAATCTTCTTAATACCAGATTTAAATGAGAGGACAATACAGGTCTAGTAATTTTGATTCTAAAGGAAAAATAGACAAAATATGATATAAAATGGTTACGCCTATTGCTTCCTAAATGCCGATTCTGACTTTTTTATTTCATTGAAATTCACATGCATAACTTTTCTCCATTAAGTTATTTAAAAAAAAATGTTTACACACTGTTATTGAATGTTTTACAGTAGTAACAATTTAATTTACAAATATTTTGAAAACGAGTTTAGAACATAACGCCGCGCATTCCAAATAATCGTATATGTAAAATTTGTAATAGACGCTGTAATTTAAGAAATTGACCATTTATTAATATTAGCTTTATTGGATGTAGAATAAATCGCAAAGTCTTTATTAAGAAGTTAATTTTGACTAACATTCTAATGTTTCCTATCTAAAGTTAATTTGTAAATACCATAAAGACCATCGTTAATTAATTCATAACTTCTGGAAACTTCCACTGTAGAAATCCTACGATTCTTTGTCTTAGGTCTGTATTTTTATTGACAGCTTACACTTTTCTTTAGGCTTTTAAATGAATTCATTTCAATCTTTGTGTAGATTCTGGTATTCGTAAATACATGTCATCAAAGTTCTAATGACTGTATTAATTGCTAGACAAGCAAAGGAATCATTTATATAACATGTAATTTAAAAAACTGTTGAATACAATCTCAAGACTCGCTCACTGAAAATACACCCGCTCACTAAAAACACACTCCGATTTTTTCATCATTGTAAACTTTATTTTAAAATATTTTTAAGTACTTACAGCCGATATGATATTTATGTGCATTTTTTCTTGCTAATGGGCTTGCAGCCCAATTAAATTTTAAATTACAATAATTTTCTTTCTGCAAAGCAAATTTGCCAATAACAATATTTAGTAAATATGTCAGGTACAAGTTCGGTTTGTCGTGAAGGTGTCACAGAATCTGACACTTGACGCGCTTACTCATGGAAAATGACATGGGTTAATTTATGCTCACCGCGGATGGATACCCGCACACCGTGTAAATACAAAGAGATTTAACGTAGCAACCTGAACTTTCAACATATCATGCAAGGAATGGGTGGATACGTGTTATTAATATTTATATAGAAATCTAGATACCATAATACATAGGATATATTAAATATACATGGGAGATATTAAATATACATAACATAGGATTTAGCGACGTTTTTAGATAATTTAATTATGATTTGAAGAAATTATTGCATCAGTTGACGATTAACGCGAGTATCTTCTTATCATTAGTATGTGGGTCTAATTTTGTTCCGGTTAACGCTAGTACTCTTAGTCCACAGTGCAATATTTTATTCTGAATAAGGTATTTTTGCCACAAAAGTGTTTTAATCAAATTGCTTGTTTTAAACTTAATTATGAATGGTGTCTAACATAAAACAAAGATTCCAACATTCTTTCGCTTTAGTGTCCTTATCAAATACCTTATTTCACGATACATAATGATATAAGCTTGGTTGACATTTGAGTATTACATATTGGTTTGTTACATTACGTTTTAGTTAAAGTGGCCTACTTTGGGCGTAAGTAAAGCAGCTTGGTAGACCCAGATACTCCTTTTAATGGTACTTGGTTAGTAAATATAAAATATTTATTTTTACTTTTCTAATTGTATAATAATACAAAACCTGTAAAGAACCATGAAATGAAAAGTTAATATCAGTAAATTATTTAAAATAAAAATTTTAGAAAATGTCTTGGAAAGAAAGAATTTTCCTTTTACATTTAATGATATTGATAATTATATACAGTGTTATCTATTTTATAAATTCCAAGACAATTGTAATTAAAGAGTATACTCTACTAAAAACAAATTATCATATCATCGTGTGTTTAATAAGTCTGGATTTACTACACTACTAGGAGTACTAAATACTTTCACGCAAGAGGAAAAAGTAGATTGGTTGTAGTAAATAGCCTGAAAGGGAAATACGTCTTAGGTACGCAGACCCAATATCGGGACCGAATAGAAATCTATTCGAACGACAGAAAATATTGTATATATGTATATATATATATATGTATGTGTATATATATATATATGTATGTGTATATATATATATATATATATGTATATATATATATATATATATATATATATATATATATATATATATATATATATATATATATATATTATGACTCGTATTTTATATCTATTAATACAAAATAAATTTAAATACCGTCAGCTTTTTCTATTCGTTAGCAACATAATATTTACTTCAAACAAGTAAAATTTTAAACTGCGCACCATACTATGAATTCAGTTTCGCTAGCAAAGTAAGTAGATCACCAAAAAAGAAAAATGAGAAAAGACTCTGTGACGCGATAAAAATATTAGGCAGAGTAATCTTACTCGGGGACTCATCAATATTTACAGTACGTATAAAATTGATATTGAATGATCAATTTAGTTGCGACAGAGATTTCTTAATGACTAATTACTGTTTAATTGCATTATTTGTTTGTAATTGCTTTATTAATTTTTACTATATTGTTGAGAAAATGTCTAATGATGTTCAACTATTTGGTATAAGCCTCTAACTTTTGATAGTAAAACGGAGAAAAAATAATGTCAATAACAACAATTATAATGAAACATTACTTTCCCAAATATGCATTGAAAAAATTTGCCAAAAAACATTACTAAATATTAGCCAACCAAAATGAATTAAAAAAACAACAAATAATATGTTGTTATAATTATTTATCTTCCTTTTTTATCTTACTGTATTTTTTTAATTTTACCGGTATATATAGGTACAAATGGCAGTATTTTTGCAAAAATCAAGGCATGCTTGCATTGATTGCTGTATATACACTTTTACCCCTAGGTACTATAAATTAAAGAAAAAATCAAGTTAAAATAAAATGCTGCAAATAAATAATATAAATAAAATAATTATGGTAAAATTAGCCCTAATGACGTATAGTGGCACAAGACTCATTACGTAAGAAAACATATCATTTAAATATGACAGAGTAGCTTATTTTAACTACAAATAAATATTAAGCTCACATAGACTTATTGTGTCTTATAAACACACTGAACTTTATGGAAAAAAAAAAAATGCACATTTTCGTAGACTTTGCTGTATAATTTGAGAAAAAATATAACTATCTTCAAATACAATGTATATGATTCAAGATTGCTATCCATGTTTCTTGGGCACTGCCTATAAAATTTAAATACTTTCAGGCAATAGCCATCACAATTCATTGTTTTGTTTTTACAATATATTTAAGCAACATTTTAGTGAACAAATCAAAATTTTTTGTGGTAATATTTGACATAAAATTCACGATTACAAAATGGTGAATTCTATTTGCAACTTAATTATGGACATTAAAGAGTAATGTACTAATGGCTAGAAGCTACGTTATGCAATCGTTAATTCGTCTATCGAACATCGCAATTTACTTTCAATAATATTCATATTAAGAAAATAAGCCTATATTCAGCAGTGCAGTTCAGGATGCGGTTGGTTATGATGATGTGAAAACATGACCTTTTATGTAACATTTAATTGACTGAAAAATAGAACAAATAATGGTCTGTTTATTATATCAATAACGAGGTTATAAACAGGTTTATAAACGCCTCATGTTTTCTTTTTAAAATTACTAATTTATAAGATTAAGTACTAATTTACAAGGTTTATAAGATTATATCTACATTTTAGTGCTACTTGGACAAAAATAATTACTACAATTGTATAAAAGTTCCTGTTCGTAATCTATATGGTCATTTTAACGTGATATAGTATATTCCTTTTAAAAAATTACAAATATTTTGAAACCAAAATCCATTTATTGATAAATAAAATATGGTCATATTTCTCGATAAACTCTCTCTAAATTATGGCTTATAACAAAAAACCGACTACACTACTCAACATACAAAAGATAAAACATTTCGGTCCATCTGTCTGTTTTTCTCAGAATGCATTTCAAATTTAGAATTTGACATAGTGGCAAAGCTTATATCTCAATAGTTAACACTCAAAAATATTTTCATTGTAACTTTTAAGAAAGCAAACCTAGAAGTATATTTTCCTTACATCGTATACGCATTGAAAGAGCAAGTTAGTAGCCAATCCCCTTATCCCTTCTCTAAAATTGTTAAATTCAAAATTATATAAAATCAGCACTAATAGAAAATTTCCTTAGTTTCATCGGAAAATTATATTGGAAGTATTGATTTGTTAAAGTTGTACCGCTACTATAGTATAGGATATGTTGTTATAACTATAGTAGCCAATTGTGACATCACCTAAAACATTAGTATTTGTCTCGTGCATATCATTCCTGTTTCATGAAATATAGACGTAACACTTATAAAAGGTTACGTCTATATTAAAATGGAAGACTAATAAACTTCTGAAATTAAAATGGAAGACTTTGTAACTCAGTAGCCGTATTTATCTTATACTAACCATTGGACGCCAGCAGCGCTATTAATGGTAAGCCCCAATTCTTCAGTTACTTTTATTATCGAGAAAGTAACTTTACGACATTAACAATTGTTACAATGAAATGTCGAAGGTGGTCATTAATACTACGCTTATTTCCGTAATTTCATTTCCTTTTAGTATTCTTATACAATATACACTGATACTTAGTATTGACTGTTTAAATATTTATCGAGCTATGATTATAGTATCTACCTCTACCATAATGAGTAATATTACATGTTTATTATCACGTTTTAATAATAATAGTAAAATTGTACTTTAATGATTTGACGTTTTTTTAGAATTTCACATCGTAATTAATAGAAAGGTAAACATCAAAGATCAGTTTGACTGAAGAGTGTAATTACGTTGCACAAACATACACGGGAAACATAACTGCTTATTTTGCTTAGAAAATACTTGAGGACCGCAATTATTTGAACGTTTCTGTATTTTCTTAAGAAACTCAACGTCGACAATGTCACACGTACTTTGAACGTATGTTTTACGTGGCCCTTTCTTAAGAAACTCAGCTGTGTACGTTACACAAACTTTTTTAATAAACTCATGCTTTTACTATTCCGGACTACAAAAAACTAAAATGATCCTTATAAAAACAATTAATGTGATCTATCTATCATAGTTATTTTACTCAGAAACCATTTTACGTAGAAACTTAGTAACAAGTAGTCTAAAATTTGTTTTCAAAATTTTGTGTAAGTTAGGTCCAAATATATTATTAAAAATGACTACACCGTATGTGTTAGGAGCTTCATCAAGAAGTAGCTATTTTTATTTATTATTTTTACTCTACCACGTGATTGTTGACTGATAGAAACTCATTTTTCAATTCTGGGTATATATGAGTGTGCCCATATGGCAACTTATACCATTCTTGAACCTAAACGGCTGCACGGATTTCGATGTTTGGGATATCATTGGATTTGTTATAGTTTCGTTGGTGATAAAGAATTCATAACTCCATTAGATTTTCAATATAGTGGGTGGTGTTCATTTTGTATTAAATGGCTTAATATTTTAATGACTTTATGGACTGTCGTCCCAAATAAAATAAATAAATAATAAATTACATTATTCTCCCTCGTAACATTCCTTTTACCAAGTTTGGGGTTGCCAGAAAATATATGTTTAGGGGAAACCCATATTTATAAACTAATTTTCTATTTATATATGTGAAATAATATTATGTGTAGTAATGGTTGGAATTATGTTCACTAGGATGGCAAAATTTAAAATATTGATTAATGGATTTGCAAAATTATTCTACGTAGTAAAAAATTAACATAATCCTTGAAACAAGTAAAATTTGCGACATTATTGCGACATGATTGTCGGAAAAAATGTGGCTTCTTATACTTTTACAAAATAAATAATAATAATTCTTGTCTGCGTTTCATACAGCACCAGAGCAGTCGTGGCAAACACTAAGTTAAATTGATAACAAAGAAAGGTGATTCCATCAATTTGCATAGGGTGTAGATGAAATTGATATGAAAAACATAATGTCGTAGTTATACAAATTTGTTTTTTATCAAAAACATAAAATAAATAAAAACTTCGTCGCCTACGAAGCGACTACGCGTAGTCGTATATCATATTCGATTGTCACGTACAGGATACGCGTCAGCAGCACCCCGTAATTGTGTGTGTGTTTGTGTGAGTGTCAGAGCAGTGAGGCGTTTTGTTAGCATATTACACAGTTTTACCCTATATTAAAGATGTACTTGGATTTTTTCTTTCATATAAATAATACGATATGGAGATGACGTAATATTTCTTCCTTCACAATAAAGTAAATGAAAGAAAATTGATTATATATTTTATATTTTTTAAATTTTGGTCTGTTTTCAAAATCAGGTACAATGAAAACCAAAAATGTGAATTTATTTAAAATTAAATTTGCATGACTGTTTCATTTTGCATTTGATTTATTCACAAAAAGGTAAGGAGTAAATGCCATCTTTGAATCATTTAAAAATCGATGAAATATATTTAAGATTCAGTTAGAAATTTAATTTATTTTCAACTGTTTAAGATATTTTCGCACATAATAAGCCATAATAAATTATTTTAGGTCATATCTTTATGTTTCAAGAAGGAATGGATTTCCTTATGAAAAACTTTATAGTCGGACAGGATAAGGACAAATAAGAGAATGGAAAGTCTGGTAATATTCGTTGCAAGGCCCAGATCGTCAGTTACTTTAGTAAAGGCGATTAAATTACTGCAGACGGATTTAAATATAGACACATTAATAAATCAGCAGGACATGGATCGCAGATATCCCAAAGGGCTTTATATACGGGATCAAATATTTCAGTTATCTAGCGACAGTTGGTTGTTAATTATTCATGTCTGAAGTAATTCACTTTAGAAAACCGTACTAAATAAAGAGATATTCTCTATTATAGAATCAAGTTAACTTGCGAAGGTAAATCTTCTTATAATATATTTTAATTCGTGAAGTTTTAAAATCATATTTTAATTCAAAGTCGTCTCAATTGAATTTTAAAATTCCCACGTATATTTGGAGTACTATTATATTTTAAATCATCGCGTATCATGAAGTTATTTTAATATCAAATATTTATTTAGATAATCCATTTGAAAATATGTTAAACGACATTAATTTCGTAAAATAAAATATTTGTCTCACATTTGGACACGAAACACTAAATTCAAAAACTAACGACGAATGTAAACTGAAATGTTTGTAGAGTTTCATTTTTTTATACAAACGTATAAAAAATTTCGATATTCGAATTTGCGACAAAATTCTGAAATGCAGTTTACTAATAGAATTTAAGATTTATAAAAGATTTATAAATTTGAAATTAAGTTCGAAAATTAAGAGGTTTTTAAAAATATTTTTAGTCATCTTCTTCGGTTATATCGAGTTCAAGTAAAGCATAAAGCAAATTCGGGGAGTTTACAGAGAATAATTTAACTAATTTGATGAATTATTTTATTATAATATGAATAGTGCGATGTTTGTTTTATCATGGTACAAGAAAGCTTGCACAAATTTTAGTTGGGAAATTTATGGGAGCTTTGCGTTTTACTTTTTTGGTTAGTCAAAATTACCTTTACGGTTAATATAATGATCAAATTACTTATTTAATTACAATTATCATTATCTTAGGTTTACTAAGTAAACAAAATATATGCGGATAGCGATTTGGTGTTAATAACTCGCGTGTATAACATGATTACGAAATACTATGTAACTTGAAATATTTAACCTCTTACATAAAATATATACGAGCCTTCGCACTACTTTCACTCCTACATTATAGATATTTTATATATGGTTATTAACTGTATAAAACTAAAAATGCAATAAAATGTGCATCACGACGTCAGACATATTATTGAAACGTTTGTTCTTTCATTCTGATAAACTTGTATTTTCCCTTTGTACACTCATCCGTTCTCACTCTCTTACTACTAGTCTCTAGTACGACAATAAACTACAATTAACAGTGATATTTTTCTCCTTTACTAAAAGGAACCACGATGAATATCGGCCAATAGAAGTCAAAGTCTGGCAGATAATTCTCGACACCGACGACAGATTAGTATAATTTTGTTTTGTTTTATGAATTATAAACTTTAGTTGTAGGCAAATTTACTCGAGAAAAAACTTAAACTATGTTTTCATCCTTATATGTTTAGTATTAGTTTGATGAGCAAACATAAAATTGTTTTATGACGAAATTCGAAGACTAATAACAAAAGATTAGCTTTATTTTATAATTTTTTTCCCTGAATAAAATGGCAATTCCTTACATTTTCTGTTTTAATATTAATTTTCATATGGGCGGCTTCTAGCCATTTTTGTCACGGTTGGCTTTAAAACATTTTTTTTCTTCATTAAATATTTCATTTCCATGGCTCCGCTACGAGACCACTCTTGTTAAAATATTTAAGAGCAAGTTGGATCTGCATTTCTACCAACAAATTATTAAAATAAATCAATATGTATATGCAAAATATTAAATGGGTATATTTCATCATATGAGAATTACTCTTGACAACTGGATGGACGGCGTTGGCATTGGTGGTTACAAAATATCGTACTTGCGCTGCGCAGATGACACCACCTTGTTTGCTTCTGATACACGCCACATGTCGGACTTACATCTCAATATGGATCGCGTAAGCCTTGAGTTTGTTTTAATCAATCGCAGCAAAACAAAAATGATGACTGTTTACCGTGCCAAAAACGACTAGCCCCAAGTCACTCAAATAGCGAACTACGAAGTAGTTCAGTCATATGCATACCTTGTAGAGTTGATCTTCAGCAACGGCGGACGCGTGGATAAGATAAGAAGACCTATGGTGATGACTATATAAACACAAACACACACACACACACACACACACACACACATATATATATATATATATATATATATATATATATATATATATATATATACGAGTATATATACTCATTCATAATAAAAATTCTTTACAATTTTTTACAAGTATATTTTTGGCTTTCGCGGTACGTCAGTATTATATTTATTATGAATATTGCGTCATGTATTAAATACTTGTTATTAAGAGAAAAACTGACTTTTGTTATATAGAAATTGTGCTACTTTTCATATTAAAAAGCGTATAGTTTGTATTAACTCCGTGAACGAATAAATAGTTTGTATTAACTCCTGTACCCAGTATAATGAATATGTGTTCAGAAAAAGCGTAATAACATAATAAACATCCAAACATGAGTTTAATTGCATTGGTATTTTGTAGTGTCTACGTCTATAAAAATCTAGCAAACTACACGCTGTCGATGTTGGCAGATATTAGTTGCATGATTAAAGAGTTATTCTCTAACAAATATGATGACAAAATGACCATGACGAAATGACAAACAAAGGATTTATAATATTAGCAAAAATATAAGTGACACTGCATATTCATTTCAATTTAGCATTATCCTTTATATTTTATTCGGTGTCCAATATCTAATCCGAGGGATTTGGTTGAGTGCTGGTTTTTATACAAAGCGACTGAAGTAAGGCGGCGCTCATGAGATAATTTAATAAGATGTGTGTTACATGGTTACTTATCCATCTGCGATAGATGCGTTATTTAATATTCAGTGAAATCAACATGGACAACTTGGTTACAATAAGATTCAGTCACCGATAGGTGCATTACTTAATATCAGCGAAATCAACAAATACAACTTGGTTACAACAAGATTCAATCACCGATAGGTGATCAACAATTACAACTTGGCTATCAGCCTGTAACAAAAATTAGAAAATTATGCAATATTACATATGAAAATAATATTATAACTTAATAAAAATAAGTATATTTTTGTCTGTTATATACTTTCATGGGCATTTTCAATATATTGACATTTTTAGGATGGAAAATTTTCATTAATTTAACCTATCTGATAAAATTTTAATTTATTATTTCCAAATATATTACCCATTTTTAATGAACTTGAGTATATAAATAATTTTACTTTGTATTGTTCAATGTTTTATTATTTAACATATTTCTTTTTCTTATTTATACTCTGGATATTCAACATGCCTTCATCGTCTCTACCACCCGTTGCCATGTCTTTATTATGTATTTATATTTAAATAATAATATCCTCGAAGCTTGCAGAGTATAAGATCTAATTAATCAGGTATATTTCGCTTCTTAATAAAAAAAATATGAAATATTTTCATTTATGTAAGCAGTTAATTAGACTATTTTATTTTGAGACTAGTTAATTTCTGAACGTAATAAAACTCAAGAGAAGAAAGAATAATTTTCTATGTGAATATTTTACTCACTATGAATAACCAGAAGGATGCCAATACATAAGTTGAAATAGGTGATTAATTATGACGGCACTGATTATTCATTTTTTGTTTCAGTCGTTATATCCATATATACAGTTTTTTAGTTAAGGTGTGTACGTAATAATGAATCTAAATAATTCCATAGAACTTCATAATCTAATATTGAATAATAATGTGTATTTATGGCAAGTTAAACGAGCTATGTTACTGTAATTCACACAAATGTTGCAAAGTAAACATTTCGAAGGGATTTCTACGATGTCTCCAATTTCGGGGATTTGATGTATTATTTATAAAATTCATAATATCATAATTAGATTTTGATGAAGAAATTGAATTATTTTGGATATCACAAAAATACTAATTTAAAAAAAAAAAAAGAAAACGTTAGAGTTAATATCAATTTCATTTATTTACAGCTCCTGTTATGGAATAGATGAACAGTAATTTTTGTTCAATTAACTTAGCGGGAGTTTATTGAATAAACAAATTGTTTTCGGGCGCTCAGAAACGATGTTTAACAAGTTATCGATTCAATAGAGTTATTGATTACAATTAATAATAAAATTTTATTATATTATATACTTATGTAATTATGTATATATATATTTATATATATATGTATATATATATATATATATATATATATATATGTATATATATATATATATATATATATATATGTATATATATATATATATATATATATATATATATATATACATATATTACCTACCTTATTTTTATTGTACCTAGGCTCAGCAAAATACTATGAAACTTATGTGTCATTTGCAATCTGCGTACGACGGGGACGAAATTGGACTATTTGGAAAGTGTGAGTTTCAATGTAAATTTGTTTTTGGTGTACGTTTATGCAAATATTCAAATATTATGTTTAATTAGAACTGTATCAAAAATATACAAATAGAAACTTAATTATAAATTACAGATTATATTAATTGACAGTAGAACTCAAAAATAAAAGTGATGACTTGCACTTTTTATAAGTCCGTACATCAAATAAAGTGTTAAAGAAATATTTAAGAAATAAACAAAAAGTAATAATATGAGCGTGTATCCCACGATTTTTATGTTCGCGAATTTCAAAAGAGAAAAACGAATCCGTATAGCTATGTTTACTTTCAAAGTTTTATGTACTCGTGAGTGAGTTTTAAATATGTTTTTGTCAATTTCCACAAAAATACCCCTGTACCTTCCTCGAGTCTCTAAACAAGAACTACTTACTAGAAATTTACCTTAAGTGTAAAGGAGAACAGGAAAAATATAACAATGATGATAAATGTCACAATAATTGAGGAATCAATTGTGAATTTACGCCTGTCAAAGGGACGGTAGGCAATATTTTTACATGACTAAAGATAATGCTTATATTGGTAAACGGGTCAATAGATATGCTATGTACCTTTAAATGTTTAATTGTGCCTTACTCTGTACTGTATGTCATCCGGGTACTTTCTAAGTGTGACTATTTCTAACTGTGCTCCTTCTTATTGCCAGCTCTACTCGGGCTTGACAGGTTTCATTTTTAAATTACCTCCCTTTACTTTGAAATTGGGAGTAAAATTTTTTTGATGAACCCCGTATAGTTACATTTGTAGAGGTCTTTTAAAATTCAGTCGGAAATATTAGTTTGATCCTGTGGCTCTTTCATAAGATATGGATATTCAAAACCTTTTGCATCATGTTCCATCTCTTTAAATTTTTGAGTTAGTATGATGGAAATCTAAAATAATTAAGATAACATAATTTAGTAAATACCTAAATAAAAATGTTGTTTCAATCTACTTACCAATTAACCAGATATACTAAACGAAATTACTTTTATTACAACTTACAGTTGTAATAAAAGTAATTTGATTTACTCTTTATTTAGTAATTATACTTGATGACATGAAAAATAATATTAACATTTACAGCAGTTTATTGTATATACCATGTACCATCAAATGTTTAAAATTTTGTACGTAATTTTGTTCGCATGTAACATGTATATTATTCATAGGCGAAAAGATGTGATTTTTTTCATCATAAAAATGAATGAAATGCGCCTGAAGTAAGTCAAGACGTCATGAAGACGTGAATAATTTTCTGGGCTCGGACTCTCAAAAGTTATTTATAATAAAATATAATATGGTTAAATTTTATTCGTTCAAAATTATTTCCGAGATTCGATGAAAAAAAATCTTTTGCTGTAAAATTTTAGAGATTGTAGATATCCCTTCGAATAATTTATTGTTCAATATTTACGTAAAATAATTAATGGTAAAAATGTTTCTTTAACTCGCCGTAAATATACATTATTAGTCAATGTCGGATTATTAACAAAAGAGTGTGTAATTCGAAAAGTATGAATAGACATAGCAGAATATGAACTGTAATAACGACATGCAGAAGCAGAAGCTAAGTTCTTTACCGTTAGTTTTGTTGTTGTGAGATAAACGTCAATTTTAACTTTTTTCAAATCGGCGGCACAATTATGCATATACAGCCAATGTTATTAAAAATTGGAGGATTTTTAAATAAATATTTATTTTTAATTTATTATTAATGCACCTAAAGTAACATTCTATTTCGAATATATTGTATTGATGTTGTATTTCATGAAAAATACGTTTAAAATTTTATTTCCAAGAAAGAGCCAACAAGTGATACGTAGGAGAAATGCTTATCGAATCGATAGTTATTAATAGAAGAAAATAGTGTTCATAAACGCATTTATGGTTATTTGTAATTTAACGAACTAATAACTTTTATGAATCAATAACTATGGAAAAGTTATTTAGTATCCTCGAGAATCGGCTATCAAGGGTTTATATTTTTGCGGCGTGATCTAAAATAAACTTGAAATCTATAGCAGTGCAAGGCTGTAACCCCCAGTATATGATACTAATTTCAACTTGATATCTGAAGCCGTTGCCAAGAATAAAGGCTTTGAGGGATAGACGAATTTACGGAGAGACAGTCAACCAAGTGATCCCATATAGGTTCGGTTTTTTTAGACTCTGAAAATGGAGAAAATAGAAGAGATGACAGAAAAGTCCGAAATTTCGATTTCTATTTTGGATTCAGATAAATTTGAAAAATTCTAACAACGTGAAAATTAATTTTACTGCCCCCTTTTCCTGTTTTTTTTAGTTTTGAACATTCTATATCAATATCCATTTGATTTTTTGCTGAAAGCCGAACTTTACATATTAAATTTTAATAATTTCATCCCTTTTACTGGAAGTCGGGTTTCATATAATTTTTTATAAAATTTTAAGGATCCCAGATATCAAAAGAAGACAGGAAAGATAAAAAAGATGGGAAAGAAAAACACAAATTTCAAAACAAAAATACAAACGGTTAGTACCTTTTTCCAACTTAACGTATAAACTTGAAATCTAGCATATCTCAATATCTAACACTCAAAAATGTTTATATGTAAATTTTGTGGAGGCAAATTACGAACTTGAAAAAATATTTTAAACTTTCAAATAAAGTATGGGTTAGAATTTGAAAGAGCCAGCTTTAAGTGTCTTACATATTTTTTCATAATTTTGGCTGATACGTCTTTAGAAAGTTTTAAGAAGAATATAAAACAAAATATTATCGGCTTATGTTCACAATCACCAAATTTTAATTATGAAATTAATAGAGTTTTCAGAAGCCTACGCAGTTGCATGAAAATTATAACAATGATTCTTGATACCTTGGTTTTTAAGACATTCACAATGACATTCATGTTTCCACCCCCCCCCCATTTAGTTATATTAGTTATTATTACACTAGGAGTCAATTTAATATTAAATGAGTCCCATTTATTCCGTTCGTCTAGCTTTGCTGTAGTTATAACAAAAAAAATAATTTTAACTATTCGGAGAAAAATGTCGTAAGCCGTAGTTGAGGCGGATACTTCCCTTGGTACACTACTATTTCCCTTCGAAGAGACGGATGCAAATAAATATTAAAAGAAAATAAAATTTAAGGGTAATCATATATATGGGTACATATATATATATATATATATATATATATATATATATATATATATATATATATATTTGTAAACAAAAACTTCAATTACGTATCTACTGAATCTCTCAATACAGAGGACATTTATTTCAAAAGGTCGGAGCAATTTGTATAAATTCATTTTGCTGAATTATAGTGAAGCAAGATAGGCGCCATTTCGCAGATAGTTTCCAACTGAGAAATTTTAGAACTCAGGAAACCTTAATTTGTTCCCACATAGTAACCAATTTAAGCACCATTTCTTTAAAAATTTATGTACTATCAGCTTTAGATCGTATCGTTGTTTCTTTTAATTATTTTCCTGAAGGACTGAAGTTCTGAAAAATCATAATCTCTCAGAGTTCCAAACATTATTAAAAGTTTAACCAGAAAGTCAAAATAGAATAAACTCATTTAAACTAAGTCTATATTAAGATATTAAAACTTTTAATGGTGAACTTTAATAAGAATCCGGGACAACATTAAACGGAAATAATAAAAAAAGGTCTATGTTTGTCCATAAAATAGGTAAAAATAAAAGTCTAAACGGAAATTACTACGCAAACAAATCGTTCAGGAATTTTTAAAAATAATAAAAATGTTACATTAACCATGAATTTCGAGTATACGTTGATGAATATTGAGAGAAGAATTTATTTAAAATCGAACGTCAGTTATGCCCAACAGACTATGGCTTTCTGCAGCAAACGTCGCGTTGAAAATCGGTCTTCTGGTTAAAGTATTACTAAAAAAAATTAAATTGAATGTTAAATATGTTAAAGGTGTTCGCGCTTATAAAAGCTTAAATATTTCATGTGGAAAAAAAGAGTTTTAATAAAGAGCCCTGATGAAATTAATTACCGATCAAGTGCACAACACGTGTTTTAATAATTGTTTAATTAATATTATGACGATTTTATAATTTTTTTATTTACTTATGTATTTATTTATGTACTTAATTGTATCTAGTTAATACATATGGTGGACTTATTGCTACGAGAGAGACAATTTCATACAGCCAACTAGAACACTAGGCCGTACTAGTGTTCTAGTTAGCTCTCGTTGGCTCTCGTCTCGCTCGACTTTTGATTAAAATTTTGTACAATTATTCGCTTACTCTCTAGAAGTGTATTCATCAACTTGCTCATAAAAACGATGTCAGAGAGATTATTGAGTATTCAGTAAATAATATTTGAAGAGTAGTTTTAAATTCAGACATAAAAAATATACCGGTTCCCTTTAATTTCTTCTCAATTTTAAAAATGAAAACATATCAATTAATGACTTACACAAATGTTAGTTTTGACAACTGTTAAAGTGCCTCTGTTTATATTAGTTTGAAGGTTTTTATAATATTGGAAATATATTAGCATTTTATTAATTTTCAGAGTGGAGACATTTTATTTGGAATTTAAGACTCAAATATAAATTTTTTTGTCATAAAAGTAAAAGTAAAAAGAAGTTGTCTTGTATTTATGTTATTGATATCCATTTGAACACCACTTCTGAAGACATTTATCGTTGTATAAGCTGTTGGTGAGTGTTCGTCAATATTTTAATGCAACATTATATGTTTTACTATTCAACTAATTTATACTTTAATATTATAGCAGTTAGTGTGTATGCTTACTCTAGAAGTTTGATCTTAAACTATAAAGTATTTTGTGGAGGAAGCCACATATTTGCAAGATATATAATTTGTCAGTAAAAATCGTGATACCATAATTATACCATTATTTTTAAGTTTACTATGGTTTTACACAATGGTTAATTCTCATTATCATATTTTAGTCAACAGAAAGTAACAGTTAACGTTGATGTAGATTGGCTTATTAACTGTATGCATGTACATTCAAGTCTTACATACAAGAATAAGTACATACATAAAATCAAAAAGTAATTTGTTTGTTATTACTTATTCCAGCGATTCACCATCGTCACTGCAAAAAGTACCTTTAGTGAACTATTAAGATATTTTCTAACCAAAAAACATTTCATAAAATTCTTAATTTAGTTGTGGATATTTTGATTATTAATAATGCCAGCAGCATAACAAAATTGCCGATAAATACGATTCTTTCGAACAAGTGAAATATTTGAGGTGAAATACAAATTTCCTATTTTTATTTGAATTAACAGAAAATAGATTAAGTTTAAATATTTTGAAGAAACGTAATTACCTCAAAATATTTTATCTTCTCTGTTGAGGTTCAATGTGTATCTGACCAGTAACACTGATTAAACATGGAAGTGTTGCTTTGAATTGCAAGGAAATTTACGACCATACGTTTTATTTATTGTATTTACCCGTTAAACTTAAAATAAACAATTTTCAATTTTGACTTAAGGATATAACTTTACAGCAACCCAGTAAGTTAAATTAAATATGTAACAAAGGTCACTGGGGCACGCTGGCACACATTCTTCCCGTTTTATGACAAACCTCATATTTCATTAAAACCATTATCTCTACTCACTCATTAAACAGGGATCAAACTTCCGGGATACGTGCGAATTAACTTCCTCGTTAGTCCTTTGCTTCTCGACCAAATTATCCCTGTTAGAAATTATAATTACATGTCAGCATTATTCAAGTCAAAGCGTTTAGGGGCACATTTTCGCCCCTAAACGCGATGTTACCTGTAAATACAATGAAGCCGGGAATAAATCCTTATGAATTTAATAAACTTTGAGCGAAAGGATTTCTCAAGGTTTTACATTTGTTGACGTAGGACAAAATTGGCCTAGAGTTTCTATTGAATAATTTTATGTACAGTTATTTTATTAGAAATTAATACTTTTAGTTACTTGTTAGGTCGTTGAATTCTCATAATAATTAAGGAATTGTCGCTACATGTACATCAATCTATATCCATCTCCTGCATCGAATTGTTACAATTTAAATAATAATCTGTTAAATTACGAAACCTTACAAATTAAATCACCAATATATTGTTATAAATTTAACTCGTTAAGTAAGAGGAAAAACTAAAACGCGGCTACGGAAAAAAATAACTGAAAAGCACCCAATATAGCCTGCAAACTTCCTGACTTTATACACCCTAGGACATTCTTGGATTATAAAAAATCCAAATTCTCATCATCAATACTCAGAAAGAGACTCATCATTAAAAGTCAAAAGAGCAGAATGCCGGACCGGAGGACTAAAAATCACATACTTTGGGGAGAGAATATCAGTCATATCACAAAAACTCAGTACCGAATCGAAAATTATGACAAGAGTATGATTTTGGCCGGAAATATTAAGAAGATGACAAATTTTCCAATTAAATATTATGGGCCCAAGTAGAGTCGGTCTTTGGTTTGTGCTACTAAACAGATAGCTAATTGATCCCTTTCGAATCTCTGATTGCTTGAAAATGAAGTCTTACATAAATTTGTTATGAGGCAATTTAACTGAGTTTCTATAGAATGTATATTTACAGACCTGCAGAGAAATAATATTAGAAGAGATGGCGAATTTTATCACTATATCTGGAACGTAAGAAATTATTTACGGGTAAACGAAACATTCCTCGGGAAATGAATAGGCCATGGCTAACATATAACTTCGTCTCTTTGTCTCAGTTTTGTATTTTAAATATGGAGTAGATATAAGGAGTTAACATATTCAAAAAAAGTTGCCGTTTGAATTAATTCAGAAAAAATCTGAGAGAAACCGGAAAAACTATTAAAAGTAATATGACGGCAGTACGACTTACAAAAAGCATTTTTCAGTGATGCCGTATTTGTGTTAAACAGAATGGTTCTAATTTTGAAAAATGTATGTAATTTTTTAGAATAAAACTGACAATTTTTATATAGTTTTAATGATTTCTTTAATTAGGCACAAAAATTACAATTTCTCACTGTACTTTGGACCTATTTTTAGGATCGTTTTATAAAGATGGCAATGTCCACATTCTCAGTAAAGGCTTATTAAATAAGAAAGTTTTTGAAAAAGATACTGGAAGGAAAAGTTATGTGATCTTTTCTTTAAATAGCATCAAAAATTAGGTTCAAAATCTGGTGTTAAGAATACATTGTGTTTCTGTTAATTTTTTGACACCATGTTAAAACGTGTGCAAGTGAACAGTTTTACCCCGAATAAACAATTCGTTAGCTAGTCGGTAAAATAAAATTAAGTTTATGTCATGATTATTCATGTCAAATAAAAGTATGTTTTCAATTTATGAATTTGGCTTAAAAAATCAAATAATTAATTTATAACTCATAAATTATCAAAAAACGCTAAACATATACAAGTGCTTCGGATATGTCTTGACATTCTTTGTCTCCGTGCTTTCGCTTGGCACATTTTTTGCGATACCCGTATATTTCGCTAAAGAATATTTTGAGACTAAATTTTAAATATTTTTTTACTTTGTGCTGGTAACAGTTCCAAAAACCTGAAAAGGTTGGGGTGTAATTTTATGTTCCGTACAAATTTGTGCGTTGGTAGAAGTGTATGAGAGATATGAGTTTACTTTTATCTGTAGAAAATTATTTTTAATGCTTTATCTTTTAAATTTTACATTATTTTATTTCATACAAATTGTCAAAGTATTACCATTAAGAATTTACTACGCTACTATTAACATGCTTTCATGTATTTACCTAGCAGGACACAATATTTTAGCATAACAAAATTGTGTAGTATTAAAAATAAAACCGCTGTATTAAAACTATTGTTATGTTAGAATGTTTCTACAAATATTGCACTATTAAATATATGGTAATGTTATAAAAATAATAATATTAAAATCCGTTTGAATATCATTCCCTGGCTTAAGATATTTTTTCTTTTAATTATATTAACAGTTCGAAAGTCATTGTCAGGTAGCATTCCAAATAAGTCTATTTTTACCTACAATATCCCTATTTACGTTGCAATAACATCAAAGTTGAAAGTTAAGCATTTAATTAAATTTTAATATATACAAGTATCAGATCCAGAGTGGTTTAGAGAACAATTGCAAGGAAACTGGCAGAGTCACGCTTAGTGACCCCAAAAGGAATGAGTGGCAGAGGGACTGCAGAGCAGGATCGCGGGTGTCATCAAACATGTTGCAAAACTTGAGCGACAATGATTTGACCACTTCGCTAGAAAGTAAGACTCGTGGTTCAAAGCGCTCGTGAAGTGGAGACAGTGGGATGAAAAGCGCATACAAGGAACGCTAGATATGCCTTGGTATGATGACATTAAAAGAATAGTGGAAATAAAATGGTTGGAAAAATCACAAGATAAGGGTAGCATATAAGGAAGGCATGAACATGGTAGAACATGGCTAAACAAGAAGAAACAGAGATTTGCAATAATTATTAATAAAAATAGTGCTACTTTTTTTTCGAATGCTAGTTTGTATGCCATTAAATATAAATGTAAAATAATGTCTGTACCGTTACTGTAAATTGCTTATCATTTAAATGTTTTCATTACAACATAGCAAATAACTTGTTTTGTAGCCCTTAATTAAAGAGATTTTAAAAAAGTAAACTTGGAAACTCTAAAAATATTAAAGTATATTTCTGGAATAATTTGTAGAATATTTTAAAATTTCTTGCGTTTTTAGGACGGGGCCGCATGACATATATTTCACTCTTTGGCCGTTTGAATTCTGAGTGCATTGCGATAATGGCGACGTCAGTCACGGCTATATCTCGTTTGTGATTCACCTTGCCGTGAATACGTTTTATATTTAGAACGCGTCATTAACTAGATGTAAGCAAGTTGAATTAATAAAGCACTTTTTAAGAAAACACACAACGAAAACGGTTGAGTGTTTCATCTCTAAATTAAAAAAAAGCCTTTCTTGAGATGATTGGCTTATTACCAGCTAAATAGCTTACAAGATGCAGAAAACTAGTAATAACTAGTTATGCAGAAAACTAGTAATAACATTTCATTAAATGTTATATTTTACACTCAATGTTGTTGTATGTATACTAATTTATTATTGCTGTGTAACGGGGTAATACATTAAATATACATTTAATTGAAATCATGGATTGATTCTCTTCCCCATTAAATCAGATTGCATTTCATGTGTTTATTAAAACAAATTTTAGGTATTATAAAATAGTACTACAAAAAAATACTTAACTTACAATTTGAATACATAAACTGGAACAAAATTTCAAAACATAACCATCATTTCTAATAAGTCCTGCAATCCAATTTTAAATAATACAAAAGGTAATTAAAGATTTTCCATTATACACCAAGTTATTACAACGTTATCAGTTTATATAAAAATGCACAGTAAACACAAAAGTTGCGCTTCTATATAGGTACATATTAGCTTAAAAATTAATCGCTTGAGTCCTTGGATTGGCCGTTTTTTATGGCAAGAAATAAAAAAGCCTGAAATATTAATAATATTTAAAATAATGCAGAAACGTTAGTAATGACACCTCGAAAGAAAATTAGGGAAACTTAGTACTCATATAGAAGGAACGATTGAAAGAAGTAACAATTGAATTGAAGTATAATATAAAACACAGGCATATTTTTGTCGAATCAAACACTTTATTAGATTAATATTTTTGTCTTAAATATTTACGTATTCTGGAAATAAATATCATATGCAAAAATAAAAAATAAACATCATAAAATCGTGTCTCCTTTATAACTGTTTCTGTCACAAGCTTAGGCGAGTAAAAAAAGATTCCATAATAGAAAACCTAGACGTATATTCATGTGTTGCAGAATATATATTATTACCAAACATGCATTTTAGTTGAAATGAAACTAACTGTATGAAATATTTGTCTATAGGCACAGAAAAAATACTTCCATACAAATGCCATTAGTGTTGTAATACTTTACCGTACCAATAATATCCTGATAGCGTCCCTACGAAATATCAGTACAGGTGGTAGGCGCCGAGTATGGAGATAAGGTTAATAATTTTACCTCTCTTGCTCTGCCGATTTCAACGGAGAGATTCAAAACGATGATAAATTAACCCGCATGCCCTTCTACGATGAGATACGATACGACACCTGTATATATGTGTGTGTATATATATATATATATATATATATATATATACATATATATATTTATATATATATATATATATATATATATAAACGATAACTGAGGTGACTTTGATCCCACAAACAACTGTGTCCGTCTACTAAAGTGATAAATATTTTGACCACTATAGTGATTTGTTCGTAAGGAAAAGCAAAACATTCCCAACAAGATGGGATCCGTGTCGAAAGACTCAACTATACAGGACGTATACGCACGACTACGCACGACGTATACGCCTTACAGAGTATATGTATATATATATATATATATATATATATATATACATATATATATATACGTATGTACAACGCCACGAGAAGAATATGCATTTCGAGGGTTTCTTACACATTTCAGCACAATAATTCAAGCGTACTATTTTCAAAAATTAATTTTGTCGCAACGTAAATATATTGAATATATTGTAACGTATTATATACTATAAAAACTGGTACTGCTGGTACACATATAAAAAATTATACTATCCAATTCGAAATTACAAAAAAATATTTCTCTATTCCTTATAACAAGCCAGTTCAAACGATCTTTATTTACATCTTCTTTAATTTTTAGGCCAGCATTAAAGTAGTGCGAAATATAGGTAAAATATGTCCCTTAATCGGATGTATTACTATGCCAACTTTCAAATTTGGTAAGCAACTACTATATATTTTGTAGGCATAAAGACACGAGGAATATTTAAAGTTATGACATCTCGATTCATGTTTATAGTTTTAATGGAACCTTTGCATCGGTTTCTAAATATTAATATACTTTTCATAATTTTAGAATGAGTATTTTTTTAAATATTTTTAAAAATATCTTAGACGATATAATACCTTAATAGCTCTTTAATATATGAAAAATTTAAAAAAAATCGTTTATTTATTTGCCCTCCCTGAAAATTCAAAATAAATATTTTGTATGTGTATATATATGTGTGTATATGGTCTCCATCTGGATAGCAGACTTAATTGGAAACATCACGCTAAAGTGAAAGCCGTGCAAATCTGGTTGAAACAACGATAAATGTTGTGGTTGGTTGGAAATAATTCCAAGCTTAACCTCTACTATAAGCGACTAATTTACCTTCCTATCATCAAACCGATTTGGATATACGGTACCCAGCTTTGGGGTTGTATCAAATGGCCAAATTGTAATGTAAACCAACAAAGCCAAAACAAGTACTTGCGTCTAACTACCAATAGATATGGCTATGTAACCAATGAAGAAATTCACAATGATTTAGGCATAAAATGAATTAAGGAAGTTATCCAAGAATATGCTATTAAACACGAAATACGACTCCCCAACCTTACCAATGTAAAAACTTTCGGATATTACACATGAACTGAGAAGGTTAAAATGTATTAAACCACATGAATTAACTACATTTGTTTGTAGCTGAACATTGGTACAGTAAATCTGCACACGACGTACTTGAAAATAAAATAAAGTACACTTCAAGAATGCCAAATAATTAATTGTATATTAAGATTGTATCATGCATATCCAATAAAGGATGTTACCAAAAAAAAAATAATTAATTTATATTGAATTAGCAGAAGAAAACAAAGAAGTGCCTAGTTACTCGACACATAGTAATTACAGAAAGGTATAGTGTACATGTATATATCAAAAGGTGTATTTTAAATTAGGCTGGAAAGTTTTCCATCATTGGTAAAATGGTAATCACATACATTGGTAAAATGAGTGTCACCAGAAGTCAAATGCAAGTTAATTATTACTGCGTCTATGAAAAATTACACAATGCACTTGAATTAAAAAAACAATGTAGTGTCAATTCCGGCCAACGAGTATGTGTGTAGTTTCCCACACATATTTTCCCAATAGGATCAAATTTCAAATTAAGACACGCAATTAAGTAAATATTTACTACAATTTTGACACTGTACTATTATAACATAAATATATCTTCACCGTTATCGACCCAATCTTATTTTCTCTAAATAAAATTGCGACGAAGCAACACTTGTTGCTATGACATGTTTCAATTATTTCATCACTCTGGCTTCTCCCTTTTATTCGAAGAAATGACACTTTGTTCCGAGATACGTACCCGTACGCACCTTTAGCCATTTTATTCAGTTTTGTCGGAAATGATTTTCTTTTACTATCCTTAATTAATAAACACAGCAATTTAATAACGTTTCTTGTTAAGTGCGTACCGAGTTAAAGCCATTGACCGAAGTGTGGAAAAATCCGAAATTATATTGAAGTATTGATACTTTGTTTTATGTTTTCCATCGTAATTGAACTGATATGGATGAAAATTAAACGACTAGGGAGGAATATAAAATTTGTGAGATAGACTTCTGAATTAATTTAATAAAATTCCATTATTGTTCAAATTACTGTCGCCCACTGAAATTCATTCTGCGTGAAAGACTAAAGTAAAAGTAATGAATACTATAATAATAAAAAAATATATAATAATAAATAAACTGTGTAGGCTTGTTGTACCAAATTGACGACATCTTCATAGACCATCTGTGTCGGCTTGCTATACAAATTGATGATACCATTTAGGCTATCTCTATAGGTTTTTTATACTTATTTAACAAAATCTTTATAAATAACTATGCATATAAGCTTGCGATATCGGTTTAACAATATTCGTATAAGTAACTGTGTAGCTATACAGTGTACTAATTTCCCAACATCCGCATAGCTAATACGATTTAGTTTACTGGTTCGAATTATTTTAAACCATGAACGTGGATAAAGAAAAACACTTTGCCTCTAAAGTTTTAGTAGTGACATTAGCACGAAAATGAACTAACAAATAGACAGCGAAATTCACTCGTGGTTATATCACGGAGATTATTATTTTATGTACGAACATTTGGGACAGTCCACAATTTTAAACCAAATATTTATTCATTCAGCAGTAAAAAGCACCCAATATATGTATGTAATCATTTTACCATTCCATTGCTAATTTTTTATATGAATATTTTGGATAAGCTTTGTTGTACGTCTTTTCTTTACAAGGTGGACTCTAAAAACTTATGATGGGAGATGAGAAATTGAGAAACATAGGTAGTGGAGCGCAAAGGAAACCGAATATTATTCCATATTTAAACAAACATAGTTACCACGTATGTCTTGCTTAGTTTCTCTGCGTAAAGCAAAAGTTATTATTAAAAATTATAAATTAATTTCAGAAAATCTTATGTTACATTTATTGGTAGAAAATAAAATGAGAAAGTTTTATAACAATTCTGGTATAAGTTATTTACTAAGAAATATTAAAAATTTGAATGTTTTGTAAGGTACATAAGTCTTTTGGATTAATAAGAAATCTTATGTTGTGAATATATTGAACATTATTTTTTTAACAATCTGTACATTATAAATATTTATTGTATCAAAGATATCATAAATATGAAACACAATTCAGTTATATTCCTTTAAATATTTAATGAATAATTCCGTCTTTTAAATAATTATCAACTCTATGAAAAGCATGTCAAAAATTGAGTTAAAAGAATAGAAGGATTAGGAAGAAAGATATTAATAGTAAATAAAGTATAAGCCTAAAAGAAATAATTTTTGTGAGCAAATAAATAAAAAAATATTAGAAACAAATTTAGTAAAGATTTGTTGAACGTTTGCCAAATTTGTTTAAATATAACAATTATTGTTTACATGTCATAACGTTTTTGCAGAAGAAATAAATGTATTAGAACATATGAACAAGTACTGGTAAATACGAACAAAATAATGCTATAAACTTATTGACTTGCTGTGTATTATATCAAATATTTTAGGCTACTGGCTGCTTATTCAATAATTATTAATTTATTGTCTATTTATAATTGGCCCGTCGTGCCTCCTGAAAATGTTGCTTAAGTTATAATTTCTGGGAATTCTGTATGCATTCAAAGATTGAGTTTAGTGTTAAGATAACGTACTTATAGAGTCCAAACGTTTGTTACGTGTTAATGTTTCAAAACTGTTTACCCATCCACGTTCGTCAGTAAGAAGTTTCTAAATTTAAAACAAATAAAATAATGATTTGAAATCTACATTATGTATGAGGCACTACAGAGAAAAATACCGTATTTCAAATTACATACAATTTTGTTTAAAGCATGTTAATATATATGCAAAAGGAATCATGAAAAAATAATTATCTAACTTTAAGAGTGGATGGTTGAATACATATATTTGGGAAAAGTATAATTATATTTTTGGATTTTCATTTTTGGATAACACAATGACGTAAAATTTATGGTTAATTCATAATTTTTTACTACCATGTTTCTTTAAATCCTACAGGAACGGAATCGTTTTTATGGACGTGAGGTGAGTAAAACTATTTGCAGTTCTTTTGAGGAACCAGTATTATGGTGACAAGGAAAAACGATTTGAATAATAATAAATTTAGAGGTAAATGTGAAAAGTTGACATTAATAGTAACTAAAATTTGTTAAAGTCTAATCAAAATCGCACTACGAGGGTAACGCAATTCGACGTAAGCTATTAGGTTCTTATAAAAGTAAACTACCTAAAATTTCAATAACAAGTTTCACCAGAAACTAATGCGTACTTTTTGTAACACTTTTTGAAACAAGTTTGAAAATATTTTGAATTTCTTAATAACTTTGAGACCTAGACACTATTATTTACATAATTTTAGGTTTTTATAGTTTTCAAAATAAAGAGGGAATTTAATAAAGTTTTCGCATATTTTTCGGCATTTCTGGAGGTAAGTCAGTTAAAATTATGAAATAAATATTTTCGTAACTCTGTAATATGCCTTACTTTTAATAACCTGTTCAAATGAGTATTTCCCCAATTTTCCTCCTCAAAAATAGCCACATAAATATATTTAATAATTTGAGTTACTTGACGATTAATATGCATTTTTACTATGGCAAATTTTACACCGAAATGTTGAAATGACAATTTTCTTGTATTATAATATTAATAAAAGTCTACGCAACGGTCTTTTACATAGTTTTCTTTAAATTACTCACATCTCTCAACTATTTCTAAATTCGAATTTTAACCTAGCCTACCTATATATTAACATTTGTTACATAGTAAACAAATACACAGTGATCATAATCATAATAATTTTGGTGACAGTAGTTGGCGGCGCACTACTTTTTCATACCATTATTAATATTATGATAAAAATAATAGTTTAAACAGAATTGATTTTGATAATTATGTTAATATTATCTTGTGAAGAATTATATAGATATTTTAATTTACGTATTTATTTTGATGTCCACTAAATGAAAATGGAAGATTCAAATTTGCCAATATATTTTTATGTACCCTTATATTTTAAGTAAATACTTTTGATGTTACTATTTAAAATGATTTTGTACCGTCAGAAGATTGATGAAAACAAAATAAGGAGAATTCGGCCAAGATTTCTACACATAATTTAATTTCAAAAGGAAATATTATATCATACATCCACGTCCATTGATTAACATAACTTCAAGTTTATTATAAGTTTAGTGGAATACATTCTTCACTACAAACATTTCAGACATTAAAGAACATTTCAGACATTAAATTTTATACACTGTAGTCAAACCTCATTTGGTTCCATTGCAGTAATCCTAACAATATTTTGTTTATGTAATTGAATGTATATAATAAAAGGAATTATTTAAAATATTTACTGCTAAAACCAATGATTTTCAAAATATTGATGAAAAAATGCATGGTCAATAAATAGTTCCTGTATAAAATATGATAAATATGTCTAAAAACTACATGAAGAGTTAATTTAGAGGCGATTACCAAAAATCGTTTCATTCATCACAGTATATCTCTTTTGTAATTACACTATGTGAGTTTATGTTTTCAACATTTTTTTTTAAAAATTAACCACATTTTTTTAATTAAATAGCACAAAGGATAATATTACAGATTTTTTTGTTAAACCGAAAGCAACATGTCTTTCTATGTCTCTTTCAAAAATTAATAAAAAGACAACATTAATTCCAAAGTTCCATAGATCTCACATTCATAGGAACAAGTATTAATGTAAATAATTGAATAACTGAAGAAACGTAGACATTAAATCGAATAGAATTTTAAATTCTTCGAACACGAATAGCTTTCTTCCTTATAAGTCATCTTAACACTTGGTGCTGCTATGTTATTAAGAAGTTAAATATTATAAAATAAAATAGTTTCCACCTAGAAATTATTATTAGCTTTTGGTCAAGATAGTTTTATTTTAAAATCGGAAATTCAAGATCATAAAAATTCTATCTGTTTCGTTCGAAATATCTGATTTTAATGTGTTTAAGTAATAGTACCAACAAAGTAAAAAAGTAAGGGTTGGATCGTATTTGTATTGATCTGCCTTAATTATTATTTGACTAATTGAAAGTTTCGTGAAACATTGCTTTAACAACATTTTTTTTACAATTAAATGATACTACGTGATGTAGTATTATTTCTACTTTCTTTAAATTTCTTTACCCACGACCTAGGTTTCGTTGTATTACAACATCTTCAGGTGGGATATTGGCAAAGATCTTTGCCAATATCCCACCTTTTAAAGAAAGCAGAAATAATACTACATCACGTAGTATCATTTAATTGTGAATCATGAATTTCTACAAAATTAACGCCAAATATATTCAATACATTTTTTTTCTTACTGACAAGTGAAAATAATGTAAAACATCTCCTAACGTCGTAATTTAAAAATTATTAATAAAACCTAAGTACCCATTCTGTAATTTATAACTTTTATAAATTAAGACAAAAATATAACTACTTTTGTTGAATTGAAATTGTTTTTCAAATTGTTGAAATAACTCTAAAATTTAAAAGGGATAATTTTTCATGGAAACACTTCGGCATTTTTAAAATAAATAACGACAGAAATTTGTAATATAAGATAGCTTGAGTAAAATGCAAAATGACTAAAATATTTTATTCAGTTTTTGTATACATTGGTGGCAGGCTGATTATTATTTAAATATCAAGAACACATATTCGCAAGTTCTCACTTTATCAGCTAAAGTGAGATGTTGGAAGCCTCTGCTTCCTTCCCCTGTGCCTTAAATTGCATAGTACCCTACACCTGTTTACGACACGAATAAAAATAACCGCATTACAGCCACTAAAAAGACGGTGAAAAAGATTTTCACAACTTTACATCAGAAAAGCTATGTGAAATAAATTAATCAAAAAATAAGTGGAAAAAGGAGGTACGTAAAATTTTGCAACCGCCATTTAAACCTTTTTAGTTTAACGTTGCACTTTATATTACATAAAAAATTACTCGGCAAATATTATTAATCATCTAAATAATAAAGTTTATATTTTACATGTAACATGTAATTACATTTAAAGACCATATAGATTTTAATCTGAAACAATTAATTCAGCGGTTTGTTATATTTCATATTTTCATGATTTAAATCGTGTCATAATGTAATTTATGTCCAATTGTGATATTTTAGTACAGTATTTCAAAATATTATATTTTATCTAACATTCTGTTAATATTTTTATGTTACAACAATTTGTGGTCAATGCAATCACTTGATGAAAGAAGTAAAAACGGCGTGTAATGTAAGATTTGACCAATCATTCAACACTCTGTGGCCTAAGTTAGTAAATGTCAATGATAAGATTGGAAATAAGAAATATTCCAATTATTAAGAATTAAATGTTTTGAATCCTCGAGTAAAATCAAGCTTGATTTTGTAATTTAAATTTAAGGTAGCTTTTCTTCGATGGCTGTATTTTATTACAAGAAAATTTATATGGTTTAAATTGTTTTTCAAATCTAAAAGTTTGCTGTAAATATATCGTCTAGTGCAGTGCAGTTGTCATGTCTTTAAGAATGCCAACATGTTTTATGGAACTGCCATATCAATTTTGTTTCACATTGTTTAAAATACATTTAGCCTAAAGAAATTTTGTTTAAAATATATAATTTTACATTTTAGTTTTGTGGAAGTGCAAAATAATTTATGTTAGATAACCAATATTTTGGAGACAGTATTTAAAAAAATATTTGTACGAGATATTTTAGACGAAAGCAGCAGGCGAAGTGTACTTCGTATACTTCACAGAAATAATATATCAAAATACGATTTTGTGTATCTGAATAAACCTAATTTTTTGGAATTAATTTGCAATTAAAAAATGTAAAAGTAGACATTTTTGGACGGAAAAGTTATGAAATTAATATTTAATAAAGTTATGAATTTTATTAAATATTCATCAAATATCTAATGCTAACAGCTTTTATTGCTTAACGTCATTAAAATAGTTTATCTTCGTAAAACCTCGTGATGAAATTTGTGTGATTCTCCACACAAAAAGATGTATATTTTAACAAAAAAAATATCGTAATACATGCACACTTATCACAAAACACTTATAAATGAAATTATTATTATATTCCAAAAGCTATAAATGAAACTATTATTATATTCCATAAATTTATAACGAAATATCGATATAGACTTCAAACAATTATATACAGAGAAAAGTAGCTTTAAAATTATACTGAATCGTATAATGCTTCAATATTTTAAATTATGTAACCGAGTTCGTTACATGCATTTTAACACTTATAATTTGTCTTTCATCAAAACGATAAACGCGATGAATAAGCATTCAAGAACAATAAAAGTAGGGAAATAAAGTTTTTATTAAAGAAAACAATAGTGGATATATACAAAATACATCCATATCTGTGTTTATGTGTGTATGTGTGTGGATATGTATACACATAAATGCGTCTTGAAAGAGTTATAAAATCTGAATGGAGCATCCGATTTATTATGGATTTACTTTTTACGTTTGATAGTGCAGCAGAAGGAGCACCCTCGATAAATATCCCTCAAAAATTCGTTTAGTTGCTGAGTGAAACCGTGGAAAACTTTAAACCATTCCCTGTAAACCAAAAGGAAAAACTAACTGGATTGGGACCGGGAAAATTGCAAGCTATGAATCTTAATCCACGTTTCAGGCAAGTATTGGGTGTAAAAAGAGTCATTTGTAATATTTCTCTTGCACTCAATTGGAGGGCATGTTTTCCATGTTTTTTGAACGACGATTTATTCCTTTATAGCCAATAAATAGCGTTTTTCTTTATCCGACGTCCGTTCCCGGAAACCGTGTGTATGTATATATATATATATATATATATATATATGTGTGTGTGTGTGTGTGTGTATACATGCCTGCATGCGTGCATGCATGCGTGTGTGCGATATTAGCGAATCAGAATGCGAATATTTGGTTTTTAAAATTCATTTACATATATATATCGCTCAAATTTGCAGCTGAGTAGCTGCGCGAGTTGTACGCAAACATATTCACCGTTTGAATTTTATTCCGAAAACTGTCGATCTGGGCCTATAAAGGCAGACGGTTTTTTGTTTACAACGACAGTTCGTAAATAGAAACAATTGAATTTCGAGGTTTTAGTGTGATTAGTGATTTGTTAATGTGAATAATCACTTTCTAGTGAAATATGGCTTATCATTTTACGCTTTACGATGCTGAACGAGCTAAGTTCAAATTCTGTAACAATGAATATTCTCGAAAAGGAAGAACTAGGTCTATGAGTAATCATTTGAAATTAATACATAAACCGAGTTATTGAATCGAAAAAATGTGAAAAAGGAAAACAGCATGCAAATAATAAACTTGCAATTGCATTATCTTCTCACAACAGTACTAAATTTGATATTAAACAGATGTTCCATCAAAAATGTGTGGTCCTTTGGGGTCCCCTGTGGGGTCCTTTGTAGTTGATGAATCAATAAGTGATATGATTGCGTGGGAAGACTTTTCATTTTGTTTCGTGCAGTGTGTTTGACTCCTAAGACTTATGATACACCTATGCCTACCCTATAATTAAAAGTCTTGCCAGTATTATACTTCTTTTCTCTGCAATGAATTATATAATAAAATGTGCAAGAAAATACTTGAATTGCTGAAGTGCTTTGGAAAAATGTCTTTTACTAGTGACCTCTGGTTCGATTCTTGTTCTGGGGTTTCTATACTGAGTTTAACTTGTCATGGATTAAAGAAGAATTCGAAAGAAAAATATTAATCTTAAAGGCAGATGTATTAAAAAACAGCCGCCATATCGGAGAAAATATTGCTCAAAAACTCAAAGGCATCTTGTTATCATGGAAAATACCTAGATAAAAAGTTAAATATGTAGTTCGGGATGTAGTTGCAAACATGAAAAATTGTGTTTCCTTGTCTGGCTGCGTGGCTGCCATAACAATATGTAAAAAGATGGCACCACATTTTTGTCATTCGAATTCTGCTCAAAACAAGCTTAGAATTTCCAGAAAAAGATTAATCAAAAAACTCCAAAGACTATAGAAGAATGTGCTACTAGATGGAATAATACTTTTTATATATTAGAGCGTATTTTTCAAGTCAAAGAGTCTTTATGCCTTTACACATCTACAAGTAATAAAATTCCGCATCACTTTCGGGGAGTGGATGATCACTGAAAAACTTATCTTTTTATTAAGACTATCTGAAGAAGTAACCAAAGAATTAAGCGCGGTCAATGTTTCTGTATCATCAGTAATTCCCTTAGTCGCCACTTTGAAAAGAAGACTTGATTCGTCCAAGGAACAAGTTGATGACACGACGGCCGTTTTGAAAGTAGAGCTTCTTAGCAAATTTTTAGTTTTAGAAAATGAAATATTGTTTACAATAAAAGAGAAAATAATAACTTTCTATTTCATTAATTTTTTTCTAAAAAAAGCTTAAGACAGGAATGTAATTTTTGTTTGTATAAAATTAAATTACATAGTTTTAGTTATAATATTCAAAGTTTAATTTAAGAATATTGTTTTTATTTGTTTATTAATATTTTTAAAGTCATAAAAAAGAAGTTTTCCCAAAAGTCGTTTCCTCCCTAAAATTTGAGGGCACGTACTTTCAGTTATCGTAATATGAATATAACACATATCTAAAGTATAAATTTCAGAAATATTCAACATATATCTTACAATTGCCACCATATTCCTATAAATAAAAAAATAAAATTTTCTTGATCCCCTTTTATTTCATTTTAAACGTACACGCCGTAGGTTTAAAATGAAATTAATTTATTTCAATTGTAACGTGGTCCAAAATTTATATGTTTACTACCACTACTAATCTCAGTTGCTGTTCATTTCCATTAACTTTAGTATTTCCTTAGATTGTTAGAGTTTTTGAAATATCTCAAAATCCATTAAAAGTGAATGCACATACACAGGCAATTTGTTAAAAATTTAGGTACTTTTTCTGAACAGACTGATCGACTGAGTTTTTTCCATTTGTCTTTCCGATATTAAGTTATGAGTTTTTTAATAATATCCGGGTAATTATTTCTTTTATGTTATTGATTAAAAATCCAACTAATTTATACATTCCGTGACTACCGCTGGCAATATTCTTAATTAGGATCATAATTCAACCAGTTTAGTTTGAAAATATCTGTGTCATATAAATTAAACCTAATCTATCGTCATGGATAATTAAAGATCAATTCTTTTCGTGATCAATCTGTAGCTTGGATTTCATGCATCTAACTCGGAACGCCATGCAAATCGTATCAATTTCAAATATTAAGCATACTTCCAATAAATTATATTTAATTTATTTATTTTGAAAAGGGAATGTTAGGTCTACGAAATATCCTTAGTAACTTTCTTTTTAAATTAAATAAGAATGAATAAGACTTTATGTCAAATAAATAAGTAATGTAGATAGTATTTACGCACTGCTTTAAAAAAGAATTAGATAATGGTGTCATCTTCAATATTGATACCATAAAATAAGAATTTGTTAAAGCGTTGTATAAATACAATCTGTATTGAATGTTTGAAATTATGTAAAAAACAACCAAATGGTTTAGGCGACAAAAATATAGGTTTTAAATTTTTCTCACTACTAGTGCTTTAGATGAAATTTTTATTAATAGCTAATTAAGAGACCATTTAAAATTATTTTACCACCTTATTTTATCAGAAAGTTAAAAAAATATAATTGGCAAATGCAATTTGAACAAGAATTTAAAGCGTTTTTTAAGGTGAAACTAAAACATGTAAACTTTAAAATTTTAACAAATAAATAATCGGCTGTATACACTTGTGTTTCTTGCTATCTGCTAGTACCTAATTAATTAGAGCCAATTTTGTATGCGTAATTTATTAAATTGTTCTCTAGCGATTTTAAATTATTATTTTTCGACTCTTTGATGTCACTATCAAAACATGCGTACTTTTTCAGATCTTTCATTATCTAAAATGAAAATGATTCAAACAATCAAAAGATTGTAATCTAAAAGTCAGTACTACTAGAATGACAATACAAATATTTAATTCACCATTTTATATTTAATCTCAAATAGCACTGAAAATAATTCTGTTACTTTGTTTACTTGCGCGACTGTTATTAAGTTATAAACACCAGTGTTTTCAAAGATGAAAAGAAAAATCGTTTAAAAGAAATTAATGCAATCGCTGTATTATACATTGCACATACTTTTATAAAGAAAAATGATTGTTTCATTAATTTTAAACCTAACAAAAAACGAGATATTTTTTGTTACAATAAAACAAACGTTTAACCACGTTTTAAACGTCGCATAGATCAGTCAACCCAAATAAACATTATGAAAAAAAATGTGCAGGATAATTATATTTTCATTCAACAATTGAAAAATAAATGTTATTAAAGATACTTCTCTTTTGTGCTGTAAGATATGGTTATTCAAGCATACCCAAAAGAAGATTGGTTGAAAAAATAAAAGGATATCATATCGTTTTGTTGTACAAATATCGGAGAAACGTCTGTTGAACACATTCAATTATCAGGCTTTATTTAGTTTTGTGTAGGCTCGAAGCAATAGATCTGGCGTTAAACTTGCTTCGTATTAAAATCGGGTAACATAGGTTAATTGAGGAAGTTCCTGGCATTACACAATACAAATCAAAGCCCTCTGAATTACTTTTTCGTTACATTCGCCAAATGACTAAGAAAAGTCAGACGTAAATCCAATTGAATTTCTAGAATGAATACTTCAAAACCTTGGCATAAAGGCATCACACTCAAGAGGAACGCGCGCTGGACTGTAGTTTATCAGAGAGCATTTGCTTGAATTGAGAACTAATGTCATGCTGCGGCAACTTGCTATCTACTGCACTTCTAATAGCTTAGAAAATTGTCATGTCATCCACAAGTAAAATACATTGCGAATTTTTCCATATCACTGATATTATTAACTAGGATAGTGAACAGAAAAAACCGAAGATTCGGACCCTGTTTGACCCCTGATCGCATTAAATAGGAATCAGTACGGGCGTTACAGGAGTAATTTTTTATCGTAGTGGATAGACTCCAATTGACAATACAATATTAAATGTATTTTTGAAAGGTTTGATGAAAGCATCATTGCGTGCTTCGAGTATATATTCAGGGACGCCATCGCGACCTATTGAAAGTAAAAAATAAGTCGCTATTTCTAATCTGCATGACATCAACGTCAGCTCCGCCATAGTTGCAAGATGCCGCCAATACAAAATCAAGGCGGGGAACGTTCGAATTGTACACCGATCCGAAGTGCTCAACGAAAGCTTCAGCTGGGGCCGTGCCGCGATCGATTGAGCCGTCACATGAAACTACGTCACCAGCGTGGCTATTGACTCTTAAGTATTTTATAAATACACACATATATATATATATATATATATATATATATATATATATATATATATATATATATGTGTTAGTTCGAAATTGTTTTATTTGAAGTTTTCACTTTACAGTGAAACAAGGGTCGTAATTACTAGCAGACTGCGATTGTTTCCAACGACGTGAAAATAGTATTTGTGTATAATATCGGAAATCAAGTGTTGATTGAACCAGACTGATTAACCGTAATTTTCTTTAAAGTTAATATACCGTGAATGTTTAAAATATATGGCTACCTACGCTGTACGTATCGGTATGTCGTATGTGTCAGTAGTGATTGATGACCGCCGGTTGTTCAAGTAATTTTAACGGCGGGAAATTGAAGCCGTCGATATAAAAATATTTGCCCAGATAATCATCACCGTTTACATTATACGAATAATATAATAATTATCTAACTTTTGAAAAGCATTTGTATTTTGGGTCATGTTTGGTGTGTAGATAAACACAGGGGTGTATTTATATTCAAAATAATTAAAGTAATTTCGTAATATTTTTAAAGCTTTCAATAAAAATCTTTATTCCATTTGAATATCATTATATCCATGGTATACATAAGGTAATATCGCCCTTGTTGAATATACGAAAATATTTTATTTAATCTTATAAATCATTTTCTTTTTAAAACTCACATGTTATTTCGTAAAAATGTCTGTGTATTATATATTTCCTTAACTTTAGAGCTTCATTTACTCCGAATTTTATGTTTATTTTTGCTTTATCAAACATAAATTTAGCTAATAAATTTTAGTAAATTTTGTGTTGCGTTCACTATAATAAATATTACATTTGTTATCAAGCAATTCCAACGAAGACCACAGTTTTATCTCTAGTGAAATATTATTGAAGCAAGTGTTATAACATTTTTGTCTAAATAAGATTTATTGTAGTGTATAAATTTTATTCAAATAAAATCAATTTTAATGGTTTCATTCATTGGACTAAATATTTTTAGTGAGTTTCATATATAAGAGTAAACCGTATGCCAAACTATTTATAACTTCACCTTTATTCGATTTCGTCTCAAACTCTGGGCAAAATTTACTAGTGCGTCCACGTAGACAATATTCTATTATAAGAGAAACAATTATCTTTATAAATGAACGCGCTTTTCATGATTTAATCTAAGGCAAGCCTTAAATTCATCAAGAGTTAAATTGTCATTCTATGAGAACCGCTTTCTACATACGAGGGGTTTTAAATATAAAATTGGTATTACAGTATAAAATTATTATTACTTAATAAACTTGCTGTTATTATCCGTTGTCGTTTATTATATACGATCATAACAATAGAGAATACGATATTGAAACAACGATTTGCACGACGATGAACAGGCCGTGTGTGACGATGATTTGTGGAATAGTACAGAATTAAATGTTCGCAAATTGAAGTTTCGTTAAGCTTAAGCCGCGATTCAAGTTAACGCACTTATTGTTATGACTACATATTCTAGTTATTGATTGTTATGGTAAATTCCCTAAAACATAAAAAAGAATATCTATCGAGGTCTGGCACACGTATATTCCGATTTGTATTTAAAGTTTATTTCCACTATAAATTTAGATACTTATTGATCAATATTATAATCAAAAAAATATCAGTTTTTATAAAAAGTAACATACGTTGAAAATATAGTTGTTTTTTTTTTCATTGTATATTTTGATTAAAATCTTTAAATATCTGTTTCATATTTTAATGTAATGAAATAAAAAATAAAAGACGATATTACTGTCGCTACACAAACTTGCGTCAGATAATGAATGATAAAAATAATTTAGAGGAATAAAAATTTGGACAAAAAGGTACTAAATCAATCCTGTGAAAGATAGTATAATCCCCGAAATAGTTTCTAACATTTTCTCCTTTAAACCAACTGATAATTTGCTAAAAATAGAAAGGATACTATGTAATGATGCTTTTGATTTCAATTTAACTATTCTGTAAAACTTCTAGGAATTGTTACAAACAGTTTTTAATATTTCCATTTGGAATTCCTTATATATCGTTTATCAGATAGAAAAAGACATTGAAAATTACGAGTCTACAAGGACAATTTAAATTGCAAAGGGCTAAGTAATACTTTCGTAATAAATTATGAATTTCTCAACATATTTCGATTGAAAACGAAACTTCAAGAAATATTTGTGGAAAATGGAACCTCACAAAATAATATGAATACGTCTACCCTACATCAATACGTCACTGTTAGGATCTTTTATTAATTATACTAGTCTCGAATAATACTTAACTCTACAACCGCGATGTTATGATGTCATTCACTTTGGTTGAGCATAATATCTGACTATATAAGCTTATAAATAACATACATAAACATAGAAATTTTAGGACTAAACATTTTCCTAATCATCAGAAGAATCAAATCCCCCAAATATGTCTTTATTACACTAAAAAATTAAAAGTAAAATTTTCATTATCCTAACTTGTGTTATGACTACCTCACGTAGTATATATTTCTATATGCACATGTCATCAGTTTTTGATGAAATTTAATATTTGGTAAATTCTAAACACCTGCCAAGCAAATGCCAATTTCCATGTGTCATTTAATTATAATAACAAGGCCACATATACGTCGGTTGACGAATAGATTGCTTAGGTGAGCACTAATATGGACACATTATACAGTAAACTGAGTTTAACGATGAATATGTTCACCATAAGTGGTAATAAGGTTTATTTTTATAGGCTTAATTTTTTAGTTAAATAAGATGAATAAAAGATAAAGAGCGATGGTAATAATTACGCAGCCTTTAATTACGTACACCTGTTTTAAAGAGGGATTAAGTACTACGTGTGTTGCTTCCTTGAAATAACAAAATTTTCAAATATACTATATTTTTATGTCACATGTTTTACAAAGCATTTTTAATATTTGATACATTTTGTATTACTATATTTAAAAATGCAATTTAAACTTTTTCAATGTAATTTATTATATCCCAAACAAACTCAATGCGTACCATTGCGTACACTGACCTTACATATTGAAACATATTTACATGTAATAAAAATCATAACACATCTGTGTGTATGTGTGTGAGCATGTAAGTGGGCGTATATGAGTGTCTGTGTACATTTATCTTAAGATTTTTATAACTAGAGTTAAGCTATTAATTTTTCTCAAGCATTTGCAATAATTCAAAGAAGTAACAAGTGAAAAAATTCTATTATCCTTTTAGTCATGTTTAAGGTTTACAAAATGAATAACACCATTAATTAATATTCATTTTTAATTTTCTGCAAGTTATTCAAGTAATTGACCGCGATTCTTACAACGTATATGGAAATTTATGTTTAAAGGAGATTGGCCATATAACACTGAGTTAAAATAAAATAAATAAACACCGAGTTAATAGTTACACTGAGTTGAGCTCTAAGTAATTATTTGTAATAACACAATTAATAACTTCATCACATGTTTGACTCTAGTCGGCGAAAACACTAAATGTTTTAAATCTTAATTCATCAATTTCTTGAGTTCTACGGTCTACTAGTTGGTATATAAATGGATAATTAAATTATAAAGTTGTGAAACACAGCTTGTGTATTCTTCCACCAGATTCTTTAGCGATAAGAATACATTGGGAAGGGATATCTCCATTCGATATTTAACTGAAGATATTCAAAATTCTTGATACAACTCTTGTAAGTTTGTGTTAAAATATTGTCAAAATAAGTTTATCTGTTAATTTACCTTTCTTAACTCAAAGAAAAGAAGTAATTCATATCATGAATTTGCACAAAGTGTTTAGGCTCAAATAATAAATTTAATATTCCTGGGTCCAAAGGAGCTGGTATTATAAAGAAGATACATTAATTATAATAACCACCCACTCAACTTAAAGATTTGTAATATCTTACAGGTACTGTCTTATTGCGAAGTCCCTTATGCTATTCACATTTGTCCTTATGCTATCACGGAGAAAATTTATGATTTTCACTAATCATTGAGGTCATTTCCTGAAAAATCAGGGAATCTCAAGAAGCCAGACGAGACACAATATGTAAAATAGCTTTGACGTTACCTGCACATAAGATAAATATATTCAACAAGAAAAATCTGACAATAATTTTTATACTGGTTAAACATATTTATAGCTGTAAGATAAAACCTACTTAGAAAATTAAAACTTAAATAAAAATAACCTCAAAAGGTTTCATTCGAAGAAATTTTAATTTCTACTTATATTTAGAAATTTTTAAGCAAGTAAAAAATTTATATTTTTTTACATAATACAATCTACGTTACATTACACTATTAAACAGAGATGACGAAATAATTACAAAGATGGATTATTTAGACAATAAATAACATAACCGTTACAAATGTTTACATTCGAAACATTTATTTAAGGTATATTTAGATATTTTAGATATTAATTGAGGAGATATTTATTTATTATACCTATTAAGATATGTATATTTTAGATATTAATTGAAGATTTATTTATTTATTATCCTTATGAAAATTTCTTTATGATAATTTAACAGAAATAATAACACATGTTATTTCTATTTATATTCTAGATATAGCGTTATTTCTATTTTTTTAAATTATTTAACACGACCTAGGATTCGTTGAATTACAACATCTTCAGGTGAGCTACTAGCAACGATCTTTGCTAGTAGTCCACCTGAAGATGTTGTAAGAAAACAAAAACCTAGGTAGTGGTAAAGAACTTAAAGAAAGTAGAAATAATACTACATCACGTAGTTTTATTTAATTGTGAATAGTGAATTTCTACAAAATTAACGCCAAATATATTCAATAGTTATTAATATAATTAAGTTATAAAATCAGTGAAAGGCATCATGTGTCCTAATGGTAGTGATGAAAGCGATCAATGACCACATTATATACCGTACAAGTGGGATCCTCACCAAACAATAAAGGTGTGACATTACATTGCCGCTGCCTGGTAGACGGGCATTAATAAAATACGACGATAAAATATTAAAAGGTACATATTTATCTTGAGGTTATATTAGGTTATGTGCAATTTCGGCGTTATTCCCATGAATAAATTTTAAACGTTTCTTTCCGCTTCACTTTTGTCAAGTCATTATTTCCATTTTATTGTAAGTATATCTTCAGGTTTCCTTATTACCGTGAAAGTCATAACAATTAAGATTCCATGCCAATTTTTTCTATACAAATTTTGAAGTGGGCAAATGAAATAATAGATTCCTCTAATTATATTAACTAAACCAGTGGAGATATAATTGTTAAATAATTATTTTTAGAACATAAAGCAAAATAGTCCAGGAAATATTAGTAATAATACCGATAAAAAAGTGTTAAAATTGCCAAACACAGAAATCAAAAATTGCAATTAGAAACTTATTAAATTTTTCCGGCAAACTTTATTAGTCATTTTAAAACTGACGGTTTTTGAGAAAATATCATATTTTTTTACACGTGTATTAATATTGAATATATTTTGCGTTAATCTTGTAGAAATTCATTATTCACAATTAAATGAAACTACATGATGTAGTATTATTTCTACTTTCTTTAATTTCTTTACCACAACCTAGGCTTCGTTTTGTTACAAGATATTCAGGTGGGATATTAGCAAAAAATCTCTTCTTTGCTAATATTTTTTCTTATGCTAATATTTTATGCTAATAATTCTTTGCTAATATCCCACCTGAAGATGTTGTAATACAACGAAACCGTGGTAAAGAAATTAAAGAAAGTGGAAATAAATGTAGTATTATTTAGTAGTTTTATATCACTTAGTTTCATTACATGTATTAATATTTTGCTGTGCAATGTATACGAATATATGTAACCTAAATATATATAGTTTTGTGGAAATATTTTCTGTAAATTCTGATAGCAATAAACATATTAAATTTGTAAATATTTATTTATTAAGAAGGCCAATACATCATAAAATTTGGATTGAATATTTAGATTTTCGAATATTTCTATTATAATTAAATAATCTTTTCGTATTAGTTGAAACAGTTATCATATCTGCCGAGACAATGTCTTAAAAAAATATTGTATATTATTTTATTTTTAAGAAAAAAACTACCACGTGATTAACGTGCTTGAGACAATAAAGACGTGATAATATGACTTAGTATTTCAAGTGAATCAATAAATTTTTAGAATTGGATTTTTTTAATGTAATTTAAATCATGTGAATCAACTTTTTATTTATCTTGAAAATTGTTTAAAATATTTTATATCTGTTACTTTTTGCCAGCAGGGCATAGAAAAGGACTTTCGTCAATTTCATTAATTGAGATTACTTTAATTTCGTGCCAATATTTTCTTATAATTCATTCGTAGGTTCAGACTAAGTTTTTTTTATTTTTATTACCTTTGACTTTTTAGAGTCATGTACAATATTACAAACCCTACAGAGATCACATATCGATTACCATTATACTGAGTTTATTATCTTCCAGTATACGATTAGGATTTTATCTTACTTTCTGATAAGAGGTCAATTAACAAAAACAGCAAAATTTCAAACTTTTAATATCTATTGACATATATGTTGTACTGCATACGTCGGAGTTAATAGAAGTATTAAATATTTGCAATGTAATAGGCGTATATAATACAATCCAGCGATTATCAATTTCCATAAGTGCTTCGTGAAATAATCCTTTTCCTTTTTGCGTCTAATACTATCGATCTGCTGCTGGATAATTTCATCTAGAAAATATAGACGAAAGTTTCCAGTGGCAGTCTTTTGTCCAAAAAATGGAAAGTGATTTTCCCCACAACTGTTTGAATAGAGAAAGTTTAGGAATTTTTGGTGAAGATGCATTTTTTATATGTACATCAATTAAATACTAAAAACGTCGCACGGTTCATGTACCGTGTTTTTATATGATTTCAAAACGCTTTGAACCTTTTTTTTGATAGCTCGGAACAAATAATAGCGTCAATTTGATTATATTTTTATGTTTTTTTCAGATTCTATCCACAACAAAATACAAACTTTGACCAAAAGATCCATTACTTGAAAATTCTTGAAACTATATTATGCCGATAAGAGGCTGATATGAATACCCGGCATTGAATCAGCATCGAATGGTTATTTGATAATCATTTTGATGTGAAAGTGATAGAAAAAAATTGGAGGGCCGAGTATTCATACTCCAAGGAGATTTTTTTTTATATTTTCAATATTTTTCACCAAAAGTGTCCTTAAATTAGACAAATGCGCTATTCCCAAATACTTTATCACATGTAGTATCTTATGAAATATATATGTAAAAATATTTCCATTGCAATATCAACGCATTACAAATATCCAAATAAATAATAAACTTAGTCCTGGATTTCAAACAGAGACCTACTCCGTATCTCATGTTTTTCTTTGCCTAGAAGAAAATCATCTGAGACGCCGAAATATAAAATTATATTTTATCTTAAAAATGCAGAAATTGCTCATGATTACATAAAAAGAAAGCTTTAAAAGCCCTGGCTGTCCTAAAATTAAAACTACATTTGCGTTTTCGGAGAAACAACATGTACTTTCCAGTTCCTGTTTCCATGGTAAAACTCTGCACTAATTTCAAACTACTTTCACAGTCCCCATAACTGTGGAATGGTCAACGTGGGCATTGTTAGAACCACCATTATGAGTTTCACGGCCTGTCATGTTTTATCTGTTACGTCTTGGCATTTGGTCAGTATTTAACCTTTGGTGCTCATCTGGAAAAAATTCAATGCAAGGAGCATTAAAATTTCTTCAGATTTCTTCTCTTTTTGTTGTCTATATCAGAAAATTCCAATTGATCCATTAAATTAGCATTATCACGAGATGTATTTATTGCTATAATACTCCATTTCTGCATTATCTGCAACACGAAAATCTTACTTTCCTTCATTTTCCAACTTCTATAATTCCATGAATTATTTTGGACTTAATTATTGGATTGGGAGAGAAACGTGGAAGTGTATTACTAGCAAGAATTATTACATCTTCAAATATAATATTGAGTACTTAGTGCAGCACATGAAAAACGTTGTATGACAATTAAAGTAAACAATTTGAATAACATTCCCTTTTCTATTTGACACGAATCAACGTGTTCAAACAATTTATTTCTGTGTCCACATTTTAATGGTAACTCAAAAAAGAAATTTCGTATCGATAAAATCGAAATCTACCCTATCTTCGACCTTTATATAGTTTGTATGTGTGTGGGTGTGTGTGCGTGCGTGTGCTTATGCGTATGCTTGCGAATGTATGCGTATACGCGTGTGTGCATTTTTAAATTATTGTTTTATTTAACAAATATAAATACACTTTAGAATTTTACTTAATATGTGCTATGCTTCAGTATACGAATATTTAATAAAACAGGTAAGTATTGAAAGAATAAAATTTTTCAGTATAAATGTTATTAACTTGTCTATTATAGTATTCGAAAAATAAACCAAACAATAAAAATTATGCTAAAAAATTGAATGCGGTTTGGTTTTGTTTTCCACGATAATGGTAGGTAAATAAAAAATTAAATTTTTGAATTTTGTTTTGTACTATTTTTTGCTAATTTTTTCGGAAAAAGGATCAATAATAAATTATGAGTAAAATTTCTATTAAATTTCTTAACAAGAAAATTAATTCATAATTGAAATTATACTAATAATTGTAGGAACATGCTTTAAAAATATTTTTTTAGAAAACAACGATTGGCAATCTTTCCTAGGTAGTGTAGGAGAGATGACCATAACGTAGAGATGAAAGGGACACTGCACTGTATAGTAATTTTCTTCCCCCTTTCCTTTCTTATTTCCTTATCTTTTTCGGTTATAATTTAGTTTTAAAATAAGCTACGCATTAAACATTTAACTAAAATCACTCCTATCACAAAATAGCTACTATTTCGTGTCACATAATAAATTATTTTAGAAATATACTGATTGCCGGGAAGAAAGAAGTCAATTTAATTACTTTTTATTTTTGTTTCTCTAAAATCGTTTTGAGTTGCGGGTGTTTTTCAAGAGTTTGAAGTAAAAATAAAGTTACGGCATCTCCTTCATAGATGGGTCTGAATGTGTATACAGTGTGTCCATTGACCTTAGGGCTTTATTAAACAAATTTATTAAATTATTATTTATGACAACAGGTAATTTAAAAGAAAATTGAAGGCGTAAATCATAAAAAAAACCACTACAGATCCTTGCAGAAATATATCTCTTCCCCTCTTTGAAAAAAAATGCATGTACAATTTATTATATCATGTATGGTCTAACTCAATATTTAACCAATACAAGTTCCTTTTTCTTAATTACGAAATTCTTAAAAGAAATTTATAGGGAAATAAATAGCTGATTAGGTTTTGAATATCACAAAATATTTCAGAAACTTTCTAATTAAACTAATTTCTTATAAAACAAAAAATAGCCCTTATCTGAGTGGTTAATCGCAAATAAGTCATCGACAGCCTTGTCAATATTTACTTCTGAAATCCCTTTAACTGAGGACCTTTTGAATATAACGGGTACTTTATATATGTAATGCGTATATACTTTATATATGTAATGCGTATATAATTAATGAGGCTTTTAGAGGTCCTGATATACAGTCTAACAGATTACGCTGATCTCTATTTTACTTGTTACATAATAGTAGCTGAGAGATGCTAATATTTCATATGACGAACGTCTGAAAAAACTTCATTCCTTTCCCTGCAAAGAAATTTATTTCCTTCCATAGGTAATTGAAAACATACTACCTTTGGTATATTCTAAAAAAAATATTTTAATTTTAGTAATTTTAAGTTATATTAAATAGAGAGTACTATTTGTATTTTGCATCACGACATAGTTTTATTCTAATAAAAGCTACGTCAAGTGTCAGCATATTCCTGAGCATTATTATTTAGAATTATTACTGAGTGTATATGTGATAAAAGGTTTCTGCAAATTTCGTTTATTTTATTTAAAAGATTATTAATTTTGCTTATCGTTTTGGAATTTTAATTCTGTTTCTCAATACTAGAACTCACTGCGTTTTGGTATTAATTATGACCAATTTTTTAATTTGTAAATTCTCAAAAAAGTCAATCCCGTTAAAAATCTACAAAAAATGGAGCAAGTTCTATATAAATTGTCATATAACCTGAATGAAGAGTAGAAAAAAATAATTTCCATCTTTCAAGTAAGTACCCCCTGTGAAATAAAAAAAAAGCTGAGATTGAAAAAATCTAAGTACCCACAATATATTTTAAGTTAATATTTAACCATGATTGGTACGCTTGAACTCGACAAACTATATAGCAAGTAAAATCTATTGCGGAACGAAATTAAATAAATATCATGTCATTTTTATTATTAGTCTGTCTAAATTTCATTTTCATTTTTGTACTCTGTGGGTGGATACAGACTTTCTTTGAATAATCATCGTATTATTATGCTCGCACTCAAAATCATATACTGAAAAAGGATAAAAAGGGAATGCGGAGATTGAGTGGATTATTTCTTGAAAATGCGTACGTCGCATTTAAAGGGGAAATAGCTCCTTTTTTCTTGTAGAATTTTATTTTGACAAGGCTAAAATAATCTGTCATTTTATTAGCCAGACGAAAATGCCATTCGAGCCTTGGTTGTGTCTTTAATTTGACAGAAATTCACTTGGCTTAATTTTGACAAGAAAAAGATTAATTCTATATGAATGGGGAATAAGGACTACATGATTATTTCAAAAAATTCAGCTAAATATTATATATTTGAATTTTTTTTCGGGTTCAATCTCTAATAAACTATAAACGCTCTGTCTACACCGCAATAAAATGTGCGATTACCTTCGACTGGTATACAAAATATCGACTAATTTTCACGTCAACATAGTGATTAGTATTTCGTTTGGTAATATTAAAAGTTAACTTGTAGGAAGTATTTTCGTCGAAATGATGGAAATAAAACATAATTTCTACTAAAGTAGGTAAATAGTAATATTTAAGATACTGGTAAGTCGTGTTCTAATATATTTTAAGGCAAGTTTAAAGCAATTCTGAAAGGAATTTAATTAACAGCTATCTAAATTACTAATTTATCGCTGTGTTTTTTGTATAAATTTTTTTTAATGTTGGGCAACTAAAAATTGTGTTTTATGCCACATTTTTATTATTATAATTATACGAATAAATAATGGTTATAGGACATCTGCTAAAGATAAAGGCATGCTGATGGATTAAGCAGATCGCGCTGATGAGAGTTTGAGTCCATTCAACTGCTTCTGATTGATTTAATTCAAGTTTTTCGATGAATTTATTGATACTATTTAATTTTTATTTTTTCTATTACTCTGTCTCTCTCGCTGTCTGTCTCTGTCTGTCATCTCTATAATGAACTTTGACACTCCGGTGTGCAATGAAATAAACAAATTGAAACGCTTGCTTCAAAAGTTCTAAAATATACTATAATATAAATTGATTTGAATAAGTAATCGCAAATATCATCTTCGCTAGACCATGCATCGAGTATAATTAGCGATGATGAGCGTTTGATGGTTTTTGTAATAGTAACCTGGTTTAAGCCCGAAAAATATTATAATATAGGCAAAAATTTATGTTGTGCGGTTAAAGAAGGTTAATCTAATAATCTCTTTTCCCTATACCAACCTTGTATTTTATATTTACACACGTTTTTTTCTTTCCAGAACGATGTAAATTCTTATGCTCTAAATTTCGTCCTGACTTATGGATACATCGTTCTTCTTTAGTACATTTTTTTGAAGTACCCCTGCATAATATTTTGTAAATTAATATCGGTTAAGATAAATTCTGGTAACCCGTAGTATTACACATTCGCATTGTTTGATAGTTATATGTTCAGGGGTCGCGTAACAAGGCCAACTTTTGTTAATTTCTATTAGTTATTTAAAAAACATTATAATTACGCGTATTTAAAAGTACTCACAATATAGATAATCGATATGTCGCGATGTTTATATATTTGTATGAAGGTATTTTTATTTGAAATTAAATGCGCATTAGATATATTTTTAGTCTAATCTTAATGTGACACAAAGCAACATTATTTATTTTTTGCTTTTCTCTTTGTTTTAACAATCACTTTTTGCTTGCCAACATTTTATTTGTTTTATGACCAATACGACGGTAATGTGTAAAAATGACCTTCGTCTTAAAAAATCCTTTGCATCATTTGTACACATTAATGTTTGGAACCTAGAAGTATTCTTGACTTATTCTACGACATCAATACTTAATAATATAAAAAAATTACAAAAATTCAAAAACAAGTTTAAACAATATACTAAATATTTTTAGGCTTCTGTGCCTCATAAAGAAAAACAAAACGGTTATAAGGAACTTACATGTTTGTGTGTCTGGCTGTAACTGAGAACAGATTCTCTGAGAAAAACAGGAACTAGAAATTGGCAAAGTGATAGATCACATTAATTCCTATATTTAGTTGTAGCAATTTAAAATACATATATTGTAAATTCGAGGGAAGTAAATGAAGTAGTCCTGATATTTTCTGTTTTGCATGTATTATAAGAAAGTCAAATATATATCTTACAGTTCTTAAGCAATTAGAGCATTGCACCAAAATGTGTAAAAAAGTACATACCTTATTCCAAAATTATTGAATTAAAAATCATGAAAAAAGCAGTTCTCCTAGATACTAGGAAATTACGAGAAAACTATAGTAATAGTCCTAGGTCATATACTACAGGTGGTCCAAAAGTTCATTAACATTTCATACGATGATAAAAAAACTAGTTATATGAAAGAAACAAAGTGTTTATTTATTCTAAAATACACAATTTGGGATTTTATTTCTTAAAAATCACATCTTCCATATGGGATCTTTAATTTTTTTGACACTGCTGCAACCTGAAGCAACTAACAAGCGTTCCGGGAAATGTTTTGCATTTCCCCACGAATATGAGCCTTTAATTCCTCAAGAATCGTTAGATTGCCGTTAAAAACTTTACTTTTACTTTAAAGGACAAAATCCATTGGGGATAAGCCCGGGCTACGAGGTGGCCAATTAATGTCACCTCTGTTGGATCTAAATTTTTGGCCGAAAATTTCGCGAACTGTACTTAAAGGGTCGTTGGAAGTGTGGCATGTTGCCCCATCTTGCTGGAACTACGATCGTTGGTTAAAAACCATCAAAATCCTGAAGCGCTGGAGCAAAAAAGTTCTGTAGCATGGCAATATACCGTTCCTTCACTGTAACAGCGTTTCCGCTTTGATTATCACAGAAATATGGACCAATAATGCGTCTCGCTAATAAAGCTGCCCATACAGTAACCTTGGGTGAATGCAGAAGTTTTTGATGCTTCCGTTCCTCGCCCGCCCCACCTCTCCCTCGCTGCTCGACGTAACTGCCGATTCAAATGTTAACAGGACTTTTGGACTAACCTGCATATTTTACTGCTGCGAAAGATACACTGGACAATATGTAAATACGATAAAAATATGGTTAACATTTATAAATAGTTTTATAGAAAACTTTGTACTCTTTTTCACACTTTTATATGTACCCGTATGTATGTAATCTTCATACTGAGGGTTCTATTCGACTTTAATTATAGATATGGTTTAAAATGAGCAATGTAATGTTTTACAAAATTATTTAATTAAAAACTTAAAAAGGAGCTGCTTATTTGCAAAACAATGCTCATTATTCATTATATCGTAAAATATAATTTCATAATGAAGAAGGAAAATAATTTTTTATTTGAACCTTTTTTTTCAATTCACAGGATAATGTAAATAGATATTGCCCCATTTTTCATTTGTACTTTTTTAACCCGTTAAATTGTTGGACTTTTCTTTAAAATTTATAAATTTAAAAATTGATCGAAAATTCGATTGTAAATGAATCAGAAAACTATTTCTTTTAAATTGATTTAAAACAAAATACCATATTGGTCTAGTGAGAGTGAGTTCTTCTTTTGAACTTCAACAACTAATTAAGAGAATTGCTGAAACTTGGGTTAAATAAAGATTAAAGCTCAAAACCACAAGGCAAACTTTATGGATATCGGGAAAATACCAATATAGTAAAAAATTATTACAGTTTATAGCAACAAATTGGGAGAGTTAACGATCTCACCCATTTATGTTGTAAATAAAACGATAACTACAAGAAAAAATCAGAAACTGCACACACGAAAATATAAAAATGATCTTGTGTGAAAATAGCTCCCGCCTGGCAATGAAAATCGAATTCATACAATATTATAATAAATTCATTTTACTTTTATATAGCGTTGAAGATTGGATGCTTATATACACATTTCAAAGAAAACTTGAAACTTTTGAAATTAGTTTGTTATGGAGGATATTGCGTATAGCCTTGATAGACACGGTTTGAAAATAATTAGTGCTGTAGCGAATGAAAAAAGATATAGAGGTAATGTAAACTTTAAGGAAATGGAAAATTGAATACTTCAGACATATAATTCTTCATTGACAGATACATTGTACTTTATCTAAAACACGATACAGTAATTGAAAAAAGAGTCTCAGGTAGAAGAAGAATATCATGGCTGCAGAATCTTAGTGGATGATTGAAAAAATATTATAGCCAATATGATGGCTAATGCACAATAATCTAGCAGGGCATAGAACACCTGAGATGGCAAGTTAAACGTTTAGTCAAAAATACAGTTTTTATACATTACTCCTTTAATTATAAATTTAATATTTGCTGTTGATCAAACCACTAAAATTTTGTAGCCACGTTTTTTTTATAAATTTGTACAGAGTATAAAAATATTTCAGAAAATATTTTGTAGTTTTTTAATAAACAATGACTAATTTAACGAAAAAATATTAATATCTACTTATTTACGGATTAAAAGAAGTTCTTATTCAATTGCCAAATTATATCGTATTTTAGTGAAAACAATACACCAGTTCAATATTTTTAATGTTAAGAGAACGCTTTATTTTGAATTCTTGGTATTTTGTAAAACCCCATAAATTCAAAATAATGTTACGTATTATGTTACAACAACAATTAGGATTTTAGAAACAATTTAGCATTTTAGTTAAAGATTTCAGACATAGTTTTTTCTTCAAACAAGCCCAACATACGAGTTATGTAAAAGGTGGGACAATATGAATATTTGACTTTAAAGGTTGCGGGGGAGATGATGCAATGAGTGTAACTTTTGATCTATTTATAATTAGTCTCGCCCTTGCCTATAACGCGAGAATACAGTTTTAAACTTTTTTTAATTCGTTCATCATAAAACGTAAGTTAACCAACTTTTTAAAAACCAATAAGATATAATGCAATTTTCTGAGTGGATGAGTTAATAGCTAAAATTTAAAAAAATGGAAAAATCCGCAATATTAAGGTGAAATTATCTATTGTACCTAAACAAAGACCGGTGATGGATTCAGTGGTTAAGACACAGGCTGGATCGGCGATTGTTTTGAGTGTAACACAAGGAATATAAACCGGTACAGCAGATAAAAGAAGAAAGATCAGGAGAGAAATGTTTATTACGCAGACAAAAATTGAAATACAATATAAAATGCCTAAATTACAGGATCTTTGTCTTGACGAATAAAAAGTCAAGACTACAAACAATTTGAAAAGGAACTAAATAGTATAATGAAGTAATAGCGGAAAAACATACGCCATCACATGATTTAAGTAATCAGGTCACGCTCTGCAAGATACAATTTGAACGATTCATAGTTTTTTTTCTTACGAAAAACTTATTGGCATTGAAAATGATGAAACCAATGCGAATATGGGAGAAAAATTAAAGCAAGTCAGTTACTTGAAATTTATTTATAAACACCATTTAACTGGATCATATGTTTATTTTGTATAAATGACATAACTCTTCAATATCTATTTCAACATCGCGATGGAACTACTTCAGGATCAAAAATATCTTTGAGTCATATAGTTTACATAAATATAACAAATTACTAAAACAAACCGAAATTCCGATCTATCTCATTTGTATAAAATATATTGCACTGTTAACTTTCCCGTGCTAGGTAGTTAATACAAGCCAAAAAAACCCATGTTTATGTGTTACAACTGAGAATACTTTTAATATTGTAGTCCAGCATGCAACCTACGTCATAAAAGTTTACACACCAACGTGGTTTAGGATGAAACTACATCCATCAATCAAAGATGGATGCCGATACATTTATTTGTTGATTTTTGATTTATGTTTCTTGCCAAAAGGTTTATTAAAATGAACGATTGATATATTAAAATGAAATGCAACAATTACTCCGCTCTTTTGATACTTATTATGATAATCGATGAAGGCAAAAATATAAGGAACTAAATATATGCTGGAACACGTATATAGCTAAAATTAGTGACATTCGCCCTATTCACTAAAGAAAAATAAATTTTTTGACATCTTGATCTTATCACCTGACTAAATGGTAAGAAATTTTGAACAACCAAAAATGAAGAGAATTTTCATGAGCATCTAATAACTTTTGAATGGAAATAAAAGCAAAGGAATTTTTATTTTTGATCTTTTTCAGTTTATTTTTAGGCTTGAAATGCACCGTTAAAATAACATTCTTCAACAAAACTGTGTGGAAAAAGATTGAGAGCATTCTCTTTTCCTTTGCCTAAAAACTAAAATTTTAATCTTGAAGAAAGATGCCGAAATTCGACGGCGAATAATAATTCAACATTTCCATTTAGCTCTAATTTCATATTTCTTTTTAGTTTTAATAAGTTATTGATTACTCCTTATCTACTAATTCTTATATTTTTTAATTTAATTTTATGTGCCGGGTAGTTACCCAGTTGAATTTAAGATCTGTGTGTCATTATTTCAACACAGATTTATACAAATTTCAACTACAAAGCATAATCTGAATTTGGTTCAATATTGGTTTTATTTTCTACCAGCACACATTGTTTGGGACGGGTAACAACACAATGAATAATGCAATTTACTTTTTCTAATATTATTGACCCGAGGGACAGGCATATTAATGGAATCATTTTAAGACGTGTACTGATAGAATTATATTATTTAGACATATAATTATTTCACTAACATCACTAAAACATAATTAACTAATTTTTTTAATTATGGTAAGCGACAAAATAATTTTGATGCATTTGCAAGAAATTTATTTTGTGATGAAGTTTCAAAATGTTTTACATGGAATATAACAGAAAAAAATGGAGACCTCTCAAAAGAGATAAGGCTGTTTCTGCTTATCCAGGTATTTTTTTACAAATATATTAACAGATTATACACTAATTATTTTAATTAACGTGATGGTTTTATTTACGAAAGTTATTAAATGGTATTAATTAATAAAAACTCACGATATTTGAATATTTTAGGACAATTAATGGTCAATTACATGCATCAAATACATAAAATATTATAATCTGTTTCACGATAACAAATATATTTGCTAGTAAAATAGTTCGTGAAGGTTTTACCGCTGACTTTAAAGAAACTTAAGGTAACAAAAAAAAAACAAAAAGTAAGATCCATATCTAATATATTTTATTTGACAATGCTTCAAATTCGCTTCCAATTTATAAATATACTTTAAATTGAAAAAAAAATGTTTAAATGTGAAGCAGCAATTGTATGCTGCTTAAGATTAGTGATTAAAATAATTCAAACTAAAATATACCATGTGTCTTCAAATTAAGGCTATTTGGAGACTATTTTTCGTGTTATTGCACTAACAACGGAAGTGCGTGATAGACGCATGGAACATATGTGCATACCAAGCTGCTGTTAGCTAATAAATTTAAAATTCTTTTTTACAACTTCTCAAGCTTGTCCGTAATTGAAATTGAAGAGAATATAAAACGTTCCATTGTCAGCTTTTCTTCTTTTTTCTCTAGCTAATATTTGGTTGAAGCAAACACTGTACACATCTGCTGTGGTACTATGAATCCCCTCTACTTCTTTTTGCTCCGCAATACTTGCACTTCTTCGAATCAGATCTAGTCGTTGGTTTTCCTTGGTGTACAGCATTGGAATTTCCGATCATTGGAGCAAACTTTCCAGAAAAGCTGTTTAAGTTATCTGACTTATTCTTAGTCTTTAAAAATCGAAATTTTCATAGGTAATCCTTCTTGTGAATTAAAATAAAATAAAAACATAAAAATAATTGTATTATTGCAATCATAAAAACAATTTATATAATTTTTATTAAATATAATTAATTTTTACTCTGCAGGGTAAGTCTCCACATAAAAACTATTTTCTTCATAATTTAAAATTTATGCGCATAGGACGCTGTGATTTCTAATACCTCCAGCAATAAGATGCTAGTCGTAGAGAATAAAAAAAATGCAAAAGCTACGTTGATTTGTAATAGGTTTTGCTGGACTCCATTTCATTGGTGGGATTCACTTGACTCAGAGATAAATCTGTATTTGTTATAATATGGTCAAGTTGTACATTTGTGAAGTATATGGTATATTTTAAATTGACAAAGTGGTGCTTAATGGTAGTAATTTTACAAGATCGTCCGTCTTATCCACGATGATATTAAAGTAGCGCCCGTCTATTACAGGTGACTAGAAAATCGTAATAATTTGTTTATAAAAGTATCTTTATTTGACGTACCACTATAGAAAAACACTTGTTACTCACACCGTTTGCTTGATTTGTAGTCACATTTACGTCTTGTGGTTAAATTAAATAGACTACATGCACATATGAGTCTGTCTAATATTACTAGATAATCTATTGCATTTTAAAGTATGTATTATCAACCCTTACTTGCATGGTGGAATATAATATACTAAAATGCATACTGAACTATTTTAAGCGACGTGGTCAGCATCAAAATATTCGACGATAATCAAACTCTTACCTCGAAAGTTCATGTCATTTATAGAGGTGTGGCGCAAGGATCAATCCTCTTGTCGCTACTTTTCACGCTGTACACGTCAGATATTTCGAGCAATTTAGAGCACGTTAAAACTAATTTTTACGCTGATGATATGCAGCTGTACAAATTCTTTCGTGTGGGAGATGAAGACAGAGTGAGCGAAAAGATTAATGAAGATCTCATAAAAATCTTGTATTGGTCGTGTAAACATGCTTTATGGTTAAACCTTTCCAAATCCTGTTATCTAATTACGGGAAGTAGGGCTCAAGTAGCAAGATCAGGAAGACTGAAGCTAGCCATAAACAAGCAGTTCATTCCTATGGTGGAACTCAGCAAGTATCTAGGCATTATAATGGATTCACAGCTGATATTTCATAAACACGTAACTAATATATTAATATTATAATATATATAATTAATAATAATAATAATAATATATTACTATTAATTATGACAAACGTAACTAATATATTAATATTAATTATGACAATTATTTTCTTTCTTAGAATATTGAAAATTTATTAAAAGCCAGGGGCAAAAGGTATAGATGATTTCCTCTGCGTCTAAGTTATCTTTTTTCTCTTGATTTTCGAATTTTGGATTTACTTCTTTTCTTTGTGCCATGTTTCCTCTTTGGGTAATAATGTGTATGTCTGTATATAATACCTGTGTTAAATATAATTGTTAATATTATTATCTATTGTGTATGTGAGTATATATATATATATATATATATATATATATATATATATATATATATATATATATATATATATATATGTGTATATATATATATATATATAAATTCAAAGTTAATGTGTGCAACCTAATTTTTATTTTGTAATCAGCTCTAAGAAAATTTGTGTAGAATTTGTGTACTTTTGCTCTGCCTGTTGTATTTTATATCAACAAATAAATTATATTATTATTATTATTACCTACAGAATTATGAAACAAATGCTCACCATAATTATATATCACTTGAAAGATACACTCATTATCTATAAAGTTAGTCTTTAAAGTGGCACTATTTACGAAAAAAAGTCTATTAATGTAGTTACGAGACACCTAATTTAAGAAGAATCCTGAAATAGGTGTATTTTGGGATGACTGATCTCAAACATTACGGTAATTTTCAATAAAAAGCTATATTTATTCTATTAACAACATAATTATCTTAAAATAAACCAACTGCATTAAAATAACTTTGCATCCAAGAAAATATGGTTACTGAGAAATGTGATTTGTTTATTGATGAGGAATATTATTTTTTGGAAGCTACGCAAATTGCATTCACTGAAAATACGCAAATGGCATTTTAGAAATAAAATGTCCTTCTTTTGCTGCCAATGTGGACTTAGAAAAAGCAATTAAAAATAAAAAAAATGGCAATCGGTAGCTAATCATAGACACAGTACACTCTAGACTTGGCATTACCAGGTCAGGATCAGCTGCAAATTACAATACAGAACGATTGCCTATTTACCGTTTAGAAACCATATCATATCAAGTCCTTATTTGAATAGTCGTGTTCCAATTTAAGTTGGATTATTTTTATCACTAGTTTCAAGCATGAAATTTGTATTTATTAATATTTTGTAATGACTTAAGCTTTCAACTTTTCCATCTTAAATTAATATTAATTAGAGATGCATTTAAAGCATTCTTAACTGAAATATGTCAGATATTTTTATTTTTTCACATTCAGTTTTTTTACAGAAAACCGTAAAAACCACACAAGTTATTTTACTGAATAATATATCAATGAAATAAATTATATACATTTCGTGTCTGATATTGAATGTACTTTCAACTATGTTTATTGTTGGAGATATAATTATTTAATGTGAACTCAGTCTTATTTTATCCGATTTTAATGTGAACTCCGTCTGTACTCCAATATTACTCGATGTAAACACTGCTGTCGTCGAATGTCATGATTAAATAGATTAATTACCTGTCAATTTATGGTTGAATATCTAAATTTTTAAGTGGTTTGTTCGAAATAAGCAAGTAAATTATTTTAATCATAATAACTTCGTGATATACTTCGGATGTGAAATGTACATTCGAATTTTTATAATGTTTATGTGATGTGCGTAACGTGTGTTTATGGTGTTGGGAAACATGTTATCAATAATATAGCACGAATCGCGTATTTGATATGAAGATGAAGTAACTAAATCATTACGGGTGTATCACCTTCCAGAAATTTCAATTCTTGGCGTGTGCCATGATTTAATGCGTATAACTGACGATTAATTGTTTTAAATTGTTCAAATAATGTGAGTTTTTGTTCATTAATAAGATTTGTAAATAAAAAAAAACATTACGTTATTTTAGATAAATAGTTCACAATCTGCCTAATACATTTGTTAAAAAGATACCTAAATAAGTAGCAAGAGTCCTATTTATTTTGCAAGGTCTCCATTTTTTCCCATGGAAAATATTTTGGAAGTTCACCGTAAAGTAATTTCCTTGTAAATTCATATAATAAAACTAATTTAATATTGTTTTAAAGCTGTTAGTAATATCATCCAAGTCTAATTAATATAATTCTATGAGTACATTTCTAAAAAGTATTCAATTTACATGGCTGTCCCTTAGGATAATAACATACACAAAAGTGAAGCATTATTCAACGTGTGTTTTGGTAGACCGCAAATCCAATATTCGTTTAGCAGTGTAAGGGTGTGGAGAATTATTAAATTATGAAAGATGCAGTTAAAATGTTGAAATATACATTAACCACAAAAACCACAACGATTTTTGTATTACAGGTTCGAAATAATTTATTTAAAGGTTGTATTTCTGCAGTGTGGGGCATTATTGAAATTTTGTACATATCTATTATGTTAGTTGCATATGATATTACTTGAAGCCACGTATTATGAATCCCTCGCAAAAATATAGTACTTTCGTTACAGCAGTTTCCTATTATTAAATTTACATGTGAAAATATAAGAAAACTATTATAATTTAAACCTTTGTCCACATTTAGTCCGCCTTCACAAAATAAAACACTAAATTATTCAAAGTTTTGATTAACACAAATAAACAGCAATAAAAATATCCATAAAAAAAATGTTAATAATGAAAATAATCTTATGTTCCATTTCTTTGAAATATTCAAAATAAATTGGTGCTGGTGAATTGGTTATGGCAGAACCATGCCCATGTAATTTTTATAAAATCACCGAAATCCCCTTTTACTAGTGTTTGTAAATTATCCTATAATATGCTATTCAGGGTCACTTTTGTAATAAGAAAACAATTGTGGCTTTTGGTTTATAATAGTAAAATGCCTATATACAAAATCAATATAATCGTAAAATCAGAAATAAATAGCGCGTGAAATTCAAATTACGGTTTGTCCTTGAAATTTGTATAAATCTGTGCCAAATACAAAAATCTAAGATTAAACCAAGTAACTACCCGGTATATAAAATTAAATGAAGAAATTTGTAGATAAGATAAAAATGGAATATAAAAGAAAAAGTAGAGCAAAATGCAAAGGTTGAAGTATTTTTGGTAACCGAATTTCACCATCTTTTTTCGAGATTCAAGTACAAAGAACAAGAGAATGCTCTCTTGTTTTTTGCACACAGTTTTGTCAATTAATATGTTACCGTTTTAGCGGTTTGTTCAAAGCCTCAAAAATAAACTGAGAATTCTCAAAAATACAAATTCCTTCTCTTTTGCTCCTGTTCAATAGTTATTAGATGCTCACTAGGAGCCATCTTCAGTATCGGTTATTCAAATTTTCTTACCAGTCAATCTGATTATAATAGAAAGTTGTCAAAAAATTCAATATTGTTCGGCGATAATGGCGAACGTCATTAGTTTTAGCCCTAGACGTGTTTTAATAAATATGAAGCTCCATATTTTTTGCTTTTATCTGTTACCATAGTAAGTAAATTTTCAATTCCAATTTAAAAGTGCTTATGTCATTAGACTTGAACAAAGGCTTAGGACCAGATAGAATTGAACCAGCCTTCCTCAAATATACCGCAGATATCATATGCATTCCTTTAACTCTCTTGTTTAATAAATGTGTAAAACATGGTACTTTTCCTATATGTTGAAAAATGGCGCACATAACATTTATGCATAAAAATGGATCTAAACAAAACATAGTTAACTACAGATCCATATCAATCTTATCAGTAATTCCCTAAGTTTTAGAGAGATTAGTACATGGACGTGTATATCCAATACTCCATAATTACATTATTCCCGAACAACACGGCTTTGTTCGTGGTAGATCTGCCACCACTAATCTACTACTTCACTCTCAGCACTTGTTCGAGTCATTGGATTCCGGACAGCAAATTGACTTGATATATACAGATTTCAAGAAAGCATTTTGAGCAGATTGTATCTAAAGCCTATAGAATGCTTGGCTTCGTATTAAGAACAGCCAAAGTATTTAAAAATGCTGAAACGTACTTAACCTCGGACAATGCTCTTGTAAAATCACAACTTGAATACTCTGTTGTTGTCTGGAATCCACTATATGCCACTTATTCTGATGGTATCGAGAACATACAAAAAAAATTTTTGAAAGCTCTTCAGCATCGTGTAGGTAACAGTAAATTATCGTATAAAGTATTGCTTAATAATTATAAATGTGATGCCCTATATCACAGACGTTCATTATTAGAGTAGATGTTCAACATCTGTCAAGGTAATTACGACTGCCCATCTCTACTGAGTCAGATAAATATTTAACTCCCAAACCAACTCGTAGCCATCTCTCTTACTTCATTTCGATAATGCACGAACAAACGCCGGTGTCAGAGCACCACTACGGCGGTTGTGCGACTTGTACAATAAAGAGATGTTGACACTTGACATCCTTCCAAGTCCACGCCCGCAGTTTCGATCAGACGTAAAAAACAGGCTCCGTGACATTTATGCACAGCAGACGGATTAGTAATGTTATTATCATTTTATTTTATTCATTGTTAGTCCAACTTAGTTAAATAGAGTGCCTTACATAAGTAACTTGTAATCCATAATTGCAGCTTTGTTTAATTGATAAGTTAATGACAAATGTTTTCCATATTAATTTTATGTCTTATTTTAAAAAAAAACATATTATTTCAATTACCTTAATTAACATTGTCATATTTATGCATTGTATTTAATTGAATATATTATAAATGTATTTGTTTTTCTTTGTTATTTGTGAAAATGTAAGAACACAAACTTATTGCGTATTTAGTGTTCATAGAATATTTGAAATAGTTTGTGTTTGTTTTTTCCCCTTTACAGAAAATAAAATAAAATAAAAGTAATATATTTTCTAAACAAGCGAAGTAATTGCTGCATTGAATTAGATATAATGTTAATAAAACTTCTGGCAGGTAACGTAAATCCAAAATCAATAGAAACATATATTAGCATCCATCTTTGAATGACAGATTTATGTGTCCTCCTAAACCACATTGGTGCGTAAATTTTCAAGACGTATGTTATATACTTGACCAAAATATTAAAAATAATCTCATCTGTAATGTATAAACGTGGATTTCTATTTGACTGTGTTAAGTACCTGGCACGGGGAAGTTTCCTCTGTGATTTATTTGTCAAAATATTATTCTCAAGTCGATAGTACGACAAATTTTGTACAAATAACATTGTTCAGTATGTAGGTTTGCTTTAGTTATGAGATCGATCGGAACTTAGGGTTGTTTTAGTAATTTGGTCTATTTCTGCAACCATAAGGTTTTTACTTGCAAGTTTCGAGTAATATTCCTGTAGGACCCAAAGGTGTTTTTGATCCCGAAGTAGGTCCATCAAGATATTTCAATAAATATTGAAGAATTATTTCGTTTATATGAAAAATCATATGGTCCAATTAAAATGGTCTTTGTAAATATGTTTCCAGTAATCGAATTACTTCAGTTTATTTTGCTATGTTGTGTTCATCCCATCTTATCCAATCGCAATAAAACCTGAGGCATTTAAGTTTGTCATGAGAAAAAAATGGCAATCGCTCCCAAACTATCTTTCCAAGTTCGAAAATGTTGCAGAGCCCTTCACAAACACTTAAATAATGTCTTTTATTGTCAAAGAATTACGTTTTTCCACTATTACTTCGTCGTAATACCTATTACATTTTTATAAATTACAGGCCTCATATATCTATCAAAATATAAGGCCTGTAATTTCCAAATTTTATTTTCATTTCAATCTTTGTCTGTGCCATAAAATTTCACTTTTAATCTTGCTTCTTTCAATTGTTGTTCTGGGTTTTATTCCTTATATTACACTCGAAACAATCGTAGATTCAGCCTCTATCCGAAACACTGAAGCTATCACCGGTCATCATTTAGATAAAATAATTCATTTTATCTTATTCTCTGTGACTCGGTTTATCTTGGATATTATTCTATACTGGGCCTTATCTTCACACTCAATTTTGTGATTTTCTTCTCTTTTTGCTCTTTTGCTTTCTCTCAAAATTTGTATTTTTATAGCTAGTTATACTACATATATTTATTTTGTGATCAGACCGTTTTTCTCGTGAAAAGATTTTCTATCTTTTGAGCTTTTTTCCCGGTCAAACCCAACACTCAACTTTTGGCGTTGAATTTGAAATAATGCTTTTGACTTTGAATTTGAAATATGATTTTCTCTGAGATTTGTCAAATATTGATAGTATTTGAAACTTTAAACATTTGCTTTATTCTTATATTCAGTACGATTGGGATTGAAGCAGAAGCACATATTTCTTCCAAATGAGTATTTTCAGAAAATTACGGATCTTTTCTATATTTCTTTTAATTTCAGTTGGCAACTCATTTACCCATAAAATTTCATTATATTCTTTTCATTACATCCTATTGCTTTGGAAATACATTGGTCGTCAATTTACTAGTATTTCCAAAAATAAGCCACCTAAAAATTTATTCCGATAGGTTTTGCGACTAAAGATAGCGATGTAAAAAAAATGCAAAAACTGTATTCTCACGTCAAAGGCAAGGGCGAGACTAATTAGAAATAGAGCAAAAGTTACACTCATTGTACCATCTCCCCCGATACCTTCTAAATCAAATATTCACACTGTCACGGCTTTTGAATAACTTGTATGTTGGTCTGCTTTGACGAAAATAAATATGTGTGCAATTTTTAACGAAAACTCAAAATTTTTGTGACATAAAAAATACCAAGAACTCAAATACAGTGCCTGTTCTATTAACATTAACACAATTTAAAACTTTTACACTGGTGTGTTATTTTCACTAAAACTCAATATAATTTGGCGATTGAATAAGAAATTCTTAGAAATTGAGTATTTCGCCCATTCTAACACGTACATAAAACATCAATCCTCAAGAACGCGCTCAAATCACCTAAACCTTTAAAACATTTGTAATGTATATGTAAATCTGGAGATATTATTTTATTTTTAATTTTTCATTATTTATAAAAAAAAACTACAAAATATGTCATAAAATATTTCTTTATCAATGCCAATTTGCAAAAAAGAGGTTACAAAATATGGTCGATTAGTAAGTAGAGACACAGTTCGAAGACAAGTAGTGCTCTACAGCATTACTTGCCTTTCGAACTGTGTCTCTTGAGGTTACACGCAATATTCTCCGCTATAAACTAATTCCAAAAGTTTCATCTTAGAAGTGTATTAATTAACATCTAATCTTCAACACTATGTGAAAGTAAAACGGATATGTAGTATTTTGTATATTGGGCGTAATTCCTCCCCGCATTAATTTTATTTTGATGTATGCTGATTTTTTCACGTGGATTCTAAGTTCCTTGCTGAATATTGCTTTATTTAAACATTTGCTTTATTCTTATATTCAGTACGTGGAATTGAAACAAAAGCTCATATTTCTTCCAAATGAGATGAAGCTATATAGTCATCGACTAATTTAAAATGAAAATGAGTGATATCATCGGTTCTCCCTAGTTTTTTACCATAAACTTTAAAAAATTCTTACTATATTGTTGTTTTACTGATGTCCATAGACTTTGCCTTTGTGGTGTTGAGCTTTAAAATTGATTAAATACAGGCTTCGGCAACTCTCATAATTATTTTTGAAGCTCAAAAGAAGAAGGACTCATTCTCACCAGATCAATGTGATATTTTTCTATACCGATTCAAAAAATATTTTCCTTCTTTATTCAGAATTAAAGCATAACGCAAAGTGAAATTTTACGGCATAATGAACAATGCAAATTTTGTAAAACTTTCATACTTTATATTAAATAATACTGTGTTTATATATTGTCTAGAGTATCTTTTTCAGAAGTAAAATATAAATTTCTCAAAAATTATAGAACCTAGGATGATCATGTATTGATTTTGTTAGCCTGTAATTTTCTACTCATTTTCTACCAAAATTGTTTCTTTTATTATTTTTAATTTAATACTTTTGGAAGAAAGATAGGAAGGTCTTTTTTGTACACTTTTGTTTGATTCTCTAACTTAAAACCAGAAAAAAAATATTTTTGGGTCTCTTAAAACTAGTTCTTCATCATATCCCACGTGATATGCACAGCAAAAAAGTTTGCATCTACTTAACTTTCTCTGAAACTACAACGTATATTTTTGAAAATGATATGTATGATATGCAAAATATGTGAGCGAAAGTGATATATTTATTTGACAAATTATAGATTATCTGTCAAGTTTTCTCAGAAAATTGGCTGAAAGTTACAGCCAGACAAATAAATACATGGATGATCTTTATAAGTGTTTCGATTTTTTCTTTTAAGATATGGAACTATAAATATTTTTAATATATTGCTTTAATTTACTTTCATAAATTATCGTTAGGATCTAATTTAAAAAAGAGCGAATTAATGTTTTTAAAATTTCATATTTCGAAACATGAATTTAAATGTTGCTAGGTACTGATATCTGAAAATAACTCAAAGATCATAAAATTAGGATTACAAACAAGAATGTGTACGATGAAATATTTTTTAACATGAAGGCCATTTTATAAGTCTTCAACGTATCGATAATAAAACAAGTAAAATTTTGGCAAACAGAAAACGGTTATTTAACGTAAGAGTAAAGAAAAAAGAAATAATTTGGTTTGTGTTAAAGATTAGGCTAAAAATATATTTAAAAACGCATTTTATTTTAAATGTAAATGTCATTATCAAATCAAATATTTATAACTAATTTCATGCAGGTAGGTCTAAAATTGTAAAAGTTACGAGGCCGAAGGTGATAAATAAAGATGTTTTTATCACTTTGCCACTAGGCAAGCTTTAAGTCTAATAGAAATCAAAAATTTCATTGCACTGTACTAAGTGTCTCTAGGTTAAATTTTGTCACCAAGTAGCATGCTTTTTCGGCAGTTATTTGATTCATAGCCTTTATAATTTGTGCTTTGAAAACAAGAGAGGAAAACATATTTTACAACCTTGTAATTAGGATTGGCAATAATTTAAATATTGGTACATTTTTTAAATAAATGTTGACAAAGACTTTGAATTGGTACATATAGGCTGCTATACATTTGTTTCTTTAGTTAATTCGTGTTTTTGACAATATCCTGCATCACTGTTCATTATAAACAATAACCTGTGTCCGTTTACTGCTTGGCGTAGACCTCTTCAAAGAAAAATTTCATTGTTTTTCTATTATTTAGTGGGTCCGCTGATTTGCAATAAATACGTAATATAGTTTCTTTCTAAAAACAAAGAAACGCTGAACTTGAAATATTTTCATAACTAATTTAGTCATTTTTACTACTATTTTACATAGATAAAGAAAAAAAAAGTTTAATGCAAAGCTAATTACAATCTACTTACGTGCGTGCATCGATGAAGTACAATCTAAAGAAAACTTTTTTTTTTGTGAAAATAAAATAAAGTTTAATATTTTTTTAGAAACTGTGTCAACAAATATGAAAATATAATAACTGTTTCAACAAATAGGAAAATAATAATAACCATTAAAATAGTAAGATGTAAAAAAAATACAATATTAAATTCAAATTTTATATGCATTGGCCTTTTACATGAATAAATATTTATAACAGAATTAAATGAAACTACGTGATGTAGTATTATTTCTACTTTCTTTAATTTCTTTACCACGACCTAGGTTTAATTGTATTACATCTTCAGGTGGGATATTAGCAAAGATATTAGCAATCTTTGCTAATATCCCACCTAAAGATGTTGTAATACAACTAAACCTAGGTCGTGGTAAAGAAATTAAAGAAAGTAGAAATAATACTACATCACGTAGTTTCATTTAATTGTGAATAATGAATTTCTACAAAATTAACGCCAAATATATTCAAAATATTTATAAACAAAATTTGTTAAATTCTATTAGAATTCACATAGAGTATTTCTATAAAATCACAGTATTTAAGTTACTTATATTCTAATAATTTTGTAATCATGTAAATGTTAATATCTGTACTGTGCAAGTATAAATTATAATACAGATGTAAAATTATCATATTCTGAAAAAACTCATCGTTTTGAAATCATTTATGTAAATTTCCGGCAAAATTTATTACGCATTTAAAAACTGTAAATGGAAGCAGTTGCAATTTTTGCACGCTATTTTTAGCATATTTTAACATTTTTTTGTCCGTATTATTACCAAAATCTCTTGTACTATTTTACTTCATATCGTAAAAAAATAGTTATTTAACAATTATTTCTCTACGCTTTTAATTTATAACGTGCATTACACATGCAATTTAAAAAACCTAAATAATTATTAAAAGAGATGGATAGATGTACAGTCGGACAGACATGCGAATAACAAGGATTTAATTTTTTTTCTTTTTGAATCACGGAATACTTATTGTTATAACTATCATGGCAATGTGGATACCTGAAGAAGTAAAATAATTAATTATTTATAAACGCCTATTTAATATTTATAAACCATTTTTTACTATGTCTTTTTTTTACTATTCATTTTTTACTATTCTTATGTTATACTCACGATTTATTTCCATATTTTCTCTTTGTATTTCATCGAAGCCGGTCTATCAGGCAGCCGCAATAGAGCATCATGTCTTTATTGTTTTGTGAGCACCCCGTTTGTGTGATATACAATGTGGTCAATGATGGCTTTCATCACTACCATTAGGACACATGATGTATCCCACTTGTCTCATAACTCAATATTATGTATGGCTGTTACTTCAGAATATAAATTACGATTCTAAAAGTTTCTTAGCCCTAAAGAGATTGAAATTCTGTCTCATAAGTTTACAGTACCATACATCAGGTTATATTTACTTCAATATATATTTCATTAACAATAAATAATTGTTATACATATTTCGTCATTTCCATTTTCTAAGCTATTGAGGAGATTCAAATATCGACCATATTACGTGACAAACTAGACATCAGAATGACTAGGTTTTCGGCAAATTGTAACTAAAGCTATCGATATTTTTTCAAACTGAATAAGACGAATATAAAATAATGAGGAAAGTAATATTGATAGCCATACTCATTTTAATTGTATTTATGTGCCATAGAACGGAAATAATACAAATAAAAAGTACATTACATTGTTGAAATATAGTTAATAATATCGAAAAATATCAGTATTGATTGTGAATGCATTAAGCTATATTTAAGATTTTGATTATTTTGTCAAATATAATAAATATAAATTTTAATAATAAGTATAATAATCCTCAAATTAATGTATAAAATAAACTAAATGTACTATTAGGTGGAAGGTATTTGTATATTGTGACTTCATTTTAAACACGTATCGTTCATTAAATTTAAATTAGTAATTTACTTGTAATTTAGATGAATGTTTCTAAAGTAAAAGTTTCTAAGTGGAATGTTACTTTCGTGTAAACAATTAATCTATAATAGTTTTGTTTCTAGTTTTTCTTTCGTTAATCCCTATTTAATAGCGTGACGTAACGCGGGTTTTATTATTTAAAAAAAAATAAGTGTTATAGCCATATACAAATTTCCGTATAAAAATAAAATCAAAAATATGTTCGAACATAATCTTTTTAGTTTATTTATATTCCATTTTTCGCAGCAGGTTTCATGTCAAAACCATAAATACATTCAACCTATTTTAAAGTTAGTATCATATTTTTTCCCATAGAAGATACTTATGTCATATATTGCCTAACGTCAAAGATACTTTTTATATGTTGTGTCTCATTTATTTATTAGGGGTTCTCTGATTTGTCAGGAAATTTTTTCACTAATTATTGAAAATTTAAGATTTTACTATAATAGCATAAGAGATTAGAATAAGGACAAATGAGACTAGCATAAGGGACTTCGCTATTAGATAGTACTTGTTAGCTATCACAAATCTTTAAGTTGAGTGAGTGGAACATTTTAAGGTTACGTGATGTAATTATTGACCACTGTCGGTGAGAACAAGGGGTACCAAATAGATAAATAAATCTATATTTCACATATTTTTCAATACACTTTAGTCATTTGTGAATTGAAAAAAGTTAGTAGTAAACATTTTTATAATAAGCCTTTTAAGTATAGTCTAGCAATGTTTTCTCATTAAATACAATTTTTACAACCGTAATAAATATTACAGAATATTTCTCTTTAACTCTAAAAAATTACTAACAAATGAATGCGGCATCAAAAATTCCGCATTCATATTTTGACAATGAAAGAATATAAAGAAAAAATAAAAAAGAAATAATTTTGTTAGAACGTCTTTTCGTACATCAATTTTTAACACTTTATCTGCCCGACTGCATCTTTTGTTTATTTTGAATAAATTATACAATTTGAATACTCAAATACTAACTTTTGTCGACAAAATTTTCCAAAAAAATATTATAACTTAAAAGTACTTCTGGTTTGAGAGGTGAATGAATTAAATGACTATTTTATCTACTTAATATAGCCAAGCTTATTCTACATATGTTAAAGCTTTAATACATTATGCAAATTACTTGATGTCTAGCTATAAAAAATATAAATATTTAATAACATCGCAGACAAAATTTATTAAGGCACAAATCTATATTCATGAAAAGGAAATTTATATTCTCAAGGGAATTTAATATTTGAATTTCTATTACGCTCTAGCAGCGAGGGCATTGAACATTTTAAAAAGTTGCGCCATCAATTTCGTTTCGATCATTTACGTTAAACGTGTAATAGATTTAGATAAAGTATTTCGTATACGCCTGTTCACAATGATATATTCAAAAATATATTTGCATGTGATTTTCTTATTTTTATCTATATGTAGACATAATATAATCGCTAAATGGATTTGTAATTTCATGCTCATTCAAAGTGGAACGATATTAACCTAGGGATGGAAATATTGAAAATAAAATTTGTCTTAACAGAAAATGCGGTGAAAATGAAGTAAAGTTCATTCTTTGACGAGGAACTGGTAAACATCGATAATTTATAAGTAGTATAATTCTGTAATATAAAATATTTAGATGAAATTAAGTGAATCAATTATGCAATCAAAACCAATCGAACATACATTATTTTCTCATTTTTGTTAATTGCCTTACAATAATATCGGTATACATACAAAAAATTGTTAGAAAAATAATTAAGTCACATGAAAATATAAGTTTTAATCTGTCATTGATTACACCTATATAAATATATCTAATTTAAATGGAGTAGACGTTATTTTTATGGCAACCTCTGCATATTTATGAAATTAAAAAAAATTAACCATAAATCAACTTATTGTATGCGATAGTAATAATTATACAGCATTTACAAATATATTAAAATAAAAATAATCCAAACTGCCAGTCCAAATTAGTAACGGAAAATAAGTAAAAACAAACTGAATATACAACTACATAATCTCAAACTGTAAGTAATACATACGTTAAATACTGTGTTAGCCTAATAACACTTTCAATTTGTGAACAATTACTCCTGTACTGTTCCATAACTAATGGTCGCACGCGGCCCGCTAGTCGACGTGCAACTCGTTGTGTTAATATCGCATTTTCTATTTTTAGGGCCGTATATAAATTTATGATAATAAACGATAGCGGATGATAACAACAAGTTTATTAAGTAATAATCATTTTAAACTGTAGTACAATTATATATCAATAACCTTGTATGTAGGATATGTTTCTCATAGAACGACGTTCAATTCTTGATGAATTTATGGTTTGTCTTTGTTTGAAGCATTATGAAATTTTGCGCACAAAGTTCCAACAGAAATTGAATAAAGATGAAGCTATAAACAGTTTTGCACGTGGTTTACTCTTGTAACTGAGTCAATTTAAATCGAATTAGTTCAATGGGGGAAAACCTTCAAATATTTTTTTTAATAAAACATATTAGTGTACAATAATAAATCTTATTCATTAACATATTATAAAACTTGCCTCGTTTTCAATAACATTTCATTAGTGATAAAATTCTGGTCTTCGTTGAAATTACAACAAACATTTTACTAAAATTTGTTAGTTAAATTTTTGTTTGATAATTTATTAAGAAAAAATGACAAAAAAATATAAATTGAAATATAATATAACATTTTATTCCCCTCCAGTTCTAGCGACTATTATTTTATTGCTTGAATTATTTTATTTTTATAAACATTAACCCAAAAAGTAGAAAAAGTTTCTGGCATGTGATTTAAAAGCAACAGCTAATTACTTGTAAGTTAGTTTTCATACCGACATCAAATTTGACAAAAATTTAAAAAGGTATCTATCTTCACTATTACGATGAAAAAAAATTCTTTTTCTTGTACTCATTAATAGACAGATTGCGGGTTTTTGATATCTTTATATGTTTTTTTGCTTGAATTTCAGAAAAAAACATGCAAAGAAATCAAAACCTTGCAATCTGTCATTGCAACTAATCTATCTATCTATCTATATCTATCTATCTATATCTATCTATCTATATATCTATATATCTATATCTATACATATATATAAAAATCAATGCCACTTTTCGTTGTAATTTTATAACTCAAGAACGGGCTCACCTATCCAAACCAAATGTTTAGGCTTTGTTCGGACTATTTAGTAGATGGTTTATGTGAAGTTTGCACAAAATCGGTAGAGTGCTTCTTCATTTATCACATTTTTTGTTACAACTGAATTCAATAAATGGCGGATCATTTTGTAAATAGGGATTTTGTTGTCAAATTGAACCTTTTTTCAAATGGCTATTGTGCTGTCAAATTGAAACTTTTTTCAGTGTTGACAGCAGTTGTAGCATGTTGTAATGTCATTCATGCGGTCATTTCATTTTGGACGTGGTTCGATTAAAGCCAATTGTCAGCGATAATTATTGCTTTGTGTTTATATTTTTTGTTCAAATGTACTATGAATTAAATTGTCAAACGCATTTACACAAACGGTAAGTTTTGAACTGTTGAAGTGAATTATATGTATACATGTGTGTTTCTTTATTTGAAAAACACATTGTGTACCACTATTAATGTAGCAAATATTTTTTTAATTTGATTGATTCTTTTTAATTGAAGAAAAAATGCCACGAGCAAGACGAGCAAATATAGGTCGCCGAACGCGTAATGCAAATGATGTGGCATTACTAAGACGATCACAGACTGCAGATGAAGGCGCACAAGATAATGCATCGCAGCGTGAACGTAATGCACGAAATAGATCTGTTGACCCTGTACCTGTACAGAATCTTGCACAGCGATCACGAATACGTCGTGCTGTTTTGGGTGCTGCTTTTAATTACAACAGTCATATTGATTATAGTGTGTACGGATACATTGGAATGTTGGACGCAATATGTCAACATTGTGATGCGGCTAACTTTCCAGGTGAAACGCCCGGCATGTGTTGTGCTACTGGCAAAGTGAGATTGCCAGCATTAGAAACTCCACCCGAACCATTGAATTCATTATTTTTGGGACATCTCAAAAGACGAAACACTTTTTGAGTCATATTCAACAATACAATTTGGCATTTCAAATAACTTCTTTTGGTGCTACTAAAATTATTAGAGATAATTTTATGCCGACGTTTAAGGTCAATATTTCAACGGGATTGTCCCATGTTTATATCAATCTGAATCATAAAGTATTCGATAGTTTTAAAAACTATGATACAATATCTACCTAAAATTATGATACAAATGATAACAATTATGATACAACATCTACCTAAAATTGCATACATGTTACAGATTCAGGGCCAGATTTATCGTCAAGCTGGTTCGTTATTGCCATACCCCGACGCTGATCGTAAATTTTTGCAAATTTATTTTATTGGTGATGAAAATCGTGAATTGGATCAACATTGTGCAATTATTTTGAATACAAGACGAGAAATTATTCGTGAGCTACAAAGGTTTTTCCGTCAGCATAACGCATTAGTTCAATTGTTCAAAATTGCTCTCGATCATATGCCATCTGATAATCACAAAATCGTAATAAGGGCTGATAGAACACCTTGTGGAGAGCATGAAAGGCGATTCAATGCACCGACAATTGATGAGGTTGCAATTGTAATTCTTGGTGAACAGTTTCAATCCTCTGATATTGTACTTCGTCGCAGAAATGAGCAATTGCAACGTGTTTCGGAACTTCATCGTAGTTACGATGCATTACAATACCCAATATTGCATTGGAAAGGTGACGATGGCTACTATATCAATATACCAATGATTGATCCACGAACAGGTAAATAATTGACCTATTTTCAGTGTGTTGACATTTCATCATTTGTATAAATTTGGAAAGTCACATTTTGCACTTATTTTCAGGTCTACATGTACAGAAAAAAATTAGTGCCATGATTTTTTATTCGTATCGATTGATGGTTCGTCCACAAGAACAAAATTATATCTTGAGATGTGGTAAACTATATCATCAGTACATCGTTGATATGTATGCCAAAATAGAAGCTGAACGTCTAAATTTTATTCGTTTCAACCAAGTAAAAATAAGATCCGAAGAATATATTCATTTGCAAGATGCGATAGCGAATGATGCTAATGTTAATGACATCGGACGTTTAACTATATTGCCATCTTCGTATATTGGTAGCCCACGGAATATGAACGAATATACACAAGACGCAATGTCTTATGTACGAAAATACGGTCGACCGGATCTGTTTATTACATTTACATGTAATCCGCAGTGGGATGACATCAAAAACAATTTATTTGAAGGACAGTCCGTCCTGACTTTACATCACGTGTTTTTCAGCAAAAATTGAAAGCACTTATGGATTTAATTGTAAAATTATGTGTATTTGGAGAGGTACGTTGCCATATGTACTCCATCGAATGGCAAAAAGGGGATTGCCGCACGCACATATATTAATTTGGCTGGTATATAAAATAACTCCGGATCAAATCGATAACGTTATATTAGTTGAAATTCCTGATCAAACTGTTGATCTTGAGTTATTTCAAGTTGTCGTTAAAAACATGATACATGGTCCATGCTGTGAACTAAATATGAATTCGCCATGTATGATTGATGGAAAGTGTTCGAAACGATACCCAAGGCAATTGACTTCACACACAATAACGGGCAATGACGGATATCCGTTGTATCGACGTAGATCACCTATTGATAATGGCAAAACGGCAACCATTACAATGCGTAACCAGGACGTTGAAATTGATAACCGTTGGGTTCCGTATTGTCCGTTATTATCGAAAATATTCAATGCTCATATAAATGTGGAGTATTGTAATTCAATCAAATCCATTAAATATATTTGCAAGTATGTAAATAAAGGGAGCGATATGGCTGTTTTCGGTGTTGCTGGTGATAATAGAAATGATGAAATTACTCAGTATCAAATGGGGGCACTATATTAGTAGTAATGAAGCTGTCTGGAGGATTATGTCGTTTCCAATGCACGAAAGACATCCTGTGGTTGTTCACTTGGCTGTGCATTTTGATTATGGCCAACGTGTTTATTTTAATGTAGCAATTGGAAAGAGCAGCACAACCACCAGCGACTACGTTGACAGCTTTTTTCAAATTATGCGAAACTGATACTTTGTTATATTCTGAAGTGCCGCGGTATTACACGTGGAATGTGTCTTCCAATAAATTTCAAAGACGTAAACAAGGAAGAGCAGTCCATGGGCATTCTGGAATTTTCCAAACAGATGCAATTGGGAGAATATATATAGTACATCCAAACAATGCTGAGTGTTTTTATTTGAGATTGTTATTAATTAACATCAATGGCCCAAAATCATTTCAAGAATTGAGAACAGTCAACGGTCCTTTGTGTCAAACATATCGTCAAGCATGTCAACTCTTGCATTTGTTGGAGGATGATGCACATTGGGATTCAACACTTCAAGATGCATCTACTTCAGCTCATCCACAACAAATACGAATGCTATTTGCCATTATATTATCAACAGGAATGCCATCAAATCCACTTGAATTATGGAACAAATATAAACATTATATGGCAGAAGATATTTTAATTCGTCTGCGTCATCATACAAGAAATCCTGATTTGTTGATTACCTTGGAAATGTACAACGAAGCTTTAATAATAATTGAAGATATGTGTCTAACGATTGTGAATAAAGCATTAGTACAATTGAGTATGGTCGCACCAAATCGTGAGATGCGTGATTTGTTTGATCGTGAATTGCAACGTGAGCAGGATTTCAATTCTAATGATTTGCGTTTATTTGTACAATCGAATATAACCAAAATGAATATTTAGCAAAAACATGTATATGACACAATCATATATGCCTTTTCCAATAATGCAGGTGGATTATATTTCTTGGATGCACCTGGTGGTACAGGCAAAACATTCATTATATCATTGATTTTAGCGACTATTCGATTGGAACAGAAAATTGCATTGACACTTGCATCTTCGGGAATTGCTGCTACATTATTAGAAGGTGGTCGGACCGCACACTCTGCATTAAAATTGCCATTGAATGTACAGGTGATTGAAACTCCAACTAATTCTGCTATGGCAAAAGTTCTGCGATTAACGTCAATTATTTTATGGGATGGGTGTACAATGGCGAATAAAAATGGAAGCATTTATTCGAACAATGCCAGATTTACGTGTTAATCAACAGCTTTTTGGTGGTGCTTTGATATTACTGTCAGGGGATTTTCGACAAACATTGCCTGTCATTCCTCGATCAACTCCTGCTGATGAAATAAAGTTTGAAGTCATCAGTTTTTTGGAGATATGTACAAAAATTGACACTGAACATTAATATGTGTATTCACCTACAAAATGATCCAGCTGATGAGTTTTCAAAACAATTGTTAGAAATTGGTGATGGCAAAATACAAATCGACAGTACCAACGGATTGATCGCTGTACCGAATAATTTTTGTACAATTGCGCAATCGATAGATGAATTTATTGAATGTGTTTTTCCGAATATTCTTCAGAATTACAGAAATCATGATTGGTTGAGAGAACGCGCCATTTTAGCACCGAAGAATATTCATATCTATTTTCAAATTCAAGCGAAACTGCCAGGTGTAGTCAAGACATATAAATCAATTAACAGTGCTATGAATCAAGATGAGGCAATGAATTATCCAATTTAATTTTTAAATTCATTGGAACCGGCTGGTATGCCACCGCATTGCTTGAATCTGAAAGTTGGTTCTTTGATTATATTATTGCAAAATATTAATCCACCAAAACTGTATAATGGCACCAGGTTGGCAGTGAAAAAGTTATTGCCACATTTGATTGAAACTACGATCTTAACTGCTAAATCAAAAGGAGAAGTTTGTTTGATACCGCGTATCCCTATGATGCCAACTGATATACCATTTGAATTCAAACGATTATAATATCCTCTGCGTTTATAAAAGTGCAAACACTTAACGTTTGTGGTGTGAATTTGGAAGAATCATGTTTTTCACATGGCCAACTTAATGTTGCCTGTTCCAGAGTGGGTACCCCCAGCCGTTTGTTTATTCATGCTCAAAATGGAAAAACAAAAATTATTGTTTATCCTAATGTTTTGGATTAAGTTCTAAAATAGCTAGCAACTAATAAAATATTTTTTTGTTTGAATAAATGAATTTGATGTTCCAATTAATTTTTTTTATAATTTCACTTTATACGTAGCGAAGCACGTACCGGGCCGCTAGTGCACTATTAAAATAAGTTCCATTTATGTCCTGACAGACCATAATATGTTAAAGCAAAATTTAAAGATATGAAAAGTTGGGAACAAGGTTATCACGTATATCAAATTAATAATATTACAAAGCGAAATTTCATGTGTAGAAATGTTTTAAGTCAAGACAAAATTTTTATGGGGAAATAAATCATATTCGTAGAAATATTGGCTTCAATTCTTCTTTATTTTATCTGCAATAATGTGATTTTGAAGTTCATTATAGTTTTATAATAATTCCCCAAAAATAGAACCTCATACCAGTTGGAATTTCTCTAAGGAAAGCTATTGATACATTGTTCTCCTTTGTTGATTTCTATCTAAAAAATCGATTAGGGTTATTTATGATTAATCGACAATTTAAGTATCGCTGTTGACTATATTTACGACCAGGTTTATTAATAAATCAATGTAAGTGTTCCTTTGAAAATGTACAAACTCGCGACTATGCAGTATTCAGTCTGTCATCGTTCTTCTTTGCGATACTGGCGTCTAGAATCGAGTTATATCGAAATTTTCCACTTTTTCACCGCATACAATTGCTTAACAGTCTGATCGCGATTGCACCCGAGATGACGTGTGTGTGATGAGTATGAATATGTTTGTTGAAATGTGTTACCATTATATGTTACAATGTTATAGAATTTAATTAATTATCCTCTTATCTGTATTGAAACGTAAAGAAATCATAAGTGTAATGTTTATGTAATTGTTTGTAAATAAGTAATTAAAAATAAATAAATATATTACTAGTTGTTTCACTGATACAAAAACATGTGAAGTTATATTTAATATTGCTTCAAATATGTCAAATCTTTATTAGGGCAGAAGTGTTATTAACAAAGATTTAGAAACAAAAAACGTTTCATTCTCGCTGAAAAAAATTGCAACCAAGTGCCAATAAATTTTAATGAATTGACTGGAAATTTCAGTCATATTTAAATTCATAAATCTAAATTCTTTTATATTGTGGATAATTTTTAATTTCATAACTAATATAAATTTAAAGTTTACTATTTTGTTTACTAATAATCCATAAAAGTATTCTTAATACGGATTTCCAAATTAATATTTTAAATTGAATATTTATTCATTAAAAATAAGAATCAAATTTATAATTTCATTCCATTACTGTTCAGTATTTGGATATTGAGTGGGTATAAAAATATTTGTAAAACAACGATGCGAAACATAAAATATGAAAGAGAAAATGTTAATGACTGTTCACAAAATTTCAAAGAAATGTAATTATTCTGTTTTATTTTAGAGCATAATTTTTGTTGACTGAATTATGTGAGATTTAAAAGATGGTTCGCCGTTAATTTTACTGTAACAAAGAATGTTTTCTTTTTCTAATTTAAGAGTTTTAAATTTTAGCAAGAAAATATATAAAGCAAATTTAGAAAAATATTTGATTTCAAAATAATGTAAAAATAAGTTTCCTTCATATATAGAACGTATAATATAACTTATCATATATAGAACGTATAATATAATTAAACATTTTCAAAAGTTTCTCGTAAATATCTTATATTCTCATTATATTCAGAAACACCGAATTTACAACTTAAAAAAGAACAAGGGTTGTCGGAGGACATCCGGTTGGAATGAATTTCCTTTTGCTATATATTATGTATTAAATAACAGGCACAATAAAATAACTTAACAACATTGGAGAGCAATTAAATTAAAAGACATAAAGGAAAGAATACTAATAACATTTTTATTACCAATGTTTTAATTAAAATTATGAAAACAAATTTTGTTATTAATTAATATAAATGTTATATGTATATTAAAAACTTAATCAGTACATTCAATCTTAGTAATGACTGGTATGTGATAATTAAAGTAGGACACATATATTTAGGATTCAATTTTATCTAAGTTTTAAAAAAAACTACTCCGATATGAATAAAAGTTATAACGGCAATGAAGCGACCTGAACAACAGCTTTTAAATAAAAGCGGCTTACATAATACGAGATCAGTATTATATGATTTAATTTTGGTTTCAGTTAATACGTGCGTAAAATTTGTCCATGCAAATAAAGATGATACCGAAACTTAAGTTTAAAATAAATCATATACTAATTGTTACTTTAACAATGGTACTTACTTTATTTTATCATCACCATCACTACTTCTACTGAATCACTTTCACAATTCATTCTTTACTGATAACAATAACATAAGTTTTAAAATAGTGAATCTCATAACCTATCCTAGGATATGAGTATATGGCGACCACGGATTGCTAAACTCAAACCCTTAAACGAATACGAGTTAGCTCTCGTTCGCCAAGTGTGTACATGCGATAAGGAACGTTCGTTCTAAAAATAATAGTAATCGTATAAGTAAAGAAGCAACGACATCATTTTCATATTTTCACATTTGAGATTAAGCATAAAATTTTGCATACGTATTTATATTCTTACACTATTAGGATATATTTCTGCTTTATAATCCAAATAATGTTTAAAATATGATACTGGAATTTTCCCATATTAATGTACAGATTCTTGAAACGAAAAAACGGATAGATATTCTAATGCTTAAGTTACAATACTTTCAACGCATAACATTAACTATTGACTTAAAAGGCGTATGTCCCTTTCAGAAATTATAATTTTTATATTTCTTTATCCATTATCCTCACACGCATATTACTATCTACACATAATTTTCTCCCCCATTATTTCGGAGATATTGATAATAAAATTCCCTCAAGCAGCAATTCCTATTATAATTTTCTATTAAGCTCAAGGAACAATTGGTAAATGAAAAAGAGTAGCGTTGCAATTTTTTTAAATAAAAATGCATATTATATATTTTGTCAAGCTTAGTTGAATGAGTAGCGTTAGTCAATTTTTACAAAACTCTAACGCCAAATAATTATACTTTTTCGTGAAAATGTGGATTTATGTTATATAATGAAAACTGTCGTTTAGAAAAGGTATGTGTAAGATGTAGATGGAAGAAAAATATGTAGACGATATCAATATAAATCATGACTATGAATAATGTCAACAACATTTTTATAATAAAAACACTTCTCAATTAATAAAAATGAGAAAAGTTTTATTCAATCCAATGTTTCAATTTTCGTTCCATACTTTGGAAGAAATCAAGATATTGTAGCGGAACTAGTTTGATAGCTTGTTCTAAATATCTTGTATTTCCATGTTTCCCATATATATCAGATTTCAAAGTTACAAGAATTGTAAAACCAGGTATCCAAAAATTTCTAAAAACGTAAAAATACTAATCATAATAAAACAAAGTGATGTAAAAAGATCTTCAGTAAAGTGTATTATACTATTTGAAATTAAGGAGAAATAAGAGAAAGGAAATGTTATTAAAATTTTTTTTTGAAAAGTCAATTCAATCTTTATAATAGATACTAATCAATTCAATTATGAATATCACCAGGCGTTATTAATTTAACAACCGTAAAATTATTATGTATATATATATATATATATATACATATATATATATATATATATATATATATATATATATATATGTATATATATATAACGATATATATAATGATTCGAACGAGTAAACTAAATCTTGTTACCTATGCAGATGTTGGTAATTTATTACAGCAAGTCTGTAAATATGGCTATACATATACGAACATTGTTAAATTGGTATAGCAAGCTTATACAGATAGTGCATACAGTTACTTGCGCGGATGTTGTTAAACTGGTATGACAAGTCTATACAAATGGCTTAAACGTGTCGTTAAATTGTTATAGCAACCCTATGCAGATGGCCTAAAAGAATTTTGGTAACCTGATATATATATATATATATATATATATATATATATATATATATATATATATATATATATATATAACTCTGATATGATATAACTCGTATGGTTTTTCTAGTTCTTAGTTTTCATCTTCCATGCAGTATGCATTCCAGTAGGCGGTTGTAATTTGAACAATAATGTGATTGTGTTATGGTATTTCAGAAATATATCTTCGCAATTTTATATTCCTCTTTAGTCTTTTAATTTCCATCCATATCACTTCAATTACGTCGAGTTTTCCAATGTACGATGGAAAACACAAAAGAATTTCAAGATGATATGGGAGAACCATATAATCTTGGATTTGTCCACACTTCCGTTAATCGTTTTGACTTGATACACACTTAGACAGAAACATTATTAAATTGCTGTATTTATTCAAAGGAAATAACTTTCAACAAAAATGAAAGCAATAGCTAAATGTGCGTACGGCCTATATCTGAGAAGGTGTGTGTCATTTGTATGTAATAAATGGGAGCTGTCAAAGTGATGAATTAGTTGAAACATGTCACAGCAACGTGCGGCGCTTCGTTGCAATTTTATTTAGCCTGTTGGGGAAATACATGTGGGTAAGTGCATACTCATACTTATTCGAAATACACGTTGGCTGAAATTGATTAAAGACACTACTTTGCTTGTTTTTTAATTCAAATGTGGAATTTTTCATTGACATCGTAATGGTTATTAGACTCCGCCCTTGACCTCTGATGACGCTCATTTCACCAATATATGTCCGAATGGAAATCTTCCTAGATCAATTTAAAATATACCTAGCTCCATCTATCGGTGTATACATGTTTACTTTGCCTTTTTATAATTTTTATACTTCTTTGTTGTTGTTGTGCAATTAAATTAATTTATGATAATATTAAAATTGAATACATTCTGAAAAAGCAAAAAAGTATTAGTTCCTGATGATCTCTATATTTATCTAAAAAGAAAATCCAAACTGATGCAATAGTTTTTACGTGATGTATGCGGAAACAAAAAAACAAACTCGCGAATAGTCAAAAATTACAAGGTAGTATTTTGGTGCTCTTTTACTTATTTTATGTTCCTCTAAGTGATTTTTTTCTTATTTTGAAAATAAGAAAATTTTTTTAAAATAAAAGTAATAAACATTTTATAAATATGAATTCACCTATAAACACCATTAACATACAAATTGATTCATTCTACAGTTTTGTTATATGTATAGGCAACGAAGTACGTAACAACTTAATACTTAACCTACCAATGTATTTTTTTTAAATACAAATATAAACAACAGATTGATATTTTACAAAAATTGATTCTATCCATTTAAATATTTTTAAAAAAAGACGCACGTAAGATGACCAACAATCATATCTGACCTCATGCATCTTCTTATATTCAGATTTCTTAATTAAATATTTACTAGTACCCTTTGTGCACTACTTCGCTCTTAATATTAAGTCAAGAACATTTCGCAGAGGCATGTCCAGGCGAAGTATTTCATTGTTCATTTTAAATTACGAGTAACCTAATCTATTTATATATATATATATATATATATATATATATATATATAAATATATTGTATATTTCGATATTTACGATGCGCCGAGTAACCAGGCACTTCTTTGTTATTGTAACAATCTCCAGGAATAAGTTTGATATGCACACAGAGTTTGTTAGGTTAAAATTGATGAACTTGCTTTAAAGTTATTAGAAGTTGAATGCGATGAAGATCACTTTGTGGGATCATCTTGTAAAAAGGGCACAGCATGGTCTGGAAAAAGTGTTAGTGTCAAAAAAACTTTCATAAGTGGTTAAGATACAGTAAAATATTTAAAAGTAAGCTTTGTTTAAGCCGGTAATTCGATATCAATTTGTATTGATTAAACTAGTGTTGCTAATTTTTTTTCATTGTTTTAAATACAGACTATTTGATAAGCACACTGAAATTGAAAAGAAAAATATGATGACATTACTAACCTTTACTCCTAATTTTTACAAAATCAAAATAATTTTTTTTTCAATTGTTTTGATTTTGAAGTCTATCACATAATGTGTATGGGTATCTATATTCACAAGATTATCTTATATGTGCCCAAGTACGATAAAAAGTTCACAAATTTTGGAGAATAGAATTTTATTTATAAGAAAATTCTCAATTCAAAAGGGTATATGTTACATTTTTAAATGAAAGTATTTATGTTACTTTATATCATTATTTCGAAACGCAATTTTTGTTTGTGGGAAGTTCAATAGAAGTTGATTTGTTAGAAAAGAGAGAAAAAATATATTTGTTTTTAACTTTTCAATAGTTATATTTTTATTTTATAATTGTTTTAAGTTCATAATTTTTTATATCACATAAACTATTTTTGAGCTCCACAGAAGATTTGAATCATCGTGATATAACTGTTTGTATAAAAAAGTTACAGTGAAAATAAATACTAGTATACGGCAAATATTCATACTAAGTTCTCGTATTTTCATTATTTTATACTCTTCAGTGCTTTTCTTATTCGGTTATTATTTGAAGTTAGATTGTTTTTTAAACTTTTGTTTTTCCATTTTTAGGACTATGATATATCATGTTACTCAAAATGTCAGGAAACTCAAAATGAATTTAATCTCGATAATATGGCATTCATTGTAATTAGAACAAATGTTTATGGCGTTTAATGAATTTAAGTATACGTATATATATATATATATATATATATATATATATATATATATATATATATATATATATATATATATATATATATATCTACATATTTACACGTATGTGTACACACACATATTCATGTATATATACGGATATATAAATGATGTTTACCTCTTTTGGCTCACCGTAGTAAGTGCTTCAAGTGGGGTATATATCTGTGCATACTCACTTACTTAGTTACCTATGTACTAACGTTTAGTAATTTCATGCGTTTATTTATTACCTGTTTACTATGTTATTTCATTTCTTAATATACTCAAGACAGTCCGTACCCCTGTAGCATCAGACTGACGAATTAGAATTCGGAGTTCAGTAACAAAGCCTATACTTGAGAACCACATTACTAATTTAAAGATAACAGATCCTCAAGTTACACAGTTTAAGTAGACGGTATTCTTGCAGCATTAAAAGTGAAACACGAGAGGCGAATGTTCAGTGGCAGAGTCCGTGCTTGATACCCCCTTTACCAATTTAGAATCAGCAGACGATTAAAGCAGGCAGTACTCTCACAGCATCAGAATTGTGGAGTGTGAACTCGAAGTTTAATAATAGAGTCTCTACTAGAGACCCACAACACTGATTAAAAAACGATTCTCACTTAGTCGGCGTCAAGATTGAGGAGATGGAACCCGGAATTCAGTGGCTGAGTTTCTGTTTAAAATCTACAATAATAATTGCAAAACAACAGATCGTCAAGTCTTAAAGATTAGGCAGATAGTTCATTTAATCTTTTAATTTCTTAAAAATTTATTTTTGGATTTTATTTGGAAAATTTGAATTTACCATATTAAATCCATCTTAATACATTTATAAATTTAGGAAAACATGTTTCTTCAAGCTAACTTGAAGTATTTTTGGCATTCTGCGCAAGAAGTGATCATTTATTGTGTTTACTGTGAAACTATGATTGGTAATTGTTTAGAATCGCGGCTCCACCTATTTTTGGCCACAAAAAATCGAAAAATTGAGATATTCGCATAAACTTTTTTTTCAAAATATTCTACTTTTCATCGGATTGAAGTATATACATATATCACAATAAAAACATGTTTTTTTTTTAAAGTTTATTAAAGTAGTGTATTTTAAAATTTGGTCAAAAAAGTTAATTTTCAAATTTTTTATGAATTTTCAAACATTCATGAATGCCAAAAATTTAAAAATTTCATGTTTTTTGTCAATAAAAAAATCACTGAAAAATTTTTAAAAATATAACTTTTTTAATTTATTATCAATTTTTGAAAATTATTAAACAGGATAAATACATAATTTAAAATAAAAAAATGTACACGTTGGTTATTTCCGTTTGAAATTATCTTTATTGAAAAAAGAGTAATTAAAAAAAATTTGTTCAAAAAACTTAATTTTCAAAATGATTATGAATTTTCAAAGATTCATAAATGCTAAAATTAAAAATTTTCATGTTTTTTGTCAATGAAAAATCATTAAAATATTTTTTCACTAATAAACATATCTTACAATAATTATGAATAATAATTTTTTTTCAAAAAATTTTATTTTTTAACACTAAAAAATACTTTTTACAAATTAAAAAAAAAATTTATTTCAAAATATTTTATTTCGCCTTTAATTAGTGAAAGAAATGTTCACTTATAAAAAAATAGTAAGTAATTTTTTATTACCAAAAAACATGAAAATTTTTAATTTCAGCGTTTACGAATCTTTGAAAATTCAATCTAGACATTTTTACAATTTTTTATTTACACTTTATTTAGACTATTATACAATCCACAATAATTATATTTACTTAATAACAAAAAAAAGTTACATTATATTGACATAAAACACCAATATAACATACAAACGTTAATTTTTAGAAGAAAGTACTCAAAATTATACACAAGTACAATGACGAACTAAAATACCTAAAATTATTTTACTTTAAATTAAAAAAGTGACGCCCGCTTCCCGGAATCACGAGCCGTTGAAATTATTTACAAAAAGAGATTACTCTATTTTATTATCTATGTTTATAGCCTTACGTATCAAAATTAAACGTATGTATACTAATACTGTTACGCTGTTTTGTTTTTCGTTGTATATCACGGCACGTGTGAGTTCGGATTACTTCGGATTTATTCGTGTTCACCCGCTCTCACTTAGACGCCTACTCGGTCGATCTGCCATCTTGCTCGCTCGGCCGGCCGGTAAGCGCGATGCGAAAGAAATGTAACGCTCGCTCGACTACTCACACCCAACAATCACAGTAAACAGTAATAACGCATTTAGAAAAATTACTCTTTGTAATTTGACTCGAAACTAGTGATTAGGTTACACATCGCATAGCTAGTTATTGTATCTAGTGACGTGAAATAACGCCCACGTCTACTTCTGTATTTCTTTATCGATATAGGATATGATTTAATTTCACTAATAAAAAATAAAATTATTTGTTTTTGCGCTGTTAGGTATAATATACAAATATTAAAATATTGAACTCACATTTTATTGGACACTTCGTCAGAAACATAAAATATTAAATTTTTCACTTTGTTTATTAATCAATTTAACAGGCTAATTAAAATGTTTTGCGTATCCAAAAATCGTATAGCAGTTAATATATTATCTGACTTTCCGAAATAAATTTTTCGTGTGCATATAATAATGGTAAATCACCATTTAATCCACGGGAAGTAAAATCAACAGGAGTGATAGATAGAAAGATGTTTACTTAAATTCGAAATCTTCCATACGTTGATGTAACCTTGGCTTATATAATGGACTTTGTAAAGCTTTTATCGTTAACTCTCAAAATAGGAAAATCGTGTATGTTTCCTTTGGTGGTGATGCAAAAATATACTAAATATTGACTTACATTTCTCTATTTACTCTTTCCTTTAAAAGGTTTTTCGGTTCTTTTTGTCATTATGGGATGTGATAAATTCTCTATTATATGCAATTTCTCTATTATAACAGCGTAGTTTTGAATAGATGGATATGGTCCGAATGATATACAAAAAAAAAATTAGTGAAAATATTGATTGCTCTTTTATGCAGGGAAATTAAAAAATATAATTTTTCGAACTTTCCATAGAAGAATCTTCGCTCTTTTTCACAAACGACTCAGTAGGGACAATCAGTAACAAAATAGAACCAATAGTAACTTTTGTTTGAGCCTGTAGTATATTAGATTTCACACTGTACCAAAAATCAGTCTATTCTGTCTAAAACCAAACCAGAATCTGATCTAATCGATTACTTAACGAGCCAATCTCTCAGTTGGGGGTATCGAACACTATATTTTTACCAAGGATAAAATACTGGAAGTAAGAAAACTTAAATTTTACCAAACTGTCTACTCCAATCATAATTTATGATATGTTTACATTGATATTTTCTGCTAAAAATATTAATTTTGCTAAATGTCTTAGTACTTTCGACAAACTGAAAAAATTAAAGAGTACAGGTTAAGGGTATAAATTATTTATATTGTAATAATACCGTATGCATATCAATTTAAATTATCAAACTCAACTGCGATTCATGTAGAAATTGTTAAGTAAAGTTTTTCTGTCCCGTTTGCATTAGAGGACGAAGATGAGAATTAAGTATCGGTGTACCTTGGTTTGTTTAATTTATAAATTAAAACGAGATATTTATATTAAAAGATTAATAATTTCAAATTTTAAATTCACTTTATCAGAAACATTCACATATGTATCAAATTCATAAAACAAAAATATGAAATCTAACACGACAACTTAAAATGCATTATCAAAACTGGCTTTAAAAATGTCTGAAAATGCAATTTCCATTTTAATCTCTTAGAGGATTTCCTTAAATGACTTGTATTTTCCATATTTGCTTTATGTCATGACTTTTTCGTCATTTTTATCAAAAAACCCATCAATTTTAGTTACATTTTCAGTCTGTAGAATTTGTGTTTATGAAATATATGTTGACTGAAAATTAATTAGGATGGAAAGATTAATGAAGGAAAGTGTTACCGTAATTGGGAGGTAGTAATATTAACGTAAAAGTAAAACTTTGCATTTAATATAGTAACCACTAATATTTTGAAAACCGTTTAATTTATTTACGTAAATTTAAATTAACCAATACATTGTCACATTATTTTCTTTACATATACGTGAGGTAAAACCGTGCATATAATATATATTATAGTTATACAATGATATAACAAATTATCGAATTAAATCATTGGATAACATATCATGCAAAGAGAGTATAACATAAAATGTTTGATATTAGTATGCAATTGTTCTCCAAAAATTAGATACACTGGCGTATAAATATCAAGACACCAAATCGATACCAAAATCGTGATTGTTTATAAAAATTGTAAAGTTAATATAATTGATAAAAGTAAGTTTTCATATTTTATCGTTTTTTTTATGAAAAGCTATAACTAAGTTATAATTATTTCTGAAATACTTTAAATTAAACTCTTGTAAAATTATATTACTTCTCTATGTACATCTACGTAAAGTTCTTAATTACGTGACTAAAATAATGCACCAAAATGGACTGTGTCCAGTTAGATAATGAAGCTCGACCTAATTTAACATAATTTATAGCTATATGACATAAATGTAATTTATTTAAATAAAAAGATAGGTTGACCATAAAAAAAATGTATTATGTATAATTATTCACTTTAATAAATGTAGGAGGGTAAAAATATTGAAAAATATGTGATCTATTGTAAGCAAATGCGACCTTGTTATGCTACATTCACTTTGACTTAGTTATAGCGGTTACTTAGCAACAAAATTGTATATATTTTTTGCTATAATTAATTCCATGTATAATTCTAATATATAAACATACATAATAAATATATTTGTGTAACCATTAAATTAACAGGTAAATCAATAAATAATAAATTCGAAATTATTGATCTCTCGTGAATGCACCATGGAAAGTAGACATTTAATACGAAAATAGTTAATGTCATGATTTAGAAATAAAGCAAAAATGGTTACTTTTTTGTAGAAAAATGTTTATCACCTTTCTAAGTGATATAATTTCTTAATAAAAAAGCTCAAAAAAGTTTTATGTTTTTGCGGTAGTGGTTGTTAAGATATATAATCAAATTCTTTGAAATATTCACATCACACTATATATTTCAGAGGACTATTCAATAAATTTTAGTTTTTATTGAATTCTAGGAGACTTCTGTTCCTTTGTGGAATTATCGTTCTTTCTGTAATTTTGTGGAATTTATCGTTTTAACCACACGAAGCACACATTTGTGAATTAAACTAAATTAAATGGAAAATAATACAGGAGTACTGCGTCACATCACAAGCATATTTCATAATTACGCTAGTACTATACTATCACACATTATTAAAGGGTCATGTTTTGGAATGTTATGCAGGTACCCAAAGAAAAACAGAAAAAATATTTATTCAAACGCATGTTATTGATGACTTATCTATGTAATTAATACTATTAAAAAACGAATCGAGCAACCAATTAAATTACGAAAGTGCGTAATGCTAGGTTTTATATTCAACGTTTATAATAAACAAAGTATATAAGTAAGCAATGAAAATTGAAATAATAAATTACGTTTCAGATCATGAATTTGCAACCGTATAAATCATAGAATTTTCAAATTATTTACAGGCAGAAAAGTTATTAAAAAATTTTTGATTTTAAAAAAAAATATATTCACACCGTACGAAAATTCCATTTATTATTAAGTAACTAATGCAAGATATGAAGCAGTTGGTCCAAAAATAAACCGAACTATATGTTATATTCATCTTTCTAAATATCCTAATTTATTCTCTATTAATAATCGTAAAAATTTAGGCAACACTAGGAAAGCACCTCAATTTCAAGTGCTAAAGCGAGTTATCCATTCTAGTTTGTTGAATTCTATTTATTTTCTTGAAACATAGAAGCATCATATTTTAAATACAGTGCGATTGTGCAACTGAGTCCAATAGCGTTGCTAAATGTAAGCCCCAATTTTTCAATTATTCGTTGTATTATGAGAATAAACTTGGAGGATTTATAATGGTAGTAGACTTTATGACGATTATAATAAAATATAGAAAAATATCGGCGACATTAACATTATTTTTATTTTACAGATTTTGACATTTATGTTTAATTAAATCGATTAAATATTAATAAAATAACATTTTTCTACGTATAATTTCGAGAGCTTAAATATGTAATATGCACTGAATTCTACTATGTATTACATTATCGAGTACTAGTTACTCAACAGCAGTTTCTGCATGTTAAATAAATTTGCCAAACACTACCTTTTTAAGAAATTTTATCATTAAGTTAAAACAATATGTTGTTGCTTTTTTGCCAACTATTTCCGTCAATAGAGAAGAAAAAAGTAATTATCACACCGTTCTCATTAATGTATTAACTCCATTTAGAAAGTTCTTCATAACCATGTGTAATAACACTATAGATTTTAACAGAAAAAACAAAATATTTCATTTTGTATTTTCTGTTAAATCGCTTAAATTTTCTCCGCTATTTCTAAATTCAACTAAGAATACCTTATTGAAAATATCCATCAGCCCTGAAATTTACGTAATTGCTAATAACTCTTTACCGAATAGTCAATTGAATCAAATACAACTTAGATTTTAATTTGAATCTGAGGCATTTTTCCAAAGATAGTACAATTCAAATTTTTTCAATGACTTTTACGTGCCACTCCAATAAATAATTGGGTAGACTGAGAGATGAAAATTCTAAAAGAATTTGTTTTAAGTCCTATTTCAACCCAATAATATTCCTAATGAAATTACTTCCAAAAATATTCAATATACAAAACCAAGAACCATTTTATATAATAGCATTCATGAAAATTATTATGACGATTTCAATTGCGATATTATTTAAAGTTATAAAAGACACAGTGTAAAACTGCAACGTTTCACTAAAATCTGTCAAGTTGTTTTTATTAATATGTACAGTAAATATTTTATTTTAAGTAAATATTTATATAAAGAAAATGTTTTACGTCAAATTTCTTCAAATTTTTTTACGCTTTTGCCAAAAAGAAAGGTTATATTATTATTAACACAAAAGCTAATAAGTTGCATTGTGTGGATCTATGGATAGACACTTAAGAAAGTTTTAAAAGTTCTTTATTTTTAAATAACATGTATCATTTCCGACCAAAATATTTGTTTTACACTTATTTATATACACACACACACACACACACACATGCGACGAACAAATCCTGTTTAAAGTAATAGAAAAACAATAATTAAAATGATTTAACATAACTTAAAAATTAAAAGGTGTAATTTTAGATATTTTTAGGTAGAAGAAAAATTTGTCAAGCGATTTTATTGCTTGCAACCATGAGATTTCTTTTGTGTGGGTATTTTTAAGAAGTTTTGGAAGGCTGATATTGGAGATATTGAATAAGTTAAATTAAGAAAATGCATTTCTAGCAGTCCTGAGTTAATCAAAAATGTGCATCAGTGACTAGGTTAAATGTGTGCGTGCATAAATAAAAATTGTGATTATGTGAATATATTAAAATAATACGATAATAACAGCAAAAGTAGGAAAATAACAATTGCTATTTTCCATTTTTCTAACTAATATTTATCATATTCGCCATTGGACAACTTGTATTTGCTTTGGAGTAGTCAAACGCTGTTTTGTAGTCCAAAATAAAATTATAAATTGTTATTTAAATCATTATTAGGGATGCAATCAACAGTTTAACCAATAATTGTAATAAAAGAGTCATTGAGACTTATTTATAGTAATCTTAATTATTTTTTTATATATTCAGTGTATGCATATTTTTAATATTTTACAATAGCTACAAATAAAAATCTTTAAATAGTTTAACTGATGGAACATTTTTGATATCAGAAGATTGTTGCAGTAGAGCATCCATCTCTTAAGCATCGACCTTTATTTTTCGGTAGCAATTTTTTATGAATTTTGTATGTGCATCTTGCTAATCGCTTGTAGGTTTGTCGTTATTTTTGTTGCAGCTCCGTTTGGCATGGAAATAAATTGAAAGGTTAGTAATTTAAATATTTTTAGATTTTCGTTACTCAAATAGAAAAAAAATTGGAAACTTTATGAAATCACTGACGTCTCCGTCCGTCTGTCCGTCGGTCAGGACCGTTAGCGAATACTTTTTTTTAATGTCGTGAATTTAATTTCGTGAAGTTACCCCCAACGTAATAATTGAAAAAGCAAGGATAACAGAACTTCAAAACAATAATAATTTTTCAGAATTTCGTGTTAAATCGTCTTAAAGACTTTGTTGAAAATATACCACAAAAAATTAAGATGTACTCTTGCTTTCATTTTCACTGTCGCGCTTTCGTTAAACTTTTATAATTGCTTTGCTAATAGTTCCAATTGACAGTAACGCCTCGAATTTCCTTTACTTTAAAAAATAGTTCAATTATTTTTTTTCCTTTAAATTTCAGCCTTGAGAAATTAGCTTAATTAATACCCTACGTAGAGCAAAGTGTTTATCTGTTACTCATTAACAACTAATAAATGAGACATGAAAACAAATGAAACACTAGAATTAGAACTTTGTTAAAGCATAACAATTATTATTATTTCTTACTCTGAATATAGCGATTGATGTCGCAGGGATTGATGTCGCAGGGATTGATGTCGCAACAGAGGTAAGCCAAATTTATTTTCTTACTTAGTATTAAACGACGAAATTATTAATTTTTAGTTTAGTGATCTGAGCGTAAATTAAATAGAATATTTTTACTAAATATATCCATATTTTAATTGATTATATATAGATTATAGCACATTTAATACTATATTGCATGTTTAATACATAAATATGCATTTAAATTTTTATTCTCGATATTTTGAACTATTTGATTATTACACGTTTATAATATAACTTCGTACTACCTGAGTAGAAGTTGGTATTATAAACTTAATTTGTTACAAAATAAACTTTCCTTTATTAGGGGTTACATCTTTGTCAAGTGTGATTTCTATATCAGTTAAATTTGATATATATTTCTCGACATTTTTAAATGGATATACCTTAAGACGATTTCATTACATAATTAATTGAGGAAAACGTGAACTAATTTTTTACTTCAACATGTGAGTTTAAGAAAAGAAAAATTGTTTGTATTGTGAAATTTTTATTGCAAAATTAATGTTGTATATTTTACTTAGGGCATTTTTAATATACATGTATCCCTTTTTCGTTTATCTCCAAATAATTAAATTTATTGTATTCGTACAAGCAAAGGTAAAGTTCAGCAGAACTGTAGTTTCATTATACGTCATGTTCATTTATATTTGGTCGTCACGTAATTACGTTTGGGGATATGTAAAGGTAATGCGATTCCAAGATAAATATTTGTCTGATTTTAAACCACTCAAATGATTAAACTAGTCAATACATGGTGATTTGGATCATGGAGGTTGTTTTGCATTTTTTTTTGTATATTCAGGTGCACTGTAGTGCATAATTTTCTATTATCAATTTCGTTACTTATTCATTCACCAACATAAATTGAATCAGTTACGAAATGAAATGAGTATTTAGGATACTAATGCGATAAAAATAGAAATTGTTAGTTAGAAATTGGATGAAAGCAGATCTTCATACTTGCGAAGTAGGTTTCTACGGTTCTGTGTAGGTATTGCAAAAATTTCTCAGAAGAATTTAATGCAGTTATAGTTTTCTATAACCGCAGTAAATTCTTCTGAGATTTATCTATTAATTTTCTTCTTTCTTATCTTGAAAATTATCTGGTTACAATTAAATGAAACTACGTGATGTAGTATTATTTCTACTTTTTTTAAATTTCTTTACCACGACCTAAGTCATGGTAAAGAAACCTAGGTCGTGGTGAAGAAATAAAAAAAAAGTAGAAATAATACTACATCACGTAGTTTCATTTAATTGTGAATAATGAATTTCTACAAAATTAACGCCAAATATATTCAATATTATCTGGTTAATTTTTTTCGTTAAATAACAAAAAAATAACTAGATAAATTTAGAATCAAACTCATTTCGTGTTATTATTCGACATGGATGGCGCTGACTCCTTTTTAGGGTTCAGTATATAAAAAAAAACCGAAACGCTACATGATCATTTATGTATCTGCTTATCTCTCTCTCACAGCCTATTTTCTAAGAATTCTTTTCAAGTTAAACATAACAAAATAATATTAAAATATGTTAATCTGCGTGTTTGCTGTAGTAAACACTTTAAAATATTTATATAATAATTTTATAGAGGGAAAATTAAGTGTGCGAAAAAAAATTGCTATGCATTTACCATGTGGGTCTTAGTTTGAAACGACTCAATAATTGTTTTCACAATTTTAAGAAATTATGCACAAAATTGTCCGAAAAAGTACATTTCCTCCAAAATTACTAAACCCAATATCAGCAAAATTGGGTTCCAAGAATCGAAGTAATCGTACTTAAAAGAGACTCAATAAAAAAAGTAAAGTTTCATCAAAAACATTGTGGTAAAAAAATTAAGCTTCTCTTTAAAAAGTTATCCCTTCAGACCAGTGAGAAACAAGTTAACCAAATTTTTGTGGACTTTTAATGAATTAGAGATGGGTAAGTGAGAGCTTTGTTATATTGTTTGAGTATATTTTATAATAAATCTATCAAAACACTGAATTTGGCAATGATTTTTCCTCTATTAGAACATAGCTGCTTTTACTTCGCTGCTTTTTATTGCTAACTTTTTAAAGAGGAACTTAGCCCTTTTTACAATAATGTTTCTGACAATATACTTTTAGTAAAGCTTTGTAGGAGCTTGGCTGCTTTTACTTCGCTAACTTTTTAGACTTTTGCTGCTAACTTTTCAAAGAGAAAAATCGGCCCTTTTAACAATAATGTATTTGATGGCAATCTTTTTGGCAATATTTTTTTGATACATAAATTATTTTACCGGTATTCTCAATGTTTTTTTACGAAAATTCACGTGAAATTAAATTCATATTTCAATTTATTCTATTACTACTTTCCAAGACGGAAGAAAATGCTTTTTAGATAAGCGGATAGCAAGAATTTATGGTAAATGCTTAAATTTTAAACTACTTTCAATTCTTCAAACGTTTTCGTCCTACTTTTATTAGTGATGAACCTGTATTTCACGGGGCTGGTCAATAACACTTAAATTCATAATTTTCTTTACGTGATATCCTAAATGTTTTAGCTATGTAGGAAAATATTATTTTTTAATATTATTCATATTTATTAAAAAATTATTGATATTTCAAAGCATCCATCTGGAAATTATTCCGCATAATAATTTAAAATCGTTGTTTAGAGAAAGCTTAGAATATTTTTATATATAATAGGTTTTTTGCATGAACGAGATAAAAACAATAACCTTTTTTAGGGTTTCGTACCTTAAAAAGCAAAACGGAAGTTTTATAAGATCACTCACGTGTCTGTCAGTACGTTGTTACAGCCGTTTTATTTAGATAGTGTTTACATAAATACTTAAAATTTGGCAGAGTTATAAAACACATTAAACTGCACATATCATAAAAGCTGAAATTAAAAAATATACATTTGGAAATTTTATGGAGGGAAAATAATGCATTCCAATTTTTTTTAAAATTCCGCATACAGTGCGAGATATCGTTTGAAAAGGCTAGTTATAAGGATCTCAAAAACCTTTTTTTCATAATTATATGTGGTATATCTTCTACGATATAGAGAAAATATGCAAAAAAATTATACTATTTTAAAGCTTTTATATGTTAAGAAAATATCAGTTTTTTTATTAAATTCTATTTGTTAACGTTCATTAGACTTCTTGAAAAGAATATTGTCATTAAGTAGATCTCTGAAGTATGTTTATATTTGTCAATTATATATTGTCATATCAAAGAAGTTCATGGTAATTATAAAATGACATAATTAGTGACATAAACAGAAACACTCATTGCATATGAAAATATTGCTAAAATTGACACTGGTAGGGGATGTGGATTCAATTTTCAAAGTATTAAATAAACATTAACACAAACATTGTCAAGACTAATCCAGTTGTTGATTTTTTCTTTAGTAATACCATTATAGGAACCTTATATATTTCATCGATGCTAATACATTTTTAGTTTGTGTGTATACTCATGTCTCAATATCTGTGGATACCTTTATCCGACTTGATACGATATTTTTAAATGTAATTTCAACCAAGTTATTGAATAATACTAAAACTGCTTAAGGATGTTACTCATTACATTATATTAAATGATAATTTAAATAGGCAAAATGAACACATTTCTTAGCAAATAAATGCTTACTTAAATTAATCCCAGTGTTACTGCGCTACTTAACTGAACAGTGCGAACAGCGAATCCCTCCAGTAACTAAATATTAGGATAGACACATTTTATTTTATGCCTAAAATAAATTCTGTTATACGTTTAGAAAAAAACACTGATATGGAGACCATTTTTGTCATTCATTGTTATGAATAGAATAATTGTATAAATAAAATTAAGAAGAATAAAATTAAAATTAATTAGTAATTTATAGTTTAACGAACTCTGCACCAATTGATTTCATTTTAAATTTTTACTAGCTACGAGACATGCATTAATATTGTTCACAATTGTAACTTAATACACTATTACCAATTCCATTACTTTTACCACTTCCGAGTCACTATGAGATAAGAAATATTTATAAAAAAATTCGGTGGAAATGTCCCTATTAATATTATAATAATATTAATTTTCTTGTTGTAACATACAAATTTATTACTTAACAATTTCACAACTACTTCAGTACGCACCCCATAATATCACAATATTATAACCGTTTACTATATATTCTCTCTTTATCTTTTTTATTGAGTTATAATTTTGTTCCTTCTATCAAATATAATATTTGAATCACATTTCCTCCTAGTTGTTGAAAAAACAGAAAACAGTAATACGTTAATAGAAAAAAAATTGTATTGAATCGTGGTTATAATTCTATATAACAATATAGTAGAGTTCAGAACTTTTCTTCGAATTTAAATTTCCCTGATATTAAACATTTCAAAAATTCTGTAATGTTACAGAGTTTAGAATTTTTGTCAAAAAGTTCAAAACCACAGTAATATAAATAACTTTTGTGTATTATGATAATGCTCTGACAAAATTCACTTTTTTAATACTACTCGTACCTCACGGGTTTAGTCGCGTGAAATTCGGAATGAGAAAAGTTATTACAATTCCAAAAATATTAAACGTAATGAATTTCAGTAGAGTGTATTTGTAATGAATTTAATTACAAAAAAAAACAGTCGATGTTATTTTATATAATCGTTTTAAAAAAGTTATTATTTTTGTCAGATTGACATGATATATTCATGATGAAAATTACTTTTATTGTTTTGCATTATGTTTATAAATTTCATTTTATATTTCGTTCAATCCTAATTGTTATTCAATGAATTTTCACATTCTAAAAAATACCAGTTTTGCTAAAAATTATATTCTATCTTTGTGACGTCAGTCTCTTTTAATACGATAAATATTCGTAATGTGAGGTTTGAAATTCAACTCAGAACAGAATTTTTTCATAATAATTTTAAGTACACGGATTTAAATTTCAACTCCGAACATAAGTCGCTATAAAAAATAGACCCCTTAAATATATTACGGTAAACATTTCCATGGTACCCTATCAATATATATTGCAGAATTTAAGCTGCTTATGTGTAATATTTTGAAGTTTGGTAAAATTAAATGTAATTGAATCGAATAATTTTCTTGTATATGTATATAAATATATATATATATATATATATATATATATATATATTTATATATATATATATATATATATATATATATATATATATATATAGCTATAGATATGTCTTCATGTGATTGTAATTGTAAAATCAACCCAAAAATTTGATAACCATCAATACAACAATTTAATTTACATAACACGCCTTACATGAGCACGCTGGTTGTTAAATTACAATGCATAAACTAACAAGATATTAATCAGCAGAGAAATTCAAAATGAAAATGAAATGCAATTCAAATTGAACCAGTACTTGAAATATAACTTGACGTATACGGGTGCGGCATGTAATAGTAGAAGGGCATGCGGGTTAATTTATGATCGCTTTGACTCCGTTGAAATCGGTACAGCGAGAGAGGTGAAGTTGTTAAACTTATCTCAGCTCATATCATACCGCTTGTACTGATATTTCGCAGGAGCGCTATTAGGATGTTATTGGAAAGGTAAAGGATTACGACAAAGGCATTTTAAAAACGTATATTTTTCTATATATTTAAACCGATATTTCATGTAAATATTCTTATTACAAATGAAATGCGTGTTTGGCAATAATGCCTATTCTGTAACATGTAAATATACGTATAGATTCTTGGCTATGGGGCCCTTTTTCACTTGCCTCAAGCTCAGGCAGTAATAAACGCGCCACATTTTATGATGTCTTTTTTGGTTTTTACATATGATGTTTATTTCTAGAATACATGAAGCTTTAAAATAAAATCATTAAAAGTTTGATTCGACAAACGTAGGCAACGTTCCGTATAATAGTTCTATTAAATCATTACCTTTTTTATCTTTTTCGGTACTGAGTTTCCCAAATTTTCTACAGATTATAATTTATTTTCTACAGATGTTTTGAAATATTATCCCCTTCTCACTTATTTGTTTCTTCCCATTAAAAAAAACGGTCCAATCCAAAGAACTTACGCGATTATGGTTTCAAACCGTTGCGTACATATGCAAAGGCGAAACCTTTTTTATATTTTGTAACATAGAAATGTAGCTATTTTTTTTTCGCTACTTTATTTCATATGTTCGACTTTAATATAAATTTAAATATTTGAAATTGTATTTATTCGTAAAACAAGTGTTTAAAGTAATTTGTTGTTAATAATTTTTATTAAATATGTTCCTTATCTGTTTTAGGAAGGTCTACTATTGAGAAACGTAGGTATTTTTTAGATTTTTAAGAATTTAATTGAAAATCAATATTTTGACGACCAAATGACTTTGTATCTAAATAAATTTTTATTTAATATCCTCGATTAAGACGATAACTTTTCTCCCAAATTTAAAATAATTTTTTTGTCACCTATTCTGTCATTACTTCTCAAATATATACAAAATATCAAGTTTTATATCAACTAGTATCTATGAAAAATACATGTGAAAGATAGATATAACAAATTGATTATTTGAAATTTGGTTGAAGGATTTATTAAAAACGATAATTTTATTGTAAAATGTATTTTTTTCAGTTGATATAGTAAAATGGTAAGTTAAATATTTATAATATTTATTTTATAATACCTTACCCTTCTATAAACACAATGAATAAATTAATCGTCTTAGTGATGAAGAGAGTCAATCCAGAATTTCAGTTAAATCTAAATTTAAGGTTTCCTTCTTAGTATGTATCATCAATATTAAGCGGACAATATAATATTTAATTAAATATCATTCATATTTTTTTGTATTACTTTTTCTCGTGACCTAAACAACACTTACACAACCCTAACAATCTAAACAACTAATTAGTCTACCAACTCAAGGAGAGCTTGTGGTTTAGAGACGATACATTCAACCGTTGTCGTTGTGTTTTCTTGAATAGTGGTTTACTAATTCAACTTAATACTTTTGCTTGTATCTAAATAATGCTGTATCGCAATAATAAAACATAATATTTGCGATGAGAAACACAAACGAGATATAATATTGTAACCGAGGTCGCCATTATCGCGGTGCATTTAGCATTCAATCGACCAAAGAGTAAAATATACGTCATGGGGCCAATATTAAAATGCGAGAAATTTTGAAATATTCTACAAAATATACCAGAAATTTTTCTGTAGAATATTTTAGTATTTTTAAATTTTCAAATTTATTTCAAATCTCGTTAAGTAAAGTCTCCCCAAGAGTTTATTTGGTATGGTGTAATAAAAACATTTACGTGATAAATAATTCGCAGTGGCGGTAGAATAATTATTTTATGCTTTTATTTTATGGTATGCTAATTTGTATTTGCAAAAAAAACTATTTCGTTATTTTTAAAGAACAGTTATTTGCATATCTCTTTCTTCTTCCATCGCAGTACTGGCCGCAGTGGCCTCCTACTGCGGCCTTCCTTTAATCTATACCAATCCTCCCGATTTTGTGCTTTTTCCAACCATTTTACTCGAGCTTTTTTTTGATGTCATCATACCAACGCATATTTAGCTTTCCTTGTACGCGGTTTTCAACTCACGGTTTCCGTATCACGAGCGCTTTGAATAACGATACTTAGTTTCAGGTGACGTGGTCAGCACATTGCTACTTAAGCCTTCCAATACGTTTGATGATGTCCGCAACCCTGCTCTGCTCTCTGAGATGCTTCGGTCTCTCAGCCTCACCACCAACATTTTATTTTCAATTGTTTTCGAAGCCAGTCTGAACTTGGTATTTGCATATATGGAAATTTAATTAATTGTTTAACTTTCAGTTGTTATATTAATTGAACGTAAATGGAAGTCGTAAAGGGATAAAAGGACTTATTAAAATGGTACCTGAAGATGACTATTGAACTGCTTTTATAATTAAAGGAAAAAAATATCCAATGCCAACAAATTAATTTCCAAACAGTTTTAACATTACTATATATGTAACATTACCACATATAATAATATTACGGTATTAGTAGAAACATTATGAATTTGCTATATTGTTAATACCGTGGTATTAATAGATACATGAAAATTTGTAAAAAAACAAAAATAATATTAAATTTAGAGAATATATGATGAAGGATTGGATAGAAATTTTAAACGGATAGAAAAAAACTCGTATGCCTTGTGCAGCCAATGCATAGATTCGTGCAGAATGTAAAACGCGCTAACCTTTTCCGTATTTCGGAACTACGACCGTATATTTTTAAAATTTATTCAGCAAAATATACGCATATCCCAAAAAACTGTGTCAAGCCAAAGTCTGCCAATGCACAGATTCGTTCAGAATGTAAAACGCGTTAACCTTTTCCGTATTTCGGAACTACGATTGTATCCGTATTAATTTTTGAACTACAACGTATATAAAAAATACGAAAAAATAAGTTTTAAAAAATTCTTCAGCAAAATATACGCGTCCCCCAAAAAACTGTGTCAAGCAAAAGTACGGAGGCAGAAACATCAAGGCCTTTCCGAAATACCTACAAGTATGTATATTCAGTGATTTTTTATAGTTTCTTTGTTGTAATATTTTTTTTGCATTTTTTAGCCAAATTCATAAAATAAAACATGTTTTCTTGTGATATGAATAACCATGATAGAAACTGGTTTTTTAAACTACTAGCTAACGAACTAACTTATTCGGGATAAAATATTCACTTATATATGTACATTTTAACATAGTGTCAAAAACTAACAAGGACACAATTTATTCTCAACACCAGGTTTTGAACCTAATTTTGAAGTCATTTAAAAAAATTCACATGACTTCTTTTCTAGAATTTACTTCAAAAACCTTATTGAATCAGCTTCTTGACTGAGAAATTTGATATTCCTATCTTCATGAAGTAATCTTAAAAACAGATCCAAAATATAGTAAGTGAAAATTATAACTTTTGTCTCTAATTAATTAAATTATTAAAACTACTTAAAAATTATCCGAAATATATTAATGTCAATAAAAATATATTAATTTTTCATAGGTGTGACTATCGTGTTTCCTCAAAATTTTTTCTCAATTTTTCCAAACTTCAAATTTTGTTGATTTCATATTTAAAAGTTAAGTGGACTTCGAGACAAAGGAATCCAAGCTATAAGTTCCGCCAAGGCTTATCTATTTCCCGAATTATTTGTTAGGAACCATAAAAAATGTATGTAAAACTTCCCTTTCAAGCAATCTGAGATTTGAAAGGTGCCAGTTAATTTTGTAATTTTAATCTGTTTAGTGGCCCAAACTAAAAATTAAGTTATATATCTGATGTTTAAAATATTTTTCGTTTCAAATTAAGACTAATCCTCCAAAAACTTTCGTCTAATTTCTAGAAATTTAATTTCATGTAGACGATATGATTACTGGAGCATCGCCATACAATTTATTATTTTATTAACCCTTTGAATCCTCCTTCCGAACTTAAAAATATGAATCACAGACGGACATGAAATTTACAAAAAATTTATTTTACTACGTTTATTGGTTGCTCGCTTTTGTAAAATATTTTCAACTAGTTATGAAAGCAGTTTGAAAAAAAAGAATATATATATATATATATATATACATATATATATTTATATACATATATGTACATATATATATATATATATATATATATATATATATATATATATATATATATATATATATATATGTATATATATAATTGTTTTCAAAAACATTCGAGTACGCATTAAATAAGATATCAGGAAAATATAAGTAAATACTAATTATAAGATTTAGTAATTGTCTATTTATTTCGATTACTTTACTCCAATAACGTACTGAAATTGCCAAAAGCTATATATTTTTCTTTACATAACCATGAAAAATAATAATAATTATACTGATAACAGTTCTTTTTGCCGGACTATAATAGAAGAAGGGCTACGAATTTCACGGGCTATATGTGTATGTATTTGGTGCTTTTCAGTTATTTTTTCCGTAGTCAGGTTTTAGTTTTTCATCTTGTTTAATGAGTTAAATTAATATACTGTAATTTAATTGGTGAGGTTTACTAATAAAATGGAAAATTGTTTGAAAATTAACTTCTAACGATTCTGTGCTGAAGATGAATAAATATATGGATGTGCATATAGTGACGCTTCCTTATTTATTATAAGAGATCAATATATTAAAATGTTAATAAAAGTATAAATCTAAAATCTATTAAAAATATTCGGTGGAAACTTTATGAAAATTTTGTCATGCGTAAACATACACCGAACTTTGTAAAGTCCTTGAACTCAAAATTTATTAAATTTACAAGGATTTATCCCAGGTTTCATTGTATTTACAAGTATCACCGCGTTTAGGGGCACATTTTCACTTAAATAATGTTGGCATGGAATTATAATATTCAACAGGGATAATTTTATCGAGAAGCAAAGGACTAACGAGAAAGTAAATTCGCACGTATCCCGAAAGTATACCCCTGTTTAATGAGTGAGTAACGATGATGGTTTTAATGAAATATGAGGTTTGTCATAAATTGCGAGGAATGTGCGTCAGCGGCCATTGATATTTGAATCAACTTATGTGGGTTGTTGTAAAGTCCTTTATTTAAAACTGAACTTTGTTTAGTTTACATATGATGGGCAGATACAATATGTACAACGTATATTCATAAATTTACTTGGAATTCAAATTATGTCTTCTGTGTTTAATTAGCATTACAGTCTGGATACGTATACAAATTCAGGAGAGAAGTTAGAATATTTTGAGTCAAGTACATTGCTTATAAGTAGTTAACTTCAATCTATATCCTATTAAGTCAAATAAAATTAGGAAATTTGTATCTTATCTCATATATTTTATTTCTGTGTTGGAACCGCATTTATTGGAAATTTTATTGTGCAGGTAAGAATAGTCCATAAATGAGATAGGAACTTAATGAAATGTTTTTTGGTTGGGAAAAGTGTTAATAATTATCATATAATAGATCACTAAAATAGTATGGTAGAATAATTAATAATAAAAAAATTACTTTTTGATTTGATATATGTATTTTAATATGTAAGGTTTGAACGTATATATATATATATATATATATATATATATATATATATAATAAGAAAATGCACATCTACGCTAGCTGTTACTTTCAATTGACATAGAGAAAATAATGTATTGAAAATTAGCCATTGTGCAAAACTACACTAAACTGAAAAATAACGGTATAATTGTATTGCGATTATAATTTATGAACTGAAAAATTAAGTCTTATGCGAACATTTGGCTTCATCCACAAAATATTTTTAAACTTTTAGCATACACATTAACTATTATAATGCTCAATTACGAATTAAATGGATAGTAAAATATTTAAAATTGCATCAAAATATTAACGAACATTTACCAACAGCTTGTTGAACGTTAAATGTTTTGAGAACTGGTGTTCAAATGGATATCAATGAAAAAATATACGACAACTTCTGTTTATTCTCCCTTTCTCAACAACTAAAATGATATTTGAGTGTTAAGTTTCAAACAAAGTTTCTTTAGTTTAAAATCAAGAAAATAATACGAACCGAGGCTTTGTAATATTTTTAAAAAATTAAAATTTATGAAAAGGTGAAGACTTTATATATTTAAATTTCCTTTGAAGAAATTAAAAAAAACTGTTATATTTTAAAGGTTTAAAGTTAATCTCTTCCAAACATTATTTATCGAATACTCAATCATGTATCTGCTATCACCTTTGGGAGTAAATTGATGAATACACTTCTAAAGAGTTAACGAATTATTTTGAAAAATTTTACGGAAAATCGCTATGATTAAAATAATATTAAAATACGAATTATGTACTGGGTCGGTACTCAATTTCATTAGGGCCCGTTGTTAAAACTCTTTTTTTTCACATTACATATTTAAGCGCGAACACCGTTAACAAAATTATTTTAGTTAAGAATTTTTTTGGCAATTTTATAATAGGAAGCCTTCGTTTACCAAATTTCAACGAGACATTTGCCGTGAAAATGTAACTAATTTTAGTCAATATCTTTAAGAATTAGAATACATACACTAGGTTCAGTTTTATAAGAATTCTGCTCTCACTGTTCATCAACGTCAACTCAATATTGATCATTAAAATATTAACCGAAAGAAGAAATGTTTTAATTTTTTCAATTTTTTAAGCGATTTGTTTGCATAGTAATTTGCATTATTACGATTATTACGACATATTTTATTGACGGACAACGAATTCTTTAAAGTGTCGACAAACATCCGATCTAAAACGTTCATAATTAAAGAGTCAAACGTGTTATGTAATAATATAACTTCGATTGAATTTAAATTTATCAATTATTTTTCTGCTTTCTGTTTAATATTTTAATAGAGTTTCAAAATATTGGTGCTTCAGGAAAACAGTTTAAAAAATTAAAAATTGTATCGAATGAACCAGTGCTAATTGTATTCTAATTCTTAAAGATATGGTGACTAAATTAGTTACATTTTCATGATTAAATTATGGAGTAAACGAAGGCTTCCTGAGTTATAAAATTTATTGAAAACTATCTGCAATATGGTGCCCGTCCTGTTACACTATCACTCAGTTAAATAAATTCGTACCGATTATGTTTAGCCTTCTGAAATAAATATTTATTTTTAACTATTTATTTAATTACCCTCTAAGTTAATTTTATTTTAATATTATTTGCACCTATCTTTGAGAAAAAAGATAGTGGTGTACGAAGAGCCGTCTACACCTCAACTCTGGTTTATTCCATTTTCCTCTGAGCCATTCAAATTATTTCCCTTTAACGTCACTATATTTGTTAAAATTACAGTAATTAAATATTTGGTCTCTTGTAATGACAAATTCGTTAATCGTTAAATTCAATACTAATAATGCTAACGCGTTACCGTATACATTCACTGCAAATAAACTATATTCCGATGTCATTATAATTAAACAGATTAATAGTTAAATACAGTAGAAAATTGAAAATTAAGAAACATTTTTTTTTACAATATACAGCGTAACAAAACAAAGTCCTTAATCATAAAGAGCACAAAATATTTCCTCACAAAAATAAAAATTTTGGTTATATTTATTTCTTACCTGAATTTAAAATTTAATATGTCTTGGAGAAAATTGGTTGAAAAGAATATGGAAAATAATCGTAACATCTCAATCTCGTAAAGATATTATAAGTGAAGGAGATTTTGTAAAAAAACAAAGGTCTCTCTCGGATTAAGTTTTGAAAATGTATTAACAAGACATAACTTACGGTTAGGAAATTCCAAATTTTCGAAGCTGATATTGAGATAACTCTAATTCTGTGGACAATTTTTTAGAAGCATTTGAAGATGACTTCAGTCGTAAATTTTCAATCGTTTAAGTTGCGACAAGAAATTGGAAACATGATCAAAATTCTTAGGCCGATGATGACTTGTTTAAATATTCATACTAATATTGGGATACCATATATTTTCTTGCCAATTAAAAGTAACACTATAGTTTACTAATATAACCGTTTACTTTATTATTTGGTCGATTCTCGAGGATAGTCCGCAGAATAAGGAAAAAATTAAAACCATAGATTTGTGGATTTTTGTTGACAGGTAACATATAATCCTATTATACATGATCGTTTTGTCATTTAATGCTAACTGGGATAAAATAGATAGATTGAAATTTGAAACTAATTTTGAATCGTAACCGATGACAGTTTATAGGGACACAAACTACATAAATTTTGTCATTAGCAGAGTGGATATTCTTCATTTCAAGAAGTATCTTAGCTTCTTGTGGCAATAAAAAACTAGATTCTCAAAACAGAATTTTTTTAGTTCTTCAGTTTCGTAGATACAATAAATATTTCATTATATTTTTATAATCAAAATGTAACATGAAAAATATAAATAAATTGTTCGCGGATAAAATAAATTTTATTAAATTTATGGGGTGATTTAAAAAAAAATGTATACACAAAAATTAAGCAGTAATACATGGCCAATGTCCTAAATATACAGTGATAAAAACAAGACAGCCGTAAAATATCAAAGAAACATTTTATTGCGTGATTCCAAGGTAATTCCTTATTTCGAAGACATTTAGTATATGGGTATAAGTAAAGAATAATTCGTTGCTTCTGAAAACGAAGTTTTATTTTCTCTTTCAAAATAACGAATTAATATATACATATAATAAAACTGTAACAGAATGAAATTTGTAAAAGGAAAATATTTTAAAGAGCGATTGATTTAGCGTATAGAATAATAATAGGACCCTGAAAAACTGTTTTTAGAATTTTTGTCTGTCTGTCTGTATGTCAATTTGTTCTTCAGTCACGCAAAATCTACTGAACGGATTTTAATTAAATTTGGTGTGGTAATAGATTATACCCTCGAGCAATAGCTATACAGCATAATTTTTATCTATATATCACAGTTATAATATTTTTTGTTATTATTACGACATTGGCACAGCTAACGCAATATCAATCGCATTTAACTTTGCATATTAGCATTAAACTTTGTTCTCATAGATATATTACGGTATGGTACTGCCAACACTACCTACTTCATCCATTGTCAATATTGTTCTTACGATGGTTATTTTAAGTAATAAGCACTAATGAAATTCACGCGAAAGAAGTCGAGGGCACAACTAGTAAATAATTGAAATGAGTTCAAAGTTTACTGCGTTCCACTATGAGATATATTTTCCTACCCTCTTGATATATAATATAATAATCAAATTTTTTACCTTGACGAAGACAAGCGTGATTATGAATACTGAAATTATCAAAGTTTATATTTTTTTCTCCGAAATTAAACATAAAAATGAAGTATTTTATGTCGATTTGACTAATTTTGAGAGATGGAATTCATTATATAAAGTACGGCTTCCAGCTAAAATTTAAATCATTATAAGTAACGAAGACTAAAACTAAAAAAGAATGCAGTGCAATAAATTTTCACGTTTTTTTAAAATTCTGTCTGCATTGAAAATGAGACAATTCTTTTATTAACAATTTAAAATAACATTCCTTTGTTAGTACATTTCTTATTAAATAAAATAGCAAAATATCGATTTTAATTGAAACATCCAAGTTAACATACTACACAGCTTACATTTGACATATTTACGTTATTCATGTAAATGGACATTTCTTCAAATTATGCTCCTTTTGAATCCAAACTATTCTACCGCTTCTCTTATTTTCTCCATTATTAGGGTCTTCCGTCTCTGTGAAAACCCTTTTTCCTCAGTAACTGCTTGAGATATAAAATTAAAATTAATATCGTATACCTAAAGCCTTACATTGCTGTTAATTTGAAGTTTTTTTCGTTCACACAACAAAAAGTATGGCACCTTGAAGAGTTTTTCTTTATTCGTAGTCTTTTTATTCTTAGTCTTACTAATTGATAATTAAAACTTATAGAGGACTTCCCGTCGATCTGTAATGTTGAAAGTCGGCATAATTTTATAGCTCAATTCCAGGTAAAAATGCAAAAACAATTAACTATAATTTTATGTGGAATTACATATTTTTATAATTAATTTGTAAGCAATAAGTTTTCATTGCAAAAAATGAATATTTGTAAGTAGTTTTATTTGAAGTACTCTGTATCCTTAATTAATTATTAGTGCCTGTATGTGTACAAAGTCTTCGTAGTATGAGTTCTACTCATAGGTTCGGTTCTACAGGTTTTTTAGAGTTTGTAGCGAAATTTAACCCTTATAATTCAATCAAGTCCGTTCGTCTATACATCTGTTAGAGCCCTGCAGTTTCTATAGTTTTTTAATTATGTGCATGAAATTCTTCTTTATATAAGTTCTTCTTTAAGATAGAAATGTTAAATTTTAAAATGCCTCCGCATACTAGTTAACTGGGGAAAAATTTCTTGCACATTCTATCAAATATCGTAGGTAAGAAATTTAAAAATGAAACAGATATTAATTCATTATTTTCAATTCTTAGATTGTATGTAAAATATTAAAGCTCAAAATGCCTCGTGTTCACTTTCTTTAATTGTTCAACCAATGGTTTGAACAATTCAAAAAATTATAAATATTTGAGTAGAACTTGAGTAGAATTTTCCAACTAGATTTTTTTATTAATCTTGAATTATGATATCTACTGAAGACTATTTTCTGTTTTTTCGACATGAAATTGAAGTATTTGTTATTTACCCTTTTTTGTAGTCTGATAAAATTGGCAAACGCAAATATGAAATCTTAAGGCAAAACATTTTTTTTACTTTTATGAAATCTAGAAAATAGTTTTATAGGAATTATGCTTCAACTATACTTTTGTATAATATATATATTTTGGAAGCGTGAGTCCAGAAAATGGTTCACCTCTTCCCGACATCTTAACTCACCACAATAACTTCTTATGTTGACAAAAAAATTCATACCTTCTCCCTATGAATAATAAACCTATTAAATGTTAGTAAAACTACAAATAAATGTTTAAACATTTGATGATGCATACTATTTTTAATAAGCTATTGTAAATATTAATATTAATTTTGGTGTAGCCGATTATATTTTTACGGTAGAAATAAACTTGACTTAGTATAGTCACATACCTATTTAAATAGTTAATGCGGGTAGATTAAAATAAAATTTCAGTGAAGTACTTATTAAATTATACCTTCCCAATATTTTTAGTTTTTCAATGTACTTACTTAAAAATGAAAGGGGTGAAACATGGTGCAAAAGGTTTTGATGACCCATATCACACGAAAGAGATGCAGGATCAAATGGTCACCCCTAATTTCGGCGCATGGAGAGGTAATTTAATAAAATATTTAAGGGTACAGGGTATTTCTATTAAACCTTTGACAAATAAATATGTTACTTTTAGGCATTTAAAAATATTGTCTAATGTACTTTCCACAAACGTAAAATTACTATAGCTGACTATTGTAATTTCCCTGCATGCTTAAAATAAACATATAGTAACTTTGTGTTTTATATGATTTTCTAGCTGCGGAAATTTTGGAGACTGGGAAGAGGGGAAGGGGAAAATTTTCCCAATATATTACTTATAATAATAATAATATATACTCCTTAGTAAGTATATATTACTTATATACTTACTAAGGAGTACACAGAATTCTGTGAGTTCGCGAACACGTTCGCGATCCTATGGTTATTCATAGTGAATTAAATATCCAGACGGAAAAATCGCGCCTTGCTCCATTGAGATTTTAATATGTGCAACAATGTATATTCGTAAAAAAAAAGATATAATTAAAAACAATTTTCCCCTGCTTGCAGAAATTAATTACAGTACATTGAAACTGTCAATGAAAGAAGCGAATGTAGAACAGTAAAAATATATTAATTTTTAATCTCTGATACTGTTGCTCTATGTAATATTGCACAATTTTATAATTTTTTTATAGGCTGATAGCCAATTTGTATTTATTAATTTGACTTGATATCTGTCGATAAGTAACGCACGCACTAGTCGGCAATTGGATGAGTGACCATTATAATAAAATTCCAGAAATTCAGTTCCCCCTGCTTAGAAAGGTATGTTAATCAGATGGTAATTGCTTAGTATAAAAACCAGCTTCCGACCAAAAGGCTCTGATTAAATATCTGACCTCGATTAAATGATAAAGGATAACGCTAAATTGAAGTGATTATGGGACATTTCTTATATTTTTCAATCTTTACTCATATTATAACTGTTTGTTGGTCAGTTTGTCATTAGGTTTGGCACAGCTTTGCAGTAACTTTCATATTGTTTGTTGGTTAGTTTGTCATTAGGTTTGGCCCAGCTTTGCAATAACTCTGCAATCTGGCATTTACTCTCTGCCAGTATCGGCAGCGTGTAATTTGCATAATGGTGTAACAGGTAGATACAAGAGGCTACTAATGTTATCAAAATTATGTTTGGATATATCTTATCCTATTACGCCTAAAGAGCTGAATATAACTTTGTTATTCTTGTTACGGTCATTCTTCATAATTTGAATTAATATATAGCTATAGACTTAAGTTTGTAACTATAGTTTTTTTAATCTGAAAAGTAGCACAATCTCTATATAATGAAAGGCAGTTTTTCTCTTACAATAAATATGTAGTACTACGACATGACAGTAAATTGCTCGAGGTTCATATTAAATATATTTCTCATGTATCCGCAGAATTAAAAATTAGCATGTAGATTAGTTACTAGGCACTCAAGACATTTTAGAAACATGAATCAAGTATGGTAAAACAACGCTCGCTTAGCTTACAGCATTATGTCGAGTCACAAGCTTCCGAAACGTCTACACAGCGTAAAATCTTTAGTAGAGACTATTCTGCAGGGTTAATACGAGTATAAAATCATTAACGGCGTGGACAGGCGATCCTCTAAATAGCACTCCATCTAATGAAAATGCGACAAGTGTTATACATATTGTGCTGCCCACACGCGATAATAGTTTACAACGGATTAGCGAAACCGACCGTATTTATGATAATAATAATCTCTTATATATAGATACTCATAATTTGTCGTGGTGAGGCCGGGTGCAATTTTGCAGTATTTAGCTTACAGATATCGATCCTACTATTCGCGTGTTTAATTATAACAAGAAGGTTGCTCTCTTTAAACCTTTATTTATAATTTTATAAACAATACATGATCACATCTTTCTCGTAATTATTGCAAATTATAAAGGAGCATAACTGTGTAAAAATTATGACAGAATGGTGTCTTAATTCTTCAGAGGGCAATGATTAAAGATTAATACAAATTTTAACCAGTCAAATACTATGGTAAATGCTATGGTTAATGTGCTATGGTAAATAGCTAATTAGAAATTTTGAAAAAAAAATTAAATTTTTAGAAGACTGACTGGTTCTATTTAAAACTCTTGTACAATCTCTTGTATGTCGGTAATCGCTCATATTTTATGATTCATCTTGAAAAAAAGAAAATTAAAAACTAGTAATTATAAGATTATAAGAAATATAGTACTGAACAAAATTTCAATTACATATACCTAATATTTTTGCGTCTCTATAGATAATATAATTACTAAATGCTTAACGCGCCATTCAGCTAAAACTATTCTTTCAAATTTGTGCCGCCATAAATATTTATAAGACCTATATATGATATTTTAAAACTAAATATTTTTTAAATACTTGAACAAAAAAAAATTTTTTTCTAACTTTAACTAGCTAAACTTGAAAATGGTAGATTAAAAAAAGGAATAGAAATAGAATTTTTTTTTTATTTTAAATCAACGGCTTACGCAATATTTGTTTTAGAAAAATGCGAAGATTAAAAATAACCCCTCAAACAGTATCAACTTGGTAACATACTCAGGACGTGATCCTTAATACTGTCATAATAATTATAATAATAATAACTACAAATTGCCAGTTTCACCATTTAATTAAAAAAAACAAAGGTTTGTAAATATCGTTTAAGTTTAATTTGGTGACGAAAAACATAGATAAAGTTGTACGTTGTTCTTCGATATAAAGTTACAATATTATAATTTATTTAATTTATTTGGAATTGCTGAATATAAATTGTAACAAAACACTGCCAGACTTCATCTGTATTTATGTGCTTTTTAAAGATAAAGATGAAAATATGCACATGAAAATATTTTAATGAAAATTCCATTATATAAGTCAAGTCGACAGTAAATTTCCACGAGAGTTCGTAAATATAATAAATATTAACTAGTAAATAATAACTTATATATACTTGTAGTAAATGGAATAAATACGTACTTTATTTTTAACTGGTTTAAATTATATTGTAAAACTAGTGTATATTTTAGTTTAAGATTTGCTGCTAAACTGATACAATCATAAGGCAGTAAAAAAGTACAAATCAATATAATATATACCATATTAGCGATATTGTCGATATATTACATTTTTAATTTTTTTTGGCATATGGTAGAGGGGATAGGTATTTTCCAAGATTTTGGAAATTTCCTTTCATTTCTTTTAGAAATTGCTTTATAGAACAAATCATATGTTATTCAGCTCAAATATAAACAAGTATTTATGATATCGTGATACACAATATTTTACTAAAGGAGAGAAATATTAAAATTGTTTCGAAAATTGTGCCGGTTATGATTGGATCAATATTACCTCCAACTTTGATACTGATTTGTACTGATAGTAACATTAATTTAATTTGGCTGAAAATGAATTTTATTCACAATAAATTTTACTCGTGGAATTAGATACAGGCAGACGCATCATCAGATCAAACTGAACTTAAGTAAAGGAGTTCTAGGTGGAGTAGTCATAATTGAATATATCTTCAAATATGGAGTGCTTAGACGGCGGAAATGAGTAAGTGGAACATATGTTTCTTGCCGTAATCCTACATATAGTGATTACATACGCAATACGTAAAATATACTAAAATTGAATATGATAACGGAAATTCAAACGTTACACCAAATTCTCCAACATTTATATTTTACAAATAAAATTTCACATTTTTCAGTATCGAGCAATTCAGACGTTTTAATTAGAGAAAAAAAATTTTGAGAGGTAACAACACCAATAAAAATGGCGCGCTTCTGTTAATAATAATTTAATTCGATATTTTAAAATTGCATAGTTAATTGAAAATGAAATTAAGTAATAGTTTTTATGTATAAAAATAATCCCCATTTGTTTCTTTTGCAGTTCAGTGATATTTTTATAGGTTGGAAAAGCACAAGCAGGCATTTGAAGCTATATTGTCATATAACCTTTCAAAGCTGCGTCTTAAATTGCACCGACAGCCGCGTTTTGATACTACGCATTTTATGCGTCGTTTTTGACACACCATCGCGCGTGTTCTCGCCTTCTGGAGTACTCATTATTCTAAGATGAGAACACTAATCTTAGTCTCAATGGATCTAACTTTTTCTGCAGAATATTCTCATCTGTAAATCTAACAGGATCTAACTTTTTCTGCGGAATATTGTCATCTGTAAATATAATTGAATCTTATTTTATTTGCGGAATATTGTGATCTGTAAATATAACTAAACCGAAATATATCTGGGGAATATTGTCAGAACTAAAAGCATTAGGCTAATTCAGATTTTTTTGTGTGACAAAAAATTTAGAATTTGGTTACGACTCAAAACATAAGAAATCATATAAATAAAATAAAATATACGGCTGTTGGATTAATTTTCTTGTGAAAGGTGTATTTATAGTTTATTTTATGATCATTTTATATTTTTGTTGATTCAAAAACCCTAAAAAGGTTTTTTTTCATTTGATCCAACTTTGTAATATATATATATATATATATGTATATATATATATATATATATATATGTGTGTGTGTGTGTGTGTATATATATATATGTATATATATATATATATATATATATATATATATATATATGTAAATTTTCTATTTACTGTACACATGTTGATAAATGTGCACGTGAAATACTAGATTTAGAGAATAAAATTTTTAAAAATAAAAGAAGGCCAGGAGTCAATTTTCATTCCGTTATATCGACATTTACACCATAATGATCAATTACTTATTTGGACGATGAGGCAGCGATGTAAGCGCCTAAATACAAAACACGATCAATGTTTAATGTTGAAAATGGAAAATCGTTTGCATCGTGCTACTTTATATAACGTAATTTTGTTACTTAATAACGATTTTCAAATTGTTCCACTTATTTTTTAGACAAATAAATTTTTTTTCGAAAATGAATTTAAAAATTTTTAGTCGCTATGCAAAACTCAAATACATACAAATATTTACATTTCTCTTACATCACCATTGATTGCAAAGGAAACACCGAGAAACTTTAATAATATTTTACAAACAAGTGGTGAAAAACTAAAAAAAGAACTCTTGAAATCGAATCAATATTTAACAGAGTAATTATTTAGTTATAATAAGGTTTAGTTTGATTATGTAAACAAAAGCACCTGTAGAAATTACTGTAGGAAAACACCTGTAGGAATTACCAGGATTTACTTTCATAATAAACTTAATTCGGTTTTGAAAAGTAAAGATTCAAGACAATGTCGTTTTCACATGCATCTTAAGTAATTGAAAACAAATTGAATTTTTAATAGAATTCTAAATATATTTCATCGATTTTTCAATGATTCAAAAAATTGTCATTTACTCTTTACATTTTTTTTTATAAAATCAAATGCAAAATAAAAAAGTCATTAAAATTTGATTAAAAAATCATTCTCGTTTTATGAATATCTGGTTTAAAAGGGACTATTATTTTAAAAATATTATTCCTGAGTATATATTATTAAGTTCAATTTTATTCAAACTTTAAAACAGATCGACAAATATAAACATAAAGTGAATGGACAATTCGAAAATTATCTAGTCTTAGTTATTTAATTTGGTTGAGGCTAAAATAATGAATTACGTAAGAACAGCGTGAAGACAAAATATAACTTATTTTTAAATGACCAAACTCAGGTTCTTCTCGCCAAGTAAAATCAAGGTTGGTTTTAATTACAAAGAGAACTGGAATAAGATTAACATTTTAAAACTATCTGTAATTGATAAAACGTTGGGCAACTGATATAATATAATAAAAATAGTTCAACACAACTATATGAGAATAATAAATCATAGGATTGAAAACTAGTAACAATTGTAAACACTCCTGTCTTGTCGTAATTCGAATAAATATAATACTGACAGCTGTCCACATCGTAATTCGAATAAATATATTACTAACAGACGATCAGCCATGAACCTGTTTTGATGGGCCTAACTATGCCCGTTATAAATTCAGAAAGGAATAAATAAAGATAACATTTAAAAATATAAAAACAAATTAAACTCTTTTAATGTTTTCTCCTACGTAAGGATATAAGTAGCGTCATAAGGAGACCAGATGACTGCATTCGTTTTGAGAATACTACAGACCAAAGATTTAAATAAAGCGATATATTAGATATAACGAAAATCAAGAGAACGCTGTACGTCAAATCCTAGTATCTTTCTCTTACTCGTATTTAGCAAAAATATTTTTAAAAATATACTAATTTTGTTGAATCAAATATTTTTAACAGACATATCGTATCGATATTCTGTACTTAAACTTCTAGTGACGTATCTTTTTCATAAATTTTCCTTAAGCGGTTTTGGGAAAATAGCAATATCTATAGAACTATCTAATATAAAATCCTAAAAAAATATTGTTTTTGAAATCTTGTAACACACTTTTTCGAATAACTATTACAAATGATATATGAATGGAAAAAAATTATTGAAATATTCGGGATAACACACTAAATTTCAAGTTTCTATGTCAAACGGTTACTGAAAAAGTTTTTGTGGACGTTTTTAGCAGTACTTTCTAATTTTCTTACATAAAATTCTAAAATAAATAGTTTTAAAATCTCTATAAATTCTTTTTCAATTGATGTTCCAGACGATACAAAAAAAATCGAGTACTTTATTCGTTCCCACTCAAAAGGTTCATAAAATATTATTGAGTGATAACTATTGAATTATATGTAGTTTTTCTCCAAACGGTTCCTGGGAAAAACGAGTATGAGCTACGGACAGACGGATATACGACACTTGAGTGGTATTATAGAAATTGTTTTTCTTCTTAAGTAATATTATGGTCGTTGCACTGTTGATACTGTATTTTAATAGTTTTTGTTTTGAATATTTCACGATGTTTGACAATTGTAAAATAATTTGATTAGGATAATTCTTTTAAAATAATTTTTTAGCAATGTGTAGCCATTATTTTATTGCACTTGCAAGTAACACCACTTTGGGAGAACCTGAAAGTTGCTTATTAAACAATAAAAATAAAAAGATATATTCACAAATTAGTGTGTGTAATACCATTTTTCGTAATATTTCAAAACTTTAACAATTTGTGAGAAGAAATTAGAAATTTTCTTTATGTATATCTTTAGAAGAGGCCCTATTTTCAATATTTGCATATGTAAATGGATTTGTCAATGTAGAATAAAAAAATTTGGAAATTGATTTTCTGAGGAGGTTGTATAAATAAATAAAACATTTTTCACTTCATGAAAATATATTATTTATTTGTTTAAATATTGTCTGTAAATTCTTGAAAATTATCTTTTCAAGCAGAAAATGTTCATTTCCAGTAAAGTGAAATCGATTACAAAATTGTCTGATGGAAGTAATACGATGAGAGTGGGGATTGAAATCTACGCAGTCATCGATTATCAGCGTGTAAACATGAAGTATTGGTGTGAAGTGAGTCTGCAAAAACACGTAAAAAATAAAGTGAGGAACAGAAAATTTATATTTGTGTTGCTATCGTAAACAGAATGGACAAAAACTTCAAACTATCGTTATAAGTTCTAATTATGATCCTCAATATTATAAGATCTTTTAAAATTTTGATAAGAAATAGCATTGATGTTTATTAAAACAAATGTTATACTTTAGACATTAGATATTACAAAGTTTGTTTTTTTTAAATGCTAAGGTCCTAGCATACATTAATTCACATTCATGTTTTTTGACTCTCTGAAGAAATAAACTATTTTATACAAGTAGAAAAATAATTGAATTAATTCAATGTAAAGTTTTTTTTATTTGGTTTAGATAGATAATTACTTGAGTCACAATCCCAATTTTAAATGTTGTCTATTTAAGCTTGTTTAAATGAATTGATTGATTTATATGGCTTTAAGATTAAAGTGCTTTAACTCTAATCCCATTGATTTTCATGCACAATTTTTCGTTATGATAGCAATGATTCATTAGATGACAAAACAATTAGATAACAAACTCTTTCATGTTTATTTATAATTTAATTAAAATCATGAGATGACAAATCACAATCACCAAACAATGATAATATTCAGTAGAAATGAACCAGAAACCAAAGTTTTATTTTAGACATTCCATATCAACAGGAATTGAACTCAAGGCAACCTTGTAGCAGCTGGTAATATAAGATATCATTATCAAAATAAGACGTATATTGTCTTGATTCAGATGATTGGTACGAGTATACAACCAAAAATTTTATCAGCCTGTTAATGTAGCAAACTCGGTACGCCAGCACCATGACAAAATTATTTCACTGTGCCAAACTTCGAAATTACAAAGAAAAAAAGCTACAACATCAACGAACTATTTCAATACATTGCTTACAATAAACCACCCTCAATGACAATAAAAAAACAATATCATGGACTGGATGGCCTAGATAAATGTTTTACAATAAAAAAAACAGACCTTAATAAAACTTGGTATGCCACCATAATGACAAGATGCTTTCAGTATGCTAAACTTTGAAATTATAAAGGAAAAAAGCAACAATATCAATGAACTACTTCGGTGCATTGCTCACAACAAACCACTCCTCAATGACAATAAAAAAAATTACGATATCATGGACCGGATCAATAACAACACTGGCGGAATTATTTACTTGGATGCACTAGATGGCATCAGGAAACGTTTGTAATCAATATAAGTTGTAATCATTATAACTAACAGAAATATGTGCTAAACATCGCACTTGCACTGGCATCATCTGAAAATGCCGCCACACTTATGGAAGGAAGATGAACTGCTCATTCCGTTGAATATAGCCGAAGAATAATTCCCAGTATGTAAAATCTCAGGGAGGTCTGGACAGGGTGAACTTTTAAAACAAGGTAAAATTATCTACGGGGACGAATGCACAATGACGCATAAAAATCACTCATGGACAGAACATTACAAGACTTGCGAGGAAACTCTGAAGTGATGGGAGATACTCTACTCATACTCTTAGGAGATTTTCGACAAACCCCCAAGTCAAAACAGGATACAAAGCAAATGCATGCCTAAAAAAATCACATCTCTGGCCACACATACAAATATTGCGGCTAACAAAAAATATGAGACTTGAACTTTCGAAAGACGAAACAAGAGCACATTTCGTTCAATTTTTTTTTACAAATAAGCCAAGGCATGTATCCTACTGAACAAACCACCGGCCTCATTAAACTCAACAGTATTTCTGCAACGTAGCCAATACTGAGAACAACATCATTGATCAAATTTATCCAAACATTGTTCACAATTATATTAATCAGGCTATTTCAAAGGGATATTTTGGCAACTAAACATTATATTGTCGACGATGTCAACTTTAATATTCAAAAATAAATTCCCGGTTTAGAGAGAATATACAATGTCATTACACTGCCTTCGATTGAAAATTGGATGTTCGATAGTACTACTCATAAATCTCAACTCACCAAACCTATGTAATGGAACAAGGATGGTCGTCAAGTCTTGATCCTCGTTTCATCAATAAATCAATAAATCTCTTTCTGGTCACTTTACTGCGACGCGTAACCATTGCATTTCTCAGCAGGGGTTGAAAACTATTGTTACAAAATTCAATTCTAGTCAATTCTAGCATCATGCATGAAATAATATGACAATGGGGTACTATATATACGAGTATGTCACATCATCGACTCAAAAAATAAGTAGTACATTAGAATATACGAACGTCATGAATGTAGACAAACAAATATTTTTAAGAAGGTAGTATAAAAACTAGAGCTTTACGGAATAAAATATCAATGAAAGTGAAGATTTCAAGTTAGCAAGAAATAATTTGAGGCGAGAAGTGAGTTTGACTCAAGAAAATATAAAATAATTTATAATTACACTCGATTTCATATTTTGAATTACTTTAAATTATTATGGAAATTGTACTTTTACTTTAAACTATTATGGAATATTCCACGAAACTAATACAGAGATTTTGGTGAAAATGAGATAAATTTGTCAGATATGGTACAAACAAATTATTACGGTGAAACAAAAAAAGAAAATTTTTTATTAAATTTTCGTAGCAGTCATGGGCCCATGGGAAAATCATTAATTTAAACTTAGTATTCTTCATGACTGTTATTATGTTGTAAGGGATCCGGAGACAAAAATTAACATTATTTGTTTAGTGAAAGCATGGAAGCCAGAATATTATTTTTTAACCCCCGCTTTAAGGCCTTAGACATTACCTTTCCTTGTTCACACAGATTTTGTTTACTATGCAGAATGGTTTTTCTCAAATCTATTAATCAACGTTTTAAATATTGCCATTCTAATCTCTAGCCATTAAAGTACTATTTTATTTTTATTAAAACTTGATTATTAACATGTAAAATGTTTAACAATAATAAAGGTAGGCACCGTAATCATAGTTCAATAAATATTTATACACTCAATACTAAGCATCCGCATACATTCCACAAGAACACTAAAAGGAAATGAAACCGCAGAAATCACTGAAATAAGAGTGATATTAGTGACCGCCTTCGACATTTCATTGTAACTATTATTAATGACGAACTTTACTTTCTCAATAATAAGACTAGCTGAAGAATTGGAGCTTACCGTTAACAATGTTTTTGGAATCGAGTAGTTGACAGAAGGTAAATGTGGCTGCTTAATTACAAAATCCTCCATCATAATTCTAGACTTTCATAGGTGATAAGTCTCTATTTCATGAAATAGAAAATATATTGACGGAACGAACACTGGTGTTTTAGCTTAATACTGATGTTTAAGCTTTATTAGGTATTCGAATAGAAAACGGCATATATATGTAGGGGTTAAGATTTTGAATGTGATATAAACATTTTAATTATATATTTTATTACTTTTGGCTGCCATGGTTATAGCAACATATCCTACACTATAGTAGTGATACAACTTTAATAAGCTTGTAGTGTTTGTATGTCACTGACTTTGAACAAGATTGACACAAATGCTATTTGATGAGCTTAATCGAAGTTGTGCTGAAAATTTCAATGACAAATAATATCACCTATTTAACATTTTTTCAGTGAAGACTAACGTGCGTATAAAGATATTTTATCTGGTCAGTAGTTTAGTATGTGATATTGTATACTGAAAAGTATAAGTACATTTACAGTTTAAATAACACATACGATTTTTATTTTTTTTTACATTTCACTATATCCAAGTACTTAAAATAAATCAGAAAGGCATAAACTAATCTCAGTCAAAACGACTTTAGTACGAGTTTTTTGTTACTAAATTATATATTTATTGATGTACGTAATATATATGTGTATTGACATATCCATATATATAAATTCAGATAATTAAAAATGGCGATTAATCAGAATTAAGCAGAAAATTTGGTTGGTTATTTATCCGTGTTTATTTATGCATGACTAAGCTAGTCGTCAGTTTTAAATGTGGAAAATAATTCCCAACAGAGCTCACAAATGAAACAGTGATTATGAATTCAAAACATGATTAATTTAGGGAGTAAATATGTATTATGATACGTAGTAATTCAAGAATATTTATGTGTCATCTATCGTTGATTTTAATTTCTAACTGAACTTTGAGAAACAGTGATGGCAAAGATATAAGATTTTTATTCATTTAGATGGTACCCTGAAATATTTATGTCTACCGAAAATTTGAGCGTTAATAAAGACAACATGGGAATTTTACGAAATGTTCTTAAGTAATGAAATAGTTTAAAATTACAAGTGTTCGTTTAAAAAACAATGTTTTCAACGTTTTTGTTGAAAATCATTCTTCAATGAGTTTTTTGAAGAAATTCGATATAAACATTTTCTCATCTATTAGAATTTCTTTCCTATTGGTGAACATAGGATAAACAAACCGTATCCGACAGAAACATCCATAATATTGTCTCGACAAATTTATGGGTAACAATTCGTATTCTGTTTGCTTCCTGAAGAACTCAAATGTATTTTTTGAAAATTACAAAAACCTAACCCTAAAACGGCATTTCTTTAATTTAAGCAGTGTAAACATCAGGCACTAATAAACATTTAAGAAGGCATGGAATTTTTATTTAACTATTCAAAATTCTAATATTATTTTCAATCACGTAAATAGAACGCCGTCCATGTACTTCCATTCTACTGATAAATATATTGAGAATTTCTCAAAAAAACTCTGAAGTTTAGAGTAATAGTTCTCCGATCATACTGTTTGTGGAAAAAGAATCAAAATTTCTAGAACTATACCATCTGAAATTTTGCAAAAATAATTTCATAATCTTCCTAATTTGCTCTTTCATTTCTAGCATTATGCATGAAATAATATGACAATGGGGTACTATATTTGCTTTCTAGATAATGGTGATTCCTATGACAAACATTTTAGTATACAACTAAAAATTTTAGTTTGTTGGTGTGATATTATTAAACATACTGATTATAATAAAATCGTAATACAAAATAAACAACGTAATACACAACACAAAAACTACACCACTCGATAGACAAAGAATCAAATGTTTCAGTCCGTCTATCTGTTATAGCTATTTTCTTTCTCAGAAAGCGTTTGGAAGTAATAAATTGGCATAGTGCTCAAGCATATATCTCAATTGTCAATACTCAAAAACATCCCTATGGGAATTTTCTAGAAAGTAAATATAATATCCCATTGCCATATTATTTCAAGCTTCTGTGATACACACACTACAAGCTTATTAAAGTTGCATCACTACTATAGTGTAGGATATGTTGCTATAACCATGGTAACCAAAATTGATAAAATAGATTATTGAAATTTATATAACATTTAAAATTTTAATCCCTACGAATATATGCCGTTTTTGATTGGGGGACCCAACTTTACTGTAACTTAAAAGAAAACATTAGTGTTCGTCCCGTAAATATAAATTGTATTTCATGAAATATAGACGTAACGCCTATGAAAGGCTCTGAATTTAAGATGGAGGATTTTGTAATTAAGTAGGGACATTTATCTTCTGCCATGCAATGGATTCCAGCAGCGTCGTTAACGGTAAGCCCCAATTCTTTGGCTGGTCTTATTATTGAGAAAGTAACCTTCAACATTTAATATTGGTTACAATGAAATGTCGAAGACGGTCATTAATATCACTCTTATTTCCGTGAATTCTGCGGTTTCATTTCCTTTTAGTATTCTTATAGAATGTATGCGGGTACTTAGTATTGAGTGTATAAATATTTATTGAGCTACAGCTATGGTGCCTACCTTTATTATTATTAAACATGTTATATGTTAATCATCAAGCTTTAATAAAAAGAAAATAGTACTTTAATGGTTTTATGTTTTTTAGAATTTTACAATATAACTAATAAATGGGTAAACAGGTAATATCAAATACCTATTTGAATGAACAGTGCAGTTATGTTGCACGAACATTCACTGAAAAATAATCGTATATTTTGCGGAGAAAATACTTGGGAAACTCAAGTGATATGTACGTGTTATAATTTCTTAAGAAACTCAACTGTGCACGTTACATGTACTTTTTTGAAAAACTCAATCGTGTACTATATACTTTCTTGAGAAACTCAGCTGTTTACTTTACAGGTACTTTCTTAAGAAACTCGATGCTTTTTAATATTCCGGACTGCAAAAGGACAAAAGTAACCTTTATCAAAGCAATTTATATATCTGCCCGTCTGTCTATCTCTCACAGCTACTTTACTTAGAAACGATTTGACGATGAAACTTAAAATTATAGGTAACCCAATGTTTCTTCTTGGAATTATATGTAAGATATTTCCAAAGATGTTGTTGAAAGTTTCTACACCGTATGTGTTAGAAGCACCATAAACACATTTTTTTTCAAAAACAATCTATGCTGAAAAAGCCTTAACTAAGAGCACCTAAGTGTAAAAGTGTAAACAAAACAATTAAAGCACGCACACGTTGCTTTTCGCAAAATGACTGCAATTTGTACCTATATGTACCGGTAAAAATATAAAAAGATAATGAGATAAATAAATTAATAGTCTGGCAACCTAGAAAAAAACAATTATTTTTTCACTTAATGAAGTAATTATATTGTCTTCGATTGTTGATTCGTGTGCGAAATTTTAAATAATTCGGATATCTGGATGTTGATGAAAATTTAATTTAGAAATTCCGTTATTTTTTTAAATATTTTCTATTAATAACTGAATTTTGTTTGTTTTATATGAAATTATTATATTATCATCGGTTCTTGACACCTGTGCAAGATTTTATATAATTAGGACATCTGAAAGTGGAAAAAAATTAGTTTGAAAATTCCATTATTTTTAGTTATTTTTTAATATTGAATATATTTGGCGTTAATTTTGTGGAATGTTAATTTACATTTGTTAATTTAGTGGTTTAAGTTCTTTTAAAGAAAGTAGAAATAAGGAACTTAAAAAAGTAGAAATAAAGGACTTAAAAAAAGTAGAAATTATACTACATCACGTAATTTAATTTAATTTTTTAATAAAAAAAAATTTAATTTCAGAATTTATGATATTATCATCAAAAATACACGCAAATGCCAAGTTTCATCATGATACAACAGTTAGTAATGCATGAAATTTAGTTTTGCAGATTCCATTACATACGTACACATAAGTCAACCTAATAAAAGCATGTTATACAGGAAGATCAACAGAAATTATTTTTACTTTTTTTAAATTAATTTGAGTTGCCTAATATTTTGTGACGATTTTTTGAGAAACGTTAATCACAATTAAATGAAACTACGTGATGTAGTATTATTTCTACTTTCTTTAAATGCTTTACCACGACCTAGGTTTCGTTGTATTACAACATCTTCAGGTGGGCTATTAGCAAAGATGCATCTTTGCTAATAGCCCATCTGAAGTGAAATATTCTGGTACGTTGTGGATTATTCGAAGCCTTTTTTGTATCGGTGGGTCTATCCATTGGTAGGGATGTATGAAGCAAGATCTGTCGTGGGTTTGAACGTTAGTTTCTTATCAATGAAATGCAGTGAGTGAATAAAAACAATCGATGTAATGTGAGTAATCAAAGTGATACAGCGACTGCATGTAAATCGAAAATAAAGCGTGAAAATATTTAAAGTATAGTATGTGTATGTCTGAATAAATATTTGATGTGTTTTATATTTTGTGCAAATCCAAAAACGTAAAAGAGGAGGAAATCTTGCCAGTTCTGAAGCATAACGGCGAAAACAAAAAAAAAATAGTGAACAAAACGAAACAGTCGAAGAGCGCGAAGCTCGTCTATGTTGAGAAGCAAAGAAACCCAATAACAACAAGATGAACGAATTGAAAAATAAAGAATTGCGACACAATATTATAATAAAAGATTGCGAACGCAAGCCACCCGTGAAAATATCACTCTACGAGAAGAGCGAACGAGGACAAGTAAACAATACAACCTAACAAACGAAACATTCCACTACGACCCGACGAAAGAATATAACAAACACAAACACGTCGTAATCGGTAAAATAGATAACATCTGCCAATTTTCCATTGCCGAAAAAATACCAGGAATCTGTTGCATGAATGGAAAAATTCGATTACCACCACTGAAAGCACCTTCGCAAGAATTTCTACATTAAATGACCGGGGAAACCCCAAACTTAAAACACTCTCTTCAAAATATAAAACCATACAATGCCCGCTTCCAAGTAACTTCTTTCGGTGTCACTTCGATTAACACTAACAGTGATGAAATCGATGATGTTTCTTTCATCCAATAACAAATCAGTTAAAAATGAGATAATTACTACCACTACCCAAGGAAGACTATAAATTTCTGGGAGTATATTATCAAGAAATTGAAATTGATCAACGATGCACAAACATCAGTGGATTGAGGCGAGAAATAATTCAAGACGTACAAATGATCTTACACAAATACAATCAACTTATTTACATATTAAAAGAGCACTAGACGGAATGATTTCTAATGACTATAAAGTTATAATTCGAGCCGACAAGAGAACACCTAGAGTACACGAACGTCGATTTAATGCACTTCATATAGACGAAGTCGCCATCGTAATTGTGTATAATAAATATACAAGCCATGACATAATACGCATTGCAGAGACACACCGTTCATATGTTGTCCTCCAATATCCATTAATATTTCTGCACAGAGAGGATGGATATAATTTTAAAGTGAAATAAATCCAACCTAAAATAGGCGTAGAAACAAACAAAAAAGTTACTTCCAAGGAGTTCTATGCTTACCGCTGAATGATCAGAAACAATGAAACATACAATCACATTCTCAATACTCGCTGTTTATATCAACAATTCCTGGTTGATACGTGCGCAAAAACACTCGTAGAAGCGGAACGGAGCTTTATACAAGACTGAATCGGAAGAAACTACGCACGGAAGAATATATCTACCTTTGAGACGCAATCATAAATGACGAAAACATTGACAACATTGGTACAATGGTAATCTTACCCTCATCTTAAATAGGAAGTCCAAGACATATGCACGAATTCACTCAAGATGCCATGACCTTCGTAAGAAAATATGGACGACTTGTTCTCTTCATAGCATTCACATGCAACTCATCGTGGCCAGAAATCAAAGGATAACTAAGATACGGACAAGCCCTCGTGGATCGACACGGCATAATAGCCCGAGTTTTCTGACAAAAACAAATGAGATTTATTGAAGTCATCACAAAATACCACATCTTTGGAAACTTTAGATACGGGATGTACACAATCGAGTAGCATAAACGAGGACTGCCTCACTCATATGGCTACACGACAGAATTCATCCCACGGATATCGACAAAATCATCCAAGCTGAATTTCTGAATTGACAAGAAGTCCAGAGCTGTACGATATAGTTGAGAAAAACAGGGTTCACGGACCATACGGGCCATTAAAGCCCAATTGGCTTTTTATGATTGATAGAAAATATACAAAAAATACCCAAGCCCATATTTGGACGACACAAGAGAACACAACATTAACAGCTTTTTTCAAACTGTGCCAAACGGACCCATTCGCGAAAACATTGCCATATGTCGACGTCTCTGCATATTATACGTGGAACATAACAAGAAACATTTTTCAACGACGAAAACAAGGGATTCCAGTAGAGGATCAATCAGAAGTCATGAAAACTAACGCACTAGGTATATACCATACATCCGAACAACGTCGAATGTTTCTTTCTTCGGATGTTGCTATACAAAATACGAGGACCAACAAGTTTCACTGACCTAAATACTGTTGACGGTTACCTATGCCAGACGTTTAGAGAAACATGCCAACGCTTAGGACTACTGAAAAACAACAGTCACTGCGAATAAACATTACAAGAAGCCTCAGTCACAGCCTAGCTAAACAAATCAGAGACTTATTCGCCGTAATACTAACAACATGTAACCCCGTCGAATCTAAAACATCTGTGGGACTCCTTTGAAGAGAGTATGAGTGACGACCTGTCAAACCAACAAACTCATCGAGAACTGGCCATCGAATTCAACGACTACATCTTCAATGAAACAATCCTTCGCCTAGATAAATATTTTACAATAAAAAACAGACCTTAGCAAAATTTGGTATCACCACGAAAAGATGCTTTCAGTGTGAACTTCTGAAACTATCGGCAAACTTCTGAAACAAGCTAACATTATCATCTGGAGGAAAGAAAAAAAAATGGAAGGAACTCTACTCATATTCTCAGAAGATTTTTGACAAACACTTCCAGTTATCTCAAAGTCAACACTAGCAGGCGAAACCAATTCATGCTTAAAAAATCACATCTCTGGCCACACATACAAATACCTGCGACTAACAAAAAATATGAGAGTTGAACTATCGAAAGACCAAACAACGGCACATGTTGCTCAAAAACTCTTACAAATAGACGAGGGCACATATCTTACTGACCAGGCGATAAGCCTCATTGAACTTAATAGTGATTTCTGCAACATAGCCACTACTGAGACTCATCGACCAAATTGATCCCAACATTTTTCACAACTATATTAAACCGGAGTGGCTATTTCAGAGTGCAATTTTGGTAACTAAAAATAATATTGTCGACGATATCCACTTTAATATTCGTACACAGAGAATATACAAATCGATCGACACGATGAAGAAAGTGTCAACTTCTTTAGAGATTTTTTAAACACTTTGCAAGTACTAGTAATGCCATTATACTCCCTTCGACTGAAAATTGGATCTCCAATCATACTACTCAGAAATCTCAACTTACCAAAACTATGTAATGGAACAATGATGATCGCCTTTATGTGTCAAACAGTTATGGAATAACATTAACGAAGCCAAATTTAGAACAATGTACAAACTGTATTTATCCCCAGAATACCAAATAAAACAGCTTATAGTTTTAAAATTAACAAAGCGCAAGGACAAACTTTAAAATATTGCGGCATCAACCTCAATGAACCTTGCTTTTCTCGCGGTCAACTATATGTAGCTTGCTCTAGAGTAGGAAATTCGAAAAATTTGTACATATACATCCCGGATAACAAAATGAAAAATGTTGTTTATAAAGAAGTATTGTAAGTAGTTAGAATACGTTTTCAATAAAAAAATATTACCCCTTATATTTTAAAGTTTATCCTTTTATTCCAACTACCATACGATCTTATATCAACTTCCTGAGCGAAGCCGCGTACCCCAGCTAGTTTATAATAATTGCTTAACCTCTACTGTAGGTGTTATGAATATTGAAATTACATACTGAGACTTATTTTGCTATAATTCAAGTTGACTTTAATTAGCTTTATGTTACAAACTACCAATAGAATTTATAATTATTAATGCACATTAGAAACCAATGGCTGTAAACTAAGTATCTGAAGCATCATCAATGTCTATTGTTTTGCTTCATACGATAAGTAACCAAATAAGGCAAAGGTAACACATGCGATTACACAGAATTCCATTAGAACTCAATATCATATTAACTTCCCGAGCGAAGCTGAGTACCCCGCTATAAAAAATATTTTAATTAATATGACAACACTGACAAAATGTAATATTAAATTTAAACTTTATTAGTACACAATATCAAATTAAAGCCACTCTAAAGAATTACCGTAGACTCATAATTAGTGATATTCCTTAATTAAATCTTCATTCCGTGTCGTATATGATACTCAAGGTGTTTGGTCGCATTTAAATGCAAAATATTTGTAATTATATTATTTCTCCGTTTTGTCTCGAGCCTGGTATTCATGTGAGGGAGTAAGGCTGTAACTTATCTTCGCGTCCCTTAATTGCTTAATTAACAAAATTTACCCAAAGGCGTCTTACATTATGATTTTATACGACATATTTTTAGTCGCAAAGAAAATGTTTGGAATGTACATGTTACTACTGTATTACATTTGTAATACACCAATAACATGATTTGCGTTAATATTTTCTCTTTTTTTAAATAACTTTAACAACAATGTTCTTTTAATTTAAATTGTAGTAATATTTATTTATGCAATTTTTACAACAATCGCACTATTTTTATTTTAATAGAGGAAGTTGGCATATGGTTTTCAGGATATTATCAATATAATGTATGAGTGCATTTTTCCTTACGACTTTATTATACAGAAGTGATTAATTTTTTATTCCTAATAATAAGAAAAAAAAAGGAATTATTTTGGAAAAAACTTTTCATGAAACTAATTTTTTAAATTTTTGTTAATCAGAATAACGTGGCGCATTATAATAAAAAAATGAATAAACGTCGTTGCGGTACTGTGTGTCCTTACACCATCATATTAGTGATAGTTACTTTGGGATAAAGGTCTCGTGATAAATCTTTAAATATTAACTTTTTATGGTTGAAGGCGAATACTTTAGAAACAGTCATAATGATGAGGAGAATAAGCCCTGTGAGAATTAAAAGAAATTACAGACATACGTATAGGTATAACGTGCGCTAAGAGAATTCTTAATAAATTTAGGTATTCACGTATAAAAATTTACACATGTAAGTCTATATCGTTTTTCTATTAAAATATTCATAAATATTACCAATATTTTTTAACAAGTAAATATGTTGCCAAGCAGGAAAAATCGGGTAAAGTGGCCACCCTGAGTTCTGAGTAACGTTTTTTTTTTGATCTAGTTTTAGATTTTTTCATTGGTTAAATATAAATAATGGCAAGTAGAGTTCCCCTTTTATTTTTCTTCATGTCTTTTATTTCAACTTACTACCTTTTCCTCTTGCCGTTTTTCTTCTTCTTGTAGTTTCAGTCTGCGTGATTTGATTGTTAAAATTGTTCAATTTCTCTTTTTTTATTCTAAGTGATGCTGCAGAAATGAAAAACATGTTTAAGGCGTCCCTGCAAATAATTTGCGTGGTCGCGGATCCATGGTCAATGGCGATACTGTTTATATTTCCTCACATATATTTCGCAAAGTTGATGGAAAATCTGCTCTATTAGATATCATATCCTTTTTTTATTTTTGGCATAGAAAAAGCTACATATTTAATATCTACAGTAATGAAATTATGATCTTTATAAATGTGGCGATATAACGGTTCAATTTCATATTTAGGAAAATCGACTTAAATGCAGAATAGATCAACATTTATGAAAATTCTCTATTCCATAGTACGATTGCAACAGATTATTGTGATCATTCATAGTAAGTTTAGCCAAAGTATTCGTTGAATTGAAATATCGTAGCTTCTTTGGACTTATTACGAACATATTTTTACTACATGAGTACAATATTTGTTCACAGGCGCCATGGAGAAAACATTTAGTTCAAGCTTATGATGGCAAATATAAGATAATCATATGATTGATTTAGGTCCAGTCAATTAAATCCTATTTTCTCGCATATATGTTACTGATGTCAAGAATGAGAAATACTGGGTCGCATTTAGTAGGTTCTGCAAATTGACGGAGATGCCTAAACCAATCTGAAATTTTTTTTAATTGCCTCGTTTCATTCGTTCGGATTGGTTCAAAGAGACGTTGTTACGAATTTTTACTTATCGATAAAAGTCCATTCCAGAACCACGCGGAGCCTAGTCTAAAGTTCTATTATCATCCTTTGCCGAGGAAAAAAATTGAGAATAATAGGTCACCCAAATCAACAGTACTCAATTATGGCTCGGGGACTAATTATGGAATTTACACAGAATACCCCAAACGAGTGAAATTCACCCCAGCTGCAACGCCGAAATTTAATTATCAGTTTATTGAAAAAATTACTTCGGTCAAAAGCAGGAACCACCATAAATTATCGAAACGATTATGAAATTTTCTGAATAGTGAGATAATAAATGTTTTTTTTAAAGCGTATTAAGGGGATATCAACACAAATTGTTAAAGGATCAATATCTTGCCCGATTTTCAATTATTTGGCGATATTTTGTGAGCTATGGTAAATAAAGAACAATTTTTTATTTTAAATAATCTTAGACAAATGTCTAAAATAAATGTAATAAATTATATAAATCTCAATTATATACAAATACTCGGAAAACGTTCATTGTGAAAAAAGTGACGTGTCGAATCTGTTATTGGCCGCTCAAGTAACCAGTAAAATTACTTAAATTAAAATTTTAGAACTAACTTAATTGAATTTGGTATTAAATTCTAAAAAAAATACATAATTTTGAATTAAATAAAACGATCAATAATTCGAGAAAAGGCATGGAAACTTTTCATTTCGTCACATATTAACATAGTACTCTTTTAAATTGAATGAAATAGTATTTGTTAGTTGAATTTTATTCTTCCCCTTATTGGAGATATTTTGTGAGCTATATTTACCACTATAGAGGATACGCACAGTGACTCTTATGAATAAATGTTTTTCAATATAATAATATTTGTAAAAAACAACTTCTAACACCTTTATTCGCTTATTCGTATTTATGTATCATCTAATCGGCTTTTTGTGCCAAAACTCTAGGGTGACAATGTCATCGTTAGGTAACAAATATTGAAATCAGTTTTTCCCGGTAATAGGATCGAATTAAATAGTATTTTGTGATATTTTTTGCCGGTAGCTGCAAGATTAGATTAGAGTTGCCCACGAAATTTTCCAATACAGCTACTATATCACCATGCATCACAGTACATTTTATTTAAATAAATGACTGTACTAAAAACATACGATTTATAGCACACTATATATGGTTGCCGCACTTTGCGAGCGAACAAAGTAAAAGACGCCGCCTTTCTTTCCTTCTCTTTCACATTTTTTTGTGACTGAATTTCTTTGTGAATATACCATGATGCAATAATTCGGCGTTCGATGCTTATCAATTTTGCATATGCGGCTTACAAACAAGATGTAGCGTATTATAATGTATATTTTTACATACAGCGTATTATATTAAGAATTTGTTTGCATCTAATTAAAAAGGTTTTTTAAAATTTGTTATGACTTAATAATTTTCTATATAATTGTAAAAGTATTGAATTTAATTACTATTACACATAATATCGTTATTTTTGTTGCAAAAAAATATAATAATCTAAATACTACAGAACGATAAACCGCTGCAAATGCACAATTTACTGAATAGAGAGAGCATGAAATATTTGCCCTATGTTGCTTGGAAACATGTTTTTTATTGTTTTATCACAAAATATATACCATACTGTAGCCAAAAAAAATATTTCGAGCTGCAAATAAGTAGTAATATTACAACTATATTTCATTCCATTTAATACGATGAGTTTATGGTAACAAACGCGTAATTTAGAGATGGCCAACGAGTGATTTCAATAATAAATTTTTAACATTTAGCCCTCATAAAAATATAGTAAAATGAATTTATATGGTGCTACATCTATCCAATATTGCACAAAAATATGACAAACCGATAAATATATTATTATTTTTTCTCGAAAAGTCGGTGCGTACGAATTTAAATTTTAAGTGAATGTTGGGCACTTGGGTCCATTCCGCAGTATTACATTCGGCCCCGATATCAGGTCACCGTGTGGAAAACGTATTCCTCTTTGTTTCAAATACTGACACAAAACTACTTTTTTCTCTCAAGTTAAAGTGTTTTAGTACTCCTGCTATGTACTGTAATAAATGTAGGCTCATTAAGTAATCGATGAATCTGACAATTTGTTTTAAACCTTATTTCCTTCTAAAGGGAAGCAAACTTTCAAAGCACTAACTTTATTAAAGCATTGTACCGGAGAGGCACTTCAGTCATGCTTATAAATATTTATAATACGTATCCACCATATGTTAAAAACCTAGGTCGTGGCAAAGAACTTAAAGAAAGTAGAAATAATACTACATCACGTAGTTTCGTTTAATTGTGATCAAAAATAATGCTTTTACTTATTACAATTTACTCCCCATTATGTAGATTAAGCTCTGTAGGCGATCTCAATAATTAAAAAAGTCGCCAAAGGGATAAATTATTTTATCGAAATGCATGTTTTGAAAATTAGCGTTGTGGATATTGTTTTTTTAATTGCCTTGTTAATTAATTGTTTGTCAATTATTTTTAATATTTTATTAAAAAGATGTAATAGTTAATGTACGAATCCGATACGACATACTTTAACAGTGTGGAGTGGTGGATATACAATCAAAAATGTAATAAAAAACCAACCTCCAAATTAATAGTGTCAGCAGTGCAGTATATCTATTGACATGTGTTAATGTTTGTTGAACTCATAAAATATGATACATATCGATTGTACTTGTTTTTATTTATAATATTAGCCTTCTTCAGATCTGTCACAATAATAGTGGCCACGCCTTATCTCGAATTCACTAAAAGTATCGGTGCGTCATTATTTGTTAGTTTAATATATTGAAAGCCTTATAGTTATTTTTCAGGAAGGTTGGCGTATTTGTTGATAATTAGATATTTTAATAATTACATTAATAATTTTAAAAAAGAATAATGAAAAATTGTAATAGAGTGCCAATAAAATTGCTTAACATCAATAGTCAAATATCAAGTCATACCCTGGGAATGATCTTTATTCAATTTTTCAATTGAATACAATAAAACAAAGGAAGTGTCTTTGAGGCACAACTACTTTCGATACGTTACTGCGTTCCATAGTGACGAGGGTATCCTTATTTATTTCCCTTTTTGAGAAGATTGAAATTGTTTAAATATACTTCATTAATATCGGCGTGGAAAGCACACTAATAATCAATTAAAGTTAAAACAGTTTGGATTAGCGAATTTTAAGTGAATTTTTGAAGATATTTCTGAAACATACACAAAAGTATAAAAGAATAAAATCCTTGTAACTTTTTCTTAATTGATACTCTAAGCAACATACGTAATAATTTTATTTCCTTTCGTTTAATTTGACACCCCTTAAATTTTTAAAAAATATTTCATTAGTATTGAAGGCTTCCATTTTTTTCTAATTAAAATTATTTATTACTACATCAGGTTCCCACGTCAAATAATTCCTGAGTAAAAGGACTTTGATAGACAGACCGAGCAGACGAATACGTAAGTATGAGGTGGCCGTTTTTTCAATTTTAACATACGCAATCCAAAAAATTATAACAAATTTATTAACGGACGTTTCATAAACAGATAAAGGTATGATATAACCCAATTACATTTTACAGTTTTTCTTGCATCGTTACCTCGTAAATTGTTTTCTATTCCATAAACGTTTTATTAGCTGTTTGATTATAATTTAGGCATTTTAGAAAGTATCTGCAAAGCGTAGTCTTCATATTGAATTACAAAATTTTTCCTATACTATTGAACGTCCGTGTGCACTTCCCACTTAATTAATTTTTTTATTTAGTTACTACCCAAATTTAATATCAATTGGACCGCTTGCGAAAATCTAAACGTTTAACAAATTTAATATTATGGAGCAAAATATAGGTATGAAATCAAGTCATCTCTTTAAGATACGTTCACATTATATAGACATATAGAATGAGAATAACAACGTTTTAAATAATAAAACATTGAACAATACAAAATAAAATCGTCTAAATACTGAGGTTTACTAAAAACAGTAGTATGTTTGAAATCATTCGGTTCGATATTTCATCATTAATGACAAATTAATTTATTGAACATTTGCCATAACAAAAATATCAAAATATCGATGAAAGGTAGAAAAAAGAAAAAAAAAATTTCAAGACTACAATGTTATTATCGCATGTAGTAGTATATTATTTCTTAATGTTTTATGGACTCACAGCCGAGTTATACTCTTTTCCTTCATCTATAACGTTGAGCAAAGCAAACCAAACATTCCTTTAGCCGACCATCAATACTGTGAATAACAACCCCAAATCTTAATAAAATACCTTTACGAGTTCTCCTAGTAGCTTTGTAAGGTACCTTAAGCCGTTGGTCCTGGATGTTGTCATTGGATAAAAGTTATTTCAAATAATTTAGACAAAAAGAGGTATAGTGTCCATAACGGGCTGTGAAGTTTAAACGGCAGTTGCTTCGTATAGAAACCGGCACACGGATAAATATCTCGTGTCATATGGATGTTTATTACCTATTATGCCCAAACGGCTGAACGTATTTTCATTATACTTGGTATGTACCAAGCATCGTTCATGATTCGAGTTAATATAAGTTATGTGCTTTTTAACCTGAGAAGTAGCGCAATCCATTTATAGTGGAACTCAGTTTTTCTCTCAATTATAAATATTTACTACATTATTACAGCACGCCTATAAATAGCACAACGTTCATATAAATATATTGTTCATGTATTTCAGGAGCCAAAATTAATATGTAAAACCGAAAGATATAATTAATATATTTCGATTCTGCCTTATAAAGCTGTGACGAACTCTTTATTAGCAATCGAAAGAGGCCAGTTCTCGTGTTTTAAATTGAATATTATAGAAAAGGTGGCATTTTGCATAGATTCGATCAAAAATATTTATGAAAGAGACCATGTGGTCTTGCACTAAGTAGAACGTACTATTTGTAGTAGTTAATTGGAATATAATGCACGTTATTAATCGTTAGAAGTTTCATATACGATAGGGACACTGCTTTTTAGGATTTTGTAATCAAATGGCTAAAACGGAACCATGCAGAATGAAATAGTGGAATTAAGTAAAATATAATGTTCAAGGTGGCACGCCATACGTTTAACTGAGGGGTGAAAAAGTTCCAGTGCTATGTATACTAGAATTTTTTCATGTGTAAAATACAATTAGACAGATCTTAAAAGTGCCAAAATAACTTTTTATATTTAAGTCAATAGTCGGTAAGATAATATCAAGTCGGTAAGATAATATTAAGTCAATAGCCGGTAATAGATCTTCCGAAATTTTAAAAAGTGTGTGTCTCCTCCCCTCTTACTAACGTGTGTAAACGTCTGAAAAAATGTAATAGAGCTTAAAATAAACTTTCAACAAAAATTAGTACGAATGAAATATGTGAGTAGTTTTTCAGATATGCGATATTTTCCATACCGACCGCAGCATTGATTTTGTTTTTCACATTGTTTTTGTGAAACAAAAACTCCCAAGTTTAATATTTTTTTGTGCAACGGAACCCTTCGTGCGTGAATCCAACTTGCACTTAGCCGTTTTTTTTAAATTAATGCTCATAGTACAGATAGCGATGTGCAATATAATACATTACAGGTATAGATTGATCTTAGGTATCAACTAGTCTACGCACTTATAATAGAGATGGCACCGCTAACATTAAAACATAATATTTTTTTTATAATAACTGGAATGGGTATAATAATTATCTAATTAAATATGTAACATTGCAGTAGTTTAATTAATTTAAATAAATATAATCAACCATAATGCTCATCTGAATTATTACACTTCAGTCCTAATCGTATTTTCACATATATAGTTTTATGTAAAAATTCCAATAGCCACCACTGCAGGTCTAGCTACTTGAGGTAATGATTGTGTCTTCGTTTTTTATGCAATTATTAATTGTCGTACTGATATTTATTGGCGACACGTTTTGCTGAGTTTCTATAGAATATTTTAACGCGCTTGATGCGTAAAAAGTAAGTTGTACAAAAAATAAATAGAGAATTTAATGTTACACAAAAAGAAGATTATTATAAAATCATCAGTTTATGAGATATTTAGTTTCAGATTTTTTGCAAAAATTGCGGACTGAACCACCCACACCCTCACAGAGCGTCAAATTAATATAATACTTAAAACGTGAGTTTTAGTAATATCATATTATACAAACAAAAAAATTCCAAATTTTTTTATAAATGAAAAGTTTTGAAGCTTGAAAATTAACAGGAAAGCTAAGATTTATGAATATCATTTAGATTATAATTTATGAATATCATTTAGATTAAGATTTATGAATATCATTAAGAAAAACACGGATAGGTATATATCATTTTTAGATTTAAATCGAATTTATTTAAATCATTTTTAGATTTAAACCTTATAATTCATTAAACTTCGTTGGACCTTCTGAATTTAAATTATTGCAAAAAACAGCCCAGTTTCATATTTATATATTTGCTTTGTTTAAAATATCAATATATGAAAATATCTTAATAGTGGGAAGATTCCATCGTCTGATTATCTTGGTCAAATCGATAATGAAATTTCACCAGTAGTCGTAACTGCAATAAACAATAGCTGGTAAATAATTAAACTTATAACTTATTTTAAACTTATAACTACTTGTAGTAAGTGGAAAAATGATGTGTCATGTAATAAACTGGTTTCAAGTATATCGTAAACTAAGTATATCTTGTAGTTTATGGTATGCGGCTCAGCTGATTACACTATGAGGCAACAAAAAGTACAAACCACGATTATATACACCTTATTACCAACAATGTAAATATAATATGTAGATTTTCAACATTTACGAAGATGGTTTTTGATTTACTGAGAAGGGGATAAATTGTAAATTGCATTACGAATAAAATTATGTCTTTGAACTTAGATATTATTAAGCACTTATTTATACCCAACATAATATAAAATTTTGCAACCAACGTCAAGACATAATTTTTATTCCTTGAATTTCTGTTTTACATGGACGAATGTGCATATGAAACATTAGTTTTATATAATGAAATAATTGAAAAAATTAAAGAAACCCAAGGCACTCATTTTCATAACACTATTTCCAGTATTCGTCTACACCAAATTGTTCATTTACTTCTTTGAACAATCGGGCAGCGATGTTAAATACAATGTGTAAAACAAGACCAATGTTGATTGTTGTAAAGAGCAAAATGTTCCCATAATGTGCTAATTCGTATAATATAATTTCGTTACTTAGAAATAGTTACCTAATGTTGTTAGTTGCATTTCATAAAATTTACGCATAATATGCATAACAAAAGGTTCATCTAATTACTAAATGAATGAAAAAATCCTCAAATACATTTATTTCCTTTAACAACTTTTTTAAAATATAGTAAGGGGTTAAATCTACTCACCTATATTATTTTTGTTTTGAAACTAAAGGTACATCGAATGTTTTAAAACTAAAAGTACATCAAGTTGCGTTTACAGTATATACTTCGGTGATTAGTTTTCAAACCTTAGCTATGAAATAACAATTGCTGACTTTTTTTAAAGGAATTTGAGGACTTTTAACATGCGGGAATTTAAAATAAGTCTCTATCCAACTAAACTAAAAATAAAGAATCTTTTATAGAAGCACAAATAAGCAGTGGACTCTTAACACAATATATTCATGGAAATAAACACGTTTCTTGATCCGATATGCACATTTAAAATTGTTGGATATATGTATATATACATATATATATATATATATATATATATATATAAATACATATGTGTGTGTGTGTATGTGGGAGTGCGTGTGCGTATGCGTGCTAGTGCGCGTGCGCGTGAATATTAATAGTAACAGTATTACATCATAATGTATAATATTGAGTTCAGTGCAGCAAGTATTATATTTACCATAAAAATATTATATTCGTTTCTATTTTAATATACACACATATGTTTTTTTTAAATATTCCAACCATAAAAAACAAAAACAATTTTTATCATGTTTAATGTGAAGTAATCCATAGCAAATTTTAATCAAAATGTAAATCTCTATATTGTATGTAAAAGTGTGAATTTTTAATAAACAAAGTAAACAGTCAATTTTATTTAGTAAGAAAAATTTAGAAAGATGCTCTACTGCATTTTTTAATAAAATTTCATGTTAGCATAACCTCATACCGTACGACCTTTTGTTACAGTCAGGCAATCTGGAAAATAATTCAAGTGGCAAATACCTGACACGCCTTAGAACAATATTAAAATTATACAACTAGTATCCTACTTTATTACATGATATATTATATTTGCCTCATCTAAATGAAGAAAAAAATCTGTTGAATGCGAGTAGAAGCCGTACTACAACGATTTCTAATTTAGGTATGTATAAATATTTAGAAATTAGGTATACATAAATATTTAAGAGGACATAGCGTTTCTGCTAAACTTTTTGCAAATTGTAATATAATTATTCGCCATGTAATATTTTTTACGGATGTAATGATATCGTAACATCTCAAATTCAGCTAAACGTTGTCTTTACTATATTTCTGAATTTAACAGTTTCGAAGATAGATAGGTGGAAGTGAGTGGGTATCAATTTTTGTTTAAATTTTAAAATTATTTATCCAGAACTATCATGTAATAAGAACTAAACACTGTTTGGGAATCCTTTAAACTTGATGTTTTGATTGATATAATCCATAATACATGAAATGACAAAAAAGTCGAGTAACCTATTTGCTCTTTTAAAATATCTGCACAAATATTTTTGAGCGGTAATAGAAACATAGGCGGGACAATATGCTTTATCAATATGATAAATTTGAATTCTTTACGTCATACATATAATTCGGAAGCAAAACAGAGGTAACAGCGGTATGGACTAAGGGAACCATAAATTGGACATAGTTTCGGTTCTAATTTTATACCTGATGTCATAATGTGTGATAAATATTTAAGTTTACATTAAAGAAATACTTCATTTGCACGGCTTCGAAACGCTTTATTTTATCACTTTTACGCAAAGATTTAACAATATTTTCGAGTGAACTTAAAACTAAGCTCAACCGGTGGGAAATGAAAGGGTATCGATTAAATTTCTTTAGAAGGATAATTCTTTTCTTTTAGTCTTGCTTTCAGTACCATAAATTTAGTGTTTTGACACTCGAAACTTGCATTCGTGATAGACATTTATAGAACAGAAACAAGTGAATCGATAAAACATAATGCAACTGTGGATTATGGTGTGTACATCTTTTTCATGTTGTCTCCACTGCATTACTTCAATTATGGGAGGCTTATTAAATTTTTCAGTTAGTGCTACTGTAACGAATTCCTAATAAAAAATAAATATTGGAAAACAAATGATTGACTAATTTTTATAATGAAATATTTGATACGATAATATTTTTATGTAATTTAATATAAAACCAAATAAAATATAAAGAGGCCAATACAAAAATTGGGTTTTGGCAGGTAATGATATATTATAAAATTTTCTACGGAAATGATAATTTTGTTGAAAAACTCAAAATTATGTTTCAAAACATATTTTTGTAACAAACTTCCTAGCACTGTATTCGTTGTTTTAATTCTAATATTCGTATTAATAAATAATTTATGTACCTATATTAGGTATATAATTTTTTAGACTGGATTAAAACTAGTGTATTTTGAATAAAAAATCGATATTACTTTCCTTACTAAATTTTATCTTTTTATATATCCTGTCCTCAAATAAAATATTTAAAAACAAAATTTATAAATTAAATCAGTCCCAATATCATTCAGCGTTGATATCAATTATGAAAATTCTATGGGTTAGTGATTTTTATAAATATCATTATTATGAGCAAATGGCTAATTAATAATTGATTAATATCTAACATGTCATTCTCGTAAAAATATCAAAGAGAACAAATAATTTTATACAATAAGATGATCAAAAGATATTTTCCAAAAAATGTTTTTAGTATGAAACATTTTAATAAGTTGCAAGCAAAATAGGTATAGATTTGTTAGTCTCCTTATTTTTAGTTTCGGAAAATGTGGATGGATTTAACTTCTGTGATCTAAATTTTCTTATTTATAAAGTTATAGTTTTCAATATTTTACACTTATAAAGCGGGGTGAATATTTTATTCACACGTTTCGGGCGCGCTGTTATCAAAAATGACTTTTAAATTAGATCATGGATCCTTAAATGATTTTTAAAGCGGAATTTTACGGTGGCATTAGAGAAAATAAAACAGTCTGAACAAAGCGAGTGAATTCACATGAGACGTGATGCTCTCATTCTGTAAAGACTAGCACCCAGAGAATGTGAATACATAAGGGAAGGAAAGGAAAGAAAAAAAAGTGTATGACTGTCAGAAAAGGGGATGAAAGATATTAGAAACAAAAAACAAGGTTGTGTACAGCCACGATTGGCTGATCAGCACTTTAGCAATATTGCTACCGCCGTAAAGTGTTGTTTATTAAGTTTGTTATTTTGCAAGTTAATATGCTTCAACATCAATCAATAGATATATAAAAATAAAATAAACCTATGGAGTACGAATGGAACTTTCAGTAACAAGATTCCGTACATAATTAGATATAGGGAAAAGGTGATTAATTTAAAGTTACATAATATTTCGTATTATGTACGTAAGTTATTAACACTGCGTCATTATTAACGTACAATTTTCCTTAACAATAGATGCTAAAACATAAAATTTTCTCCAATATTCTCCTGCAATATATATATTATATATATCGTAATAGAAATCTTCGGCGAATTACAAGAGTTGAGATATTCTGCCATGAATTTCTCCTTAACAATTTTGCAAACGTTAATCTAGTTGAGGCTACTTTTAAAAAATAATAGCACAAACACAAATTACAAAAAATAGTCAACAACAATCAACATTTAGAAATACAAGACGACAAAACAAAAACACTATACTGTGTTTGAAACCTGTATGCAGTTTAGTAAAATGATCAATCAATTTAATTATATTATTTTCACATTTCCATTAACCTCGCCAATCTGCTTCACGTGAACTCAATCTATCCAAATCGGATGAATACATTTGTTTTGATAAAATCTCGTCATTTCTGAACTTTATCTATATTTTATAAATCCATATTAAATTTTAAATTCTATTGGTAAACCGTGTTTTCGAGTTCGATCGTAAAGTTGATGATATATATTTTTGTTACAGTGTTTATTTTTTTATTGTTTAATATGTATAAATGTTGAAGATTGTTAACAGATGTTGAAAAATAGAGAAACATCCAGTAACTATATTTTTCCAAATGGTATAAAGTACCATGCACTGTGAGGACGTTTATATTCACAACTAAACATCATTCTATAAGTGAGAATATCTTTAAGTTAAAACTGTTTAAACGGGGCAGCATAACTTAAACATGGATAATATAACAATTAACCGTCACGTGGAACCCCTTGGGATCGCCACTTTTTATGCCTTATGGAAAGTTTAATGTGAATAAAAAGCTCCGCCAACGCCTCCAATACTTCAATTTTATTTTTCATGCCTTCAAGCCAAAAATAGTAACAACTTTTTGAAAGCTTTTAAACTAGTTGTAATTTAAATATGCATTATCCCCAAATAAGCTTATTGTATTCCTTTCTGTGTTCTTACATTTCTTATTGTTTCAAGTAAGCCCTTTAATGTGTAGAAAATTTATTATTGTGTAACAACATATGACAATTCTTTCAGAAGGGTTATTTTATGATGCAACCAATATTAATTAAACATTGATAATACTTATATTTTCTTATATCGCCTTTGATTTTAACTGAAACAATCAGAAATCTTAATAACCTAATACTTGACACGTCAAGTGGTGAATAATTTAATAATTCTGAAAACTCTGTATTTAACGTAAAAAGAACTCTTGATATCGAATCAAAATTTCAAGTAAGCAATGATTTAATTATAGTAGCGTTTGTTCTTATTATGCAAGTTGCAGCTCTTATAACTATTGAAAATATACTAGGTTATACTAGGATAGCTACGAAGTTTTACAGTATAAGGAAAAAAACACAAAATATCTTATGACCCCAAATTTTAAACCGTAATCATTCCAATTGTTTTGTTTTATAATAGACTTAAACTTGTACTTTTGCTTCTATGAAATTTCTACCGTGTCGTATTTAAGTGCTTATTCTTGTCAGACCCCCCTACATTCTACATTTATATCAATCTATAGTAATTCAATCGTCCCAACTTAAAGTAACTCATCTCACTGCAATTAATAATACCCCACTTTCTATTCTCTTTTTTGTCATGGCATCTGATTAAATTAAATCCAAATTTTAAAAAAAATTCGCAAATTTTATTTCAAAATAGGTTTGTTTTCAATAAATACCGAGTTTAATGTTAACCAATGTTTTATAAATTTCAGTATTGGGTATATAACAATAACTTTAATATTATCGGAATTTCAAAACATATTTATATTGTAAACAAGGGATATATCTGTAATTCAAAATGATCTAGTTTTAGTGATAAATTTTACTTAAGATGAAATAATCTTTTGAAATGAGCGAGTTTTCATTTTGAGGTAGTAAAACCGACGTTAATAAAAACGAAGTAATTTGGAAAACATTTTAAATTATCAAAATGAGTATTATGTATCTGAAATTTGTAAAATTTTCTTACTTTATAAAGTATAAATATAGTCATAAGAATATAGATCCTCAAATATAATAGTCTATTTTAGATACGACAAGCCATAAAATATAACGAAGCAAAAACAGTTGATCAGGACAAATCGTATTAGACAGCCGTCAGACGTTGGACATAAATGACTGAAATTTAGTTTCCGTGGCCTTACCACGTCTCATTTGTTGTCCACTGAACTTTTCGTATGAACGTATTGAGTATTAGTGGCAGGGAAAATATGTTGTTTCATTATAACATGACGTATAGATAAGATTTTTGTGTCATTTCATTTACCCTATCGAATAGAAACTAATGACATGTCACGTCCGTCAATTATTATACACATGAAAGAAAATGTTTATTATACACATGAAAGAAAGAGTATATCTTTAACGGATCTTAAAAAACAGTAAATAAAACATTAATTTATAGGCCTATTTTGTTATTATAATATGAAAATACGCTTGACAGGCAAAATATATACATTATAATATTGATAAAACTTTGATGACAATATTTACAACATGGACGTATTCAATAGAAAGCCTAGGTTGGTCGGTAAAAAGAAGGATATTATCCAAATGTCGAAGAAAATTTGACCTAAGAAATGTGAATAAAATATTAAACTAAAATTTGTAACAACCTAAATTTATAATTTTGTTCTGACCGCGTAATTATAACATTAGAGAAATTTATTTACGTAATCGTCGATTCTCGTATGTGCACTTTTTTTTTAAAAATGTGAAAGAAGGTTCATTGATTAGCCTAATTTTATATATAATTATAAGGGTTCTGTATATCGAAAAGAAAAAGAGGATCCTTTCTAAAATCACCTACCTATCCGTTCAACCGTTCGCCTGTCAGAGTCGTTCTTTTCCTCAGAAACCGTTAGCGTAGAAACTGAAAAATTTTAATCTCGTAGTGCAGGTTCTATTCGTAAATAACAAGTTTTATTTAAAAATATAACTTTATTGAATATTTTAACTGCACTCATACAGGGTAAAAAGCTTCTTTAATTCTAACAAATTATGGGTAGGTATTTGGAGAAAGTGCCGTCTGATAAATTCATTCATTTATATATCTGATAATAGAACTAAAGTTAATTAGAGAAGAATTCATTAAAGGCAATTTTATTTTCATATATTTCCACATTTGTTTGAAAGATTCACTGCCATATTTTAGCAAAAAATGCATTATATACAACAAAAAATGGAAAATGTTAGTGTTAATTAAATTTAATGCAATCGAAGTATATACCTACTCAAATTTAGGCGTTAATTTCACTTTTTTCTGTATTACGTAAAAATATTGCATTAATATTTATTTAACCATTTAAATTCAATATTAAATAAAAATCATTAAACTATTGTTAAAATATGTTTTACGAGTTCAGAATTCAGAAACAAAACTTTTTAAATTTTTTTGACTGGGCACATGATGTTTCAATGATTCTTAGTCTAATATAAATTATTAGCTAAAGTCGCGATGAGGATATTACTATCGCAAAAATCTACGAAATTAAATTCACTTTTTGTAATTCGTATGTTCTGATTTTACTTGCCTGCTCTTCTCGGGTGAGCCTTAATAATGAAGTTTTCCATAGTGTATTGTAACACGGTTTATCGTCGCTATCTACAATAAGACATAAGTAGTGAACAGAAGACTAAGCTAATAATGAAATCGCGTGAATGAAGTTTTTACATTCACAATTTTTTCGCCGACTAAAAAATTTACCAATTTTCTTATTGAAATTCTTCTCTTATAAATATTGGAGAAACTTTTGGGTAATTTTCTCATCAACGAAATAGTGATGTGTTTAGATGTAGAGCGAAATAATGAAAATATATCCTAATATTGCCACATCCATAACAAGCCTAAGCAATGGATATAAAAGCGTGCAAAATTATATTGATTTTTAATGGGTTTAATAGTATATAAATCGATGAATTTGGTACTATGAATATTCGAATACCTACCGTCTCCTTATATCGATTTACCGATACCGATATTGACTTTGGTGTCAAGTTAGATCAGGAATTGCAATCGACGTATCTCTAGTATTTCTGAAAGTTCAATCATTAAAATAATTTTATGTCATATAAATATGAATTAACAAAACTATAATTGATATTATATTGAAAAATCTACATAATCCCTTTTACCTCGTACTAGATTTATACCCTTTATGATTAAATGCACGGACATGAAAACTAGGTTGTCTTTATAAATTCCCAGTGGGAGTCACAGACCTAATCACCAGTAGACTTACAATTTATACAATTTGGCGAGCTGCATGTTGCCCTAAACCAACCCACGGATAAATTCATTAAATAAATTTGTTTTCAACTAATGAATTTTTTATTGAAACATTATTGACTTGAGCATATTGTGCAACAAAATGTCAAATTGCGTAATGGATTGATGAGAAAATCATTGTAATATCTCTATAGATAAAGATTATAGAATATTTTGCATATAAAACACATTTCAATATCAACATATTGTCTTTAGCACATGCTCTTGACAGCGTTAACTAAGCTCTGATATTTAATCGACAAAAATATTTACCGTCACATACGAAATGCAAAATTAAGATGGAAATAATACTAAATGTTTGTTGTAATTTAAAATGCGTGTGCGTAGTTCTTAATCACACGCCTATTTGTTTTCATAGCTTTCCAAAATATTAAAATGTAAAGTCTACATAGATTGAAACTACTCGATGAGATAAAAATAGATAATGTTGTGACATTGTCTGTGCAATGTTTCGACGTAATTGTATAAAAAATATCTGTGATAAATTGATCCAAATTTATATTATTTAGAAGCAGTGAAATAAAAGATAAAAGATCCTTCTATAAAATATCCTAACTCAATGTGATTTGGTAATAGAATAAAGGTGCAAATAGCGGGTTATAAAATCCATTTAAACAAAACACTATAATCAAATTAGATGCAATTAATTGCTTGTTGCAGATAAAGCAAACAATATTCTGAGAAAAAAATAATTTACAAGTTATGAAGATTCATTTTTATAAAAAATTATGTTCCAATTTCAATAATGTAACGGCGAAGGAGATACAATTTTAATGATAATAAGGTTTAAGTTATAGAATAGAAATAAATTGAAAAAATAAAACTTTAAGAAAATTTAAGTGAAAAACGAATATAATTTGGTATGTAGTATTTATACAAGGTTATATTTTGGTTAGTGATCAAATTTTATAGAGCGATTAAGAATGGGCAACTAATTTATTTTGTGATAAAAAACAAATAATTTTTTTTGACTGCAGCTAACATTCTTTTGGTAAATTATTTTTTACTCATACCACTATTTTAAATTAGCCGCGTATCAGCAACAAACGACAATCACCCCCTTACTTGCACAGCAGAGATATAGAACTGTTTAATGTTACCCATATGTTTTAAACGGTTTCAATAGTCGACGCCTTGCAGAAAACGAATACAAAAAATAGCAAATCAACATTAATTCGATCTCTAAAAACTCAACCTCAAGAACGAAATCAGTGATTAATTTACAATAGTTAACTACTAAAGACGAAGGTTGATTGTAATGAAATGATGGCGGCAGTAAATTTATATCATTCTCAGTCTATGACTATCCTATAAACAGAGTATGCTGCTCGTATTAAACTAATGAGCCTCTTCTATCAAATCCTGAGTATAAATAATCTCGAAGAGTTACAATAAGTTTAATTTCTAGATTTATGGAGTCGAAATGTTGTCGGCAAAATATATCACATTTTATTAAATGGATACAAAAATATAAAGATTTTGAATCCAATATGGACAAACATGTGTCAAAAATTTAATGCTACATGGCGACATTAATATTTATTTTATTTAGGGGTCTAAGTAAAATAATATCCAGGCAAAAAAAAATGGCTAATGGAAATCCATTGTAGAAGTAAATTTACAAAACTATGCAATGCAAAATAAACTATTTTAATGTAACAGGTTATCTATAGTTAGAAATTCTTCGTTGCTCATCGTACTTCCATGCTTTGTACCAAAGGAATTAAAATTTTTTCGAAAATTTCGAACAGTCGACGTTTACAATGGCAACAAAAATTAAACACTATTGAAATGAAAGATTGCGTGTATAGTACATGTCTTAAAAATATTGTGCGTAAAAATCAAGAGAAAATTTTAATAAATATTTTTCTACAATTTCTAAAATTTTTTATAAAAGAAGCTTACATTTATACATTATCTACAAATATTAAATGTAATATTCCATCAAAAGTTTCTCCCTTACTTTTTCCTGCTGTAAAGAGTAGATAAACTAGATAAGTAGGTAGTTAAACTTAACAAATAAATAAGTAGATAAACTTAACACTATTTTCTACACATACAACAATATTTTCTGAAAATATTCTCACACAAAATAAACAATATAAATAAAATAATCATCATCATATATATACAGAACCTAGGCTACTCCCGATTCTCGTAAATTGCTTCTTCTGGTAGCTTTTTCATTTGTCGCCTCTGGGTAATCTTATTTATGTCACCTTCCCATCGAGATTTGGTTTGCAAATGTTTTGACGGCTCCAGTCTCTTTTGCGGCTCCAGGCCTATATTTAATACATCGTTATGAGATAAACCACTGCTCTTTAAGTTGTACCATGTGCTTCTTTCTATCCGCGATATCAGATGTATTCTTAATAATCTTATTCCTTATACGGTCTCGTGGGGAATACTCGTATCTAGAACAAACCTCTCTATTGTTCGTTGTGAGTTTTTAAATATCTACAATATATTTCTCAGTGGACACGTTTTATATTCACACGTCAATTTAGGAATATTCGCAATTTCCGATTTTGTGGCATGTTATGCTTATGGATGTTAAACTTTATTAATTTTGTGCTGGATTTTTGCGTTGGATTGGTTCTCAACGTTGATGGACTACCTCAAATATACATTGAAACTATTTCCAACTTTACGCTTTGAACCGTAATGCTTATGTTAAATAGTCTATTGACCATCACTCATTTTAGATAATTTAATTTCAGGACCTACTTTATGATGTGCAGCTACAAACTGAGTCATAACATATTGAACAATTATTATTAAAAAAGAAAAATAAGAAGAGCAAATATATTCAATTCCATTACCCAGCTGACGTCGACAGAAAATCTGAAATGTGTATTCTAAGACATTTATAGAAGCTTTGGATGAAACGATTACGACTTACCTTTACTTTAGACGAAACGATTATTTATAAACGATATTATGATAAATGATATTTTGGAACGACACTTCCTATTTTAATCGAACTGAATATTCCTACGACGACTGTACAGTGATTGTCGCATGCTGGAAGATACTAAGCTCAATATGGCGACAACCTTTAAGGGACCACTATAGAGCTACTACTCTATAAAGTTAAAAATGTTTCAAAAATATTTGATAGTCATGACCCAATGAAAAATAACATAATAATTTTGCGAACTAAAAGTGTTCGAAAATTCTAGAAAACTAAAAACAATTCAAGGAATTGAAAGAAAATATTGACACAATTTCATTTGATACAATATTTAGGCCAAAGGTCCTAGCCGGAAAAAAAGTAGGAGGAGGTATTGAATATTTTGGAAGTTTTTCAATTCATACAAGTGCTGAATAGATATTTTGAAAAGAAAATATATTATTGAATTGGTCTTTAAAAAAAATTATGTGTACATGTGTATTTATCAAACTTTACTGGAAACCGTAAACGATTTATCAAGCCTTAAAAGTGGTCATTTTCATAAGTGCTACGTGTCTCACACCACACTATCTAATCAAAATTGAATATCCTAAGGGTTTTCAAAATATCAGTATATACAAAGGAATTAAATGGAAAATTATCACAGCTCAGTAGGTTCTACTAATATTTGACCAACTAATGACATGTAGTTGGGTTTGTACAAAGTTCAAAGTAAGGTACGAGTAGCTTAAATCAATTACAACAATGACTTTGTGTTTTGAAATGTATATTTACTGTGCTTATGAATACATACTAGGTAATACATTTAAATATTTATAGGGTGAGAAAAAATATTATTTAAATGTGTTTTTACCGTGTTTTTAAGCCTATGAAAAATGTGACAGGCAATATCTATAACGTGTTGTGAAAAAAATATATTTCTGAGTAGTTTAATATAAATACTGTATGGCCTTAAATGTTCACAAGTACCTAAATGTGCACGGAGCCCTCCTAGTGCGAGTCTTAAGAGTACTAGTGCATGATACGTTTTATAATTTTTACATGCGTACAAACCCTTGGACTCCGATGATTCACAATATCTATAGATATACGATTATTATAATCGGATATATATGGATATTGTGAATAGTCATCAAACTGGCATAGATGTATGTTATAACAGTATACATATAGATATATGATATAACAGCATACAACATTAACATGAGAGTGCAAGAAAAACAAATTTAAAAAGCAGCTGGTAAAGGATATAGTACTTTCTTCTATATACATTACCACTCTACGTATTTCTGACTTGTAGGTAAATTAAATACTGACTTTCGGAAAATAAAAACACAAAATGTTCTTGTTTTACGAAAACATTAAATTTCTTTCTTATAATTTTATGCTTGTGGAAACATCTTTAAGCAATGAATTTATGTGATTAAAAAATAAGAAAGATATTTAAAAAAATACCTAGTTTAATAAAAATACTCATTTCAAATTCTAATTGCATGTATTTTATTTTAATTTTAAATACTTACTTATAAAAAAGCCAATTTATGAGTATAATGGAATTCGTCTTGAAAATGTTAAGCTTTACGTATTTTTTTATGTTATTTTTTTTATGACATAAAAAACACGTAAAGAATAAAATTTTCGATACGAATTCCATTATACTCATCAATTGGCCTTTTATAAGTAAATATTTAAAAATAAAATATGTCACAATAAAAATAAAATATGTTATGTAAAATATTCTTATTATTTCATAAGCATAAAAATATCGCAAAATTTTTTAAAATTTATAAAGCTGTCGTTGTAAGCAATTGTTTGCTTATTTTATATATTTTTTGTGAAAATCATTAATAATATTTCTTAAACAATTATATAAACATTATACGATAACCATAAACATTAAATCGTAAAAAATGGATTTTTTTATTAATTTTTATAACCGGTTACCTTAATTTTAATTATAATAAATAATTTTCTGCAGAAGATTTCTATATAAAGGAAATATAAGCGGATTAATACGCTTTATGGCTAAGCAAAATTATAAATTTCCGCGTCAGTGTTTCCGAGAAAACGGCTACGAGAGATAAATGGCAGATGAAAAGATATTTGAGTGATATCGTAAGTTTTGTTTTTCTTCGGAATTTTTAAGTGTAAGGAAATATGAATTATAGGACTTCGTCTTAAGTATATACATATCGAGTGTTAAATTTATACGACTTATGACAAATGGCTTAAATGACCGTTCCAAAATTGAACTTCGAATTTAATGTCTAACTTTCATGCCAATTTCTTTACAAATAGTTCACCTTTGTAATAAGTTCACTAAATTTTTTTTAAACCCTGTTTAATACTGTAATCACAAAACAAAGTGTTTTTTTGGAAGTCCTTTAAATGGATAGGTGCGAATTTAATTAAGAGTTTTAATTGAATATTTGAACATTCGGTGGTTTTCGTGCCGGATAATATTATCTTTTTGAAGCCGAATAAATATTTGTTTTGGCTAAAGTTAGATATCTTGACGTATATTATATATATAAATATTTGTTTTGGCTAAAGTTAGATAGCTTGACGTATATTATTATTCGTTGGGGTGAAATAAATGTTGTCTAATTAAAGGTGCAGATATTTTAACTATTCATGTCGGGTACCATTATTCGTTGAGGTTTTCATTTGGGATTAAATAAATATTTTCTAGGTCTGGTATTATTCATTTAATGATGTTTTTTTTATTTTGTATGTGGACGGATATCTATCGAGGGTAAGTTTATTATTTCTTTTAGGGCCCTGTGCTATTTATGTGCCTAGCCACAACAGGATCTTTAGGTAAAAATTACTTTAAAAATACTTGTCCACGAATATTTATATCAAAACTTACGTTGCAAAGATTTTAATCTGGACGTATAACAAAATCGTAACGTAAGTAAAATATTTTTTTAAAAAAATAATTTATACACGTTGTACTTATGTTACAGAAGCAAAAAAATAGTTCGTATACTTTTGGTATGATTATGAGTTTTCGCACGCTAATCTCAGAAACGGCTTAACCGATTTGAATGCGATTTTTATTGATGTATTGTGGTAAGCTTTGTTTGTTTCATTCCAATCGGTTCACGAACAAGAAGTGATGTTAATTGAAATATTACGCGCTATTCTAGAAATGCGGTTCGGTCGATTTAGCAGAAATTTTGTTAACTGTAGTTTGTTATTAAACCATGATTGGAAATTTATATGAACACGAGGTTAAACAATAATGCATGGTTTCGGAAATACAGACAAGTTCAATTTAAGTTCAACTCTCATCAATATGATCGACCATGTTAAATAGGGATTAGCTCACTGGTTCTTCCAGTAGGTTAATCCCTAGGCGTGGTTGGCCTATATAAAACGCAGCGGGAACCGCACCGCGCACTATAACATTGGATGATTCACAGCGAACGTACGTATTCGCAAAACGCACGGAGCACCTTGGTAACAGCTAGGCTCAGTAACGATGTGTGTATTAATATTTCATACATATTTCTGCAGAAAATGCTAAGCATAAGAAATATAAGATTTGTTGTTGCCTCCTTTTAAGTTATTATGGTACCTTTTAACATAATCCTAGGTGCATTGGGCTACCCCTGTTTTTTGTAACTAGAATTCAGAATGTACTCAAAGAGCTGATATTTACTTAGGAATGTCATTAGAATTTGAGGTAGGATTATAAATATTCGCGGACATCTATAAATTAAGCCAATATAACTTTTTAAGATTAGATGATCTAATTATTAAAAAATTCGTCACAACTTAAGAGAAACATTTACAATATTGGTTTTCTTATTTTTGCAGCATTTTTATTATGAAATTTCATAATTTTATATAGTATGAGACCGATGGTTCCAAAAACATGTTATATGATCATATGTGGAGAAATGCACAAGTTGGCGGTGATGCTGAACAACTATTAGAAAAATGGAGTAATACTACCGGTCTTTCCGAGAGAATTGTTTTAAGAATCTTGGCGGAATCGAAGAGTCGGAGATACCTCGAAATTCAGGTTCCCGTTAAAAAATATAATAAAAAGAGAAAACAAAGTAGACTTTGGCAGCGCCTATATCGCTTTCGTGCGGATTACTATTAAAAATTTCTACACAGAGTATAAAGAAATGTCAATTGTTCTTAAACTCCAAAAGCATCGAAGCAAAGTAACAGCGCTGACAGAAGTTTATCGACGCTTTGCACTAGGAATAAAAAGTTGGATTTTAAACCGATAAACCTGAGAATGTAGAAAAATATTTGTAGAGCGGCATAATTCGATGGCTATTTGACATTATGTTTTATATTTAAAACCATTTATGTTTTCAAAGTGAAATATCGTTCGAACAGTATCGTTTTAGGTTGATTATATTCAAGTTTTCATTTTTCGTAGAACGTTTCATTTCACAGTTATACTTATATTTAAACTGTTAATATATTTAATCTGCAGATTAAACCAATGAAACTTTTTAAGCCTAGGTGATGTAATTATTCAACAGCATGAGAAAAAAATAATGGTGCCAAGTGGATAAATATATATATATATATATATATATATATATATATATATTTATAATGTATTTTTCAAGAAGTTTTGGTCATTTATGAATTTAAAAAGTTAATAATATAACTTTCTTCCACACCAAGAAACAGAATTTAAAATATTGTACCTCCAAAGTATAGTCTGGTAATGTTTTATCAATAAAAATAATTTCTATGACCTCAATGAAATATTACAGGAAATTTTTTTAACTAAAAAATTACTGACTAATAATGTGGGGTCAAAAATTTTGGGTTTAAAGTTTGGGAATAAAGAAAAAAAAATTTAACTTTTTAATATTAATATAACTTAAAATTTACCCGCACAATTGCATTTTTTGTCTGTTGGAAATAGAGTGTACACTTGGGAAATTTAGATTATAACTTCGTCGACAAAAAATTGACATAAAAAATAAATGCAAAGTAGTTAGGGTATTCTGAACATTTTGAAGAAACAATTTAATTACTTGATAAATATGATATTTAGGACGGTATTTATAACGAGATTTATTATTCTTAAATATATCGTTTTTATAAAATAAGAAAATAAATATATCGTTTTTATAAAGAAATCAAGGCACGCGGTTAGGTTTACGAAATGGAAATTGATATTCTCAGGGGAAGTTAATATTTGAATTACCATTACACTCAGGCATCGAGGGCATTGAACATTTTAAAAAGTTGCGCCATCAATTTCGCTTCAATCATCTACGTTACACGTATAATGGATTTAGATAAAGTATTTCATTTAAGCTAGATATATTGATTAAAGTTAAATTAATAACATATGCAAAATCGTACTTGTATGCAATTTTTCTATTTGTATCTGTACTTAGACTATTTTAAAGGTTGGGGTTTGGATAGCAGGTGTCTTACTATTAGTTATCATATTTTATTTTGTCTTTAAAAGAAACCTACTCTTTCAAATTTTTTATTACATGTTATTACTATTTCTGCTTTTTATGGTCAAATCTTTAAAAGAACATTTGTCTTCCTAATTAAAACGTTATTCGTTAGTTATTATTGGCAACATAAAAATAAAATGCTGACTCACCTTCATTTTTTAATTATACAACATGAAAAGTGAACAATGCTAGTGTAAAAAAATGTATGCAACATTGTGGAACTCTATACCAAAAATATCTTAAATTCACACAGATTCCAAAAAGGCAGGATAATTTTCTGGTACTAAGTCATTTCATAACATATTTTTTATTCCTAAATCCAATCATTAATCATTTTTTTGGTCATGGTCAAATAAAACAAGTGTAGTATTTATTATCATACCGCATTTATTATATTTTTATTACAGTAAATGCTCAAAATTTCTACTCCTAATTCTTATGCATAACAGCATCTTCTTACAACGTTTCTTCTTAAATTTCGTAATGCCCTTTTATTGTTTTTTACCATTTCAGATATATGGTGTAATTTTTGTCTTAATTGTTGTTCATTATCGTTAGTAGTCTCATAGACCGCCTCCTTAAATATCCCTTAACATGGTGACCATGAAATTGAACCGCCACGTCCTATCCATCGATTTCCGTAAGTTGCATTTAAGTATCCAGTTACTTGTCACAAAAGAGGGCCAATTCACTATCGTGCTGTAGCCACATCCTCTCTCGTACATCTTGTGGCATTTCATTCAACAGATTTCCAAGTTCATCTCTTAAAAACCGTAGATAAAGAACTCCATTAATCCTAGGTAGAAGTTCAAATAAACCGATAATTTTGCCATCTAGGATTCCAGCCCACAAATTGACTCTGAATTGATGTTGACATCTACCTTGCCTTATTGTGCGGGTATTCTCGATGATCCATTAGTGTAAATTATGCATATTTAATACTCCAATTCTCTTAAAATATGATTCATCGCTTCATAAGATTGAATTAAAGGAAAGCGGATCTGGCCTTCATTGACGTAGCATCTCCTGATAGAAATCTATTCGTCGTTGATAGTCAGCAGGTAATAGTGCTTGCACTCGTTGGGAATGATACCAGTATGTCGAGAAAACTACCTTACACTATTAGAAGGAGCTGCTTCCATTTCGGCCAGCACTTGATGCTCATCAGTATTTACACGAAGAAGGAGTCTGTGATTGGAATAGCGATCGCGATTAGCGTAGCGCTCGCGGCACGTACGTCGGCTTGCCGAGCATTCCCATCACATAGCCCGTAAATGTATTATTGTAATATTCACGAACAGTGTAGATCTGAGGAATATTTCAATGCAGCCGGTCAAACAATATCCAAATCACAAGCACAAACAAGATTCAATTCAAGCGTAGGTTAACAAATAAAAACAATGATAGAGAAAAACAGCAAAAAACACATTGTTAGCTCCGAGCGATAAGCAAGTCACTAAAGACGCAAAGTTGTTGGAGAAAAAAGCACAAGGGCTCGCTTGGCGGCCGAAAACAATTAAAAACCATACAAGTGGAAAAGAGATAGCGAAACAATTCTGAAAAGCGATTGTTTTTATCGGAAGCATTTCTGCGAATGCGGAGTTCTTTCAATAAAGCAGGTATTTTTCGAATATATGCAGAACTAATTATAACGATGTTACCTTTTTGGAATCTATTTGAATAGAAAATAGTTTTAAACTAAAGCACCACGAGGCTGCCGTACATTTTTTACTAGCATTGTTCAAAATCACTTTTCATGCTTTGTAATTGAACAAATGCACATGTTTCAGCGTTTAATGTTTATATTGCCAATAATAACTAATGAATAACATTTTAATTAGGAAGACGAATGTTATCTTAGAGATCTTGGACAATATAAAAGCAGAAATAGTAATAATATCCATTTAACTTTTTTTATCATGCCCAGTAACACAAATTTTAAAAATTATACCAAAGTATCTTTACCAAGGTATCCGTACCAAGGTATCCGTACCAAGGTATCCGTACCAAGGTATCCGTATCCTCTTTCCCATTTCTATACGTTAATACCTCGCACTGAACGTCATCAAAATCGTATTCCTTTCCTTGTTTACTTTCAAAAACCTTTTAATTTCCCTTATACTACTAGTGTAAAGAATAAAGTATAAATTTTTGTTTCTATATAAATAATTTTAACCATAATCTTGAGCTTTTTCTTAGTTAAGACAAATATGATAACGCTCCACGACATGACGCTTTTCTATTATTTTCGTACCAAGGAATCTGTATCCTCTTTCCTATTTTCATACGTTAATACCTCGCACTGACCGTTATCAAAATGGTCTTCCTTTTCTTGTGTACTTTCAAAAACCTTTTGATTTCCCTTAAACTACTAGTACAAATGCTTGAAATGATTATGATAGTAGATATTATCAGTGTACCAGTATTGCCAGCATTGACAAAAAAAGAGCTCAGACCAGCGATTTTCCCTCAACTATGAAAATTTTTTTGCCCAAATTTCTTAAAAACGGACAAATGTATGAAACGTTTCTCTTCATTATATTATGTGAGTACTTGTGTCCTTTTTGATACTGGTGAATTTTAAAATTCTCTTGTTTCCTTAATTAAAGTATAACTATTTCTCATTTATAACTGTTACTCTTTAAGAGTTTTTTTTGAAAATGAAAATTGTAATCATTGCGAATAACAGTTTTTGCCTAAATTTCTTAAGAAAGTACAAATATATGAAATTTTTCTTGTCATTATATTATGTGAGTACTTGCATCCTTTTTGATACTGGTGAATTTTGAATATATTTGGCGTTAATTTTTTAGAATTTCATTATTCACAATTATTTGGTGAATTTTTAAATTTTCTTGTTTCCTTAATTAAAGTATAATTGTTTCTTATTTATCACTGTTATCCTGTAAGAGTATTGCGTAATAAACTGATGAAAAAATCAAACGCGGTATCTATGATGAATGAGCCCAGCTGATTCTCTTTTCTGATTCTATTTCATAGTTAAACGTTACTAGGCAGTGAGTTATATGAATATATAGAATGCGTTATGTCCAAACTGAAATATAATAGGAATTTTAATTCGAGAGAATGAAATGTGTCCAAATTTTAAAGTTAAAGATATTTTTAAGAGATAAATAATATTCTTTTAGAGCTCCGTTTTTCTTAGCCGCTTAACAAAGTCTCAATATTTTTCCCAAAACCCACTTTCCATTAAATATTTTGTTATATATGGTTATTAATAGTCTATAAATGCAAGGATCAGCCTTTTAATGGAATTACTATACTGAGAGGGTTGGCCATTCGGTGATATGAGGCCGTCTGAATTGTTTAAATGTGTCAAATAACAATTTAAACGTTTGTTATATTGTTCATGTATTCTTAATAGGACAATAAAAATATTTTATAATTTATTCTAAATATTGAATAAAATTGTTACAGCCATTAAATATATACGCCAAATATGTTATAATAAAATATTATAGTTGGTAACTGAATATAATTGACGAATGAAATTATTAATATTTTAACGAATTTTTATGGAAAATCTTCCGTATATAATAATTATTTCTGAAATATTTTAATTCAAACTGTCACAAAAAATTACTTACGTTTTTTGTAGGTCATAAATTATTAAATTACTCGATTTAACTACAACATTAAAATGGATTGCTATGCTTGCTTGTTACTTTCCAACCGGATACTTAATTTCGATCTAATCTTCCGTAAATCAAATTATAGTTTTAAAACGATTAAGAATACAGATGCAACACCGCATCCTATAATATCGAACGGTTCATTTATTAATAGCACTTAATCAGCAATATAGTTTTATGTACTCCTCATATTTTTTTACAACCATCAATTCTCAACATTTTCTTCACGTAAAGTTTGTACAAATTGTTTTAAATTCCATTATTCACATTTTTGTTACCTATAGGAATTATTCTTACGTGTGGTTATAGACAGCGATTAGTGACATCAAAATCCATACTAAGTATTATTTAGACAGCGATTAGTGACATCAAAATCCATACTAAGTATTATTTAGACAGCGATTAGTGACATCAAAATCCATACTAAGTATTATTTAAACAGCGATTAGTGACATCAAAATCTATACTAAGTATTAATCACTATTGAAAACGAGTAACTGTTTTGTAACGTTGATGCAAATTTGATCATCAGGGTTACTAGTGACATCAGTAACGGTATGACAATTTAATCACCACACCAAAACTGTGATACTTTCCCTATTTTTATTTTATTGAAAAATTTTTGACTGATGATTGTACCGATAAATAATCGGTACAATCATCAGTAAAAAAATTTGTTCATAATTTATACACACGTTAAATTAAAAAGTGTCCACATATAATTATGTTTATTATGATTGATATACAGAATTATTGCCATGTTATTTGTTTGTTTGTCTTTATTTCACACTTAATAGGTTAAATGAATTTCAATAGAAATTTGAGAATTAATAACTTAGTTCAAAAAGTAGGTTCTAACTAATTACTCCATGTTTTGTAGAAGTAGGGCAGTGAGAATAATTACTAAAAAATATTCGTATATACGAAAAATTGAAAACGTTATTATAAATTTAATTTTAAAAATTGAAAACATGTCAAATTAATGGGTTGATTGCATGCCATCATAATCCAGGGTACAATTGTACCTACACAATGCGCGGTGCGCCGCACTACACCACAACAAATATTAAATCATATTCAGTAAATTATATTCAAAACTGTACTTCTTAACTATATAACTGGCCTGAATAAAACCTATCCCTATTTCTTCAAAAAACATTTTTTTTTGTATTATATTAACATCACGCTGGCAAAACTGCAGACAAAACATGTTATATAAAATGCACAGTATGTGTTATTATATTAGATTGAGCTACATCCTTATGGTGCCTTGTCGACAGAACTTTAAATATTTAATTATTTCTTGAGATCAACATTTTAAATTACTCTTTTGGCGAACACAAAATTTGTAATAAATTATTGAAGTCTATGTTTGTCACATGTCGTTTCACATGTGATTCATCACCTTATGGTAGTGATTAATCACCTTTGTCACATGTGTTTCATCACCTTATGGCATTTAGGGCCGATTGCGATTACGGCCAAATATTCAGCGAAATTTTATCAGCATTATGAACAAAAATTTTTTTTTCTGTCTGCCACATGGGATCTAAATTAACGTATTTGGTGAATAATAAATAGTAGAGTGATATAACGAAGTTTACTAAGTAATGTTATTTGTTAGATATTTTTAATTAATATCATATAGGCCACTTGTGGATTAACAGAAAACAAAATTTTGATAAATAAGCTATGAAATAGGGTCACACCTATTAATAGAGTCCTGTTTTGCTATTTAATTGAATACTGCTTTGAATGATATACGAGACTTGGTGACACAAAATATCTGGAAAATAAATATAAATACTAAAGATGCGATTTAAATTTAACCTAAAAAAATACTGGGATGCCAAAACAATTTTTTTTCATTTATCTGATCATGGAAAATAACCGTAATAATATTGAAGACAATGGCGATTCAATTTGTAACGATTTCATACTGAAGATATATGTGGATATAGTAACACTTCCTTCATTTATTATGAGACATGAATATACTAATAAATAACTAAAATTGTTAATATTTAATACAAAACCTCTATATAAAATCTTTAATTAAATATTATAGGAAGATTTTATCATACGTCAGACCTTGAGAAATATCTTTCAGTTAAAATTCAGTAAATTATAATGTTTCATTCACGGCTTCATTGTATTAACAGATAATTTCGTATTTTGGGACACATTTTCATTTTAATAATCTGGAAGTGAAATATTTTTAATAATTTGGAAGTGAATAATTTGGAACGGAAGTTCAACACAAATGTGGTAAGTTAATTTCGACGTATCCCCAAAAAATTTATAACTATTTATTAAGTAAGTAAAATTAAGGATTTTAATGAAATATGAGATTAGTCGTAAAAGTAAAATAATTTGTGGGCTTAGGCCAGTGACTTTTATTAGATATTTGATCCGACCTGCATGGGTTACTCTGCGGTTTTATCCTTTATTTCAATCCAAAACTGGTTTATTTTACGTATTACAGGCAGACGCAAAATATAATACGTATTGTCATATATTTCCTTGCGATTTAAGTAAATAATAATAAAGCTTTGCCTATTTATTTTACACATGCATTTTTACAAGTAAATTTTGAACGTACCTTTGCATATAGATAATAGGCGTGTTATAGCAACACGTTACTGTCAGTGAGCTGAAATTTCATGTTGAGTACGTGCAAACATGATACATTGTGCAAAACCACAACAGGCTGAAAATAAGTGCATAGTTATGTTTTTCATTAATTTTATTTATAAACTGAACAATTATATCTTATGCGGACATGTTTCGTGACCCACAAAATATTTTATGGAATTGGTCCAATCTTCTGTAGTAAGCATTTTCCCATGGTACTATAATATTAAAATATGAATTATTTGGGTAGTAAACTACATAATGTTATAACCGGTGTAGTAAACTACATAATATTATAGCCATCTTATGGCTACGAATGGAAAAACCAGATTTTTAAAAGATAGGTTCGGATCCTTTTCCATTTTTCCGCAACGAAAATGATATTTCAGTGTTTAAGTTGGATAAGACAAATTTTATTTAAAAAAGAAATGGTTCAGTAAATATGATACTGTATAAGTTGTGATGAATTTTGTTTCAGAAATAAATGACAATATAAAATCAGAACAAAATACAAAAATCCTTCTAGAATCTTTGAAACTAACTTATTAATTTTGTTATGCGTGGTAGTTAAAAGCTCAATTGCAAAATTACCCGAGTTTAAAATTAAGGAAATCTTAATATATTTTGAATGTTCTAAAAACTTTCAAACTGATATGAATAGAGGTTTCTAAGCAAGAATTCGTTCGGTGAAATGTATCTTGCTTCAATATAATTCAACGAGACAAATTAGTACAGATTTGTTCTAGCCTACTGAAACAAATATTATTGAGAAAGTGCTAAAACAACGTATACCAAGAAAATCAATAAAGAATAATTAAAGCTTTTATTAAGCTGTTAATTTAATTAGTCTTTAAGTTTATTCGCTTTATTTTAAGCTCGATTTCAATCTATCTCTGCACAGGAAAATATGGGGTAATCGATGTATAAATTTTATTCAAATTATTTCTCTCTAACGTCGCTCAACATCTTAAAATCAAATGAACCAAGCTATGATGAAGCCCGCAGCAGACATTTGAAATCTGTATAATTCGCAAATCATTATATTTTGTATCAAGTTTTTGACTTCAAGTAAATAACACTTAATATAAATAGGGGGAGGGAAGGGTATAGAAATTATTCTGAACATCTCAAAGTCTGTGACATTTAGAGTCATTATTATAGTCGTAAATATTGCAAAAAACGTATTTTTTTCTAATTTAGGTTCAGTAGCTTAGGAAATAAGAAAAACATATTCTATTCCTATTTTTCAGTGTAATCCTGAACATAAACTATCTAAAAAGGAAAAAAAAAATTTTAAAGCACTTATCGCTGTTTCCAACGATGTCTCAAATTGTCATAAAACAGAGAAATTTGAATTTTTTTCACAATTTTATTTGCATACAACCAATTTTTATGTAAATATTTTTGAGTAAAACTCGAACTACTGAGTGTATGCGGGTAATTACGCTTCATTACTATGTTATGTTTTAAATAAGTCAAGCAAGTGAAAATATCAAGCGGATTCTTAAATAAACACGGCTGTGACAAAAGAACACGCAATTGGTTTCATAAGGTTTACATTTTCTTCTGGGGTACGAAACCGTGATAATATAATTTGGTAAAAGAGCTATTTTGAAAACCACCATAAAATATATGTGAATTTTTTATCAATAAAATAAACAGTAAAATTTGGGCGGTATTTTTTGAAAAAAAATTATGCGGTAATATGTGGCAAAGTGGTCTATACCTGATACACTCAATTAAATTATACTCAGTGTCTGAAAAAAATACCGACAAAAAACGCAGTCGAAATATATGGGCGAATCGTTTCAATATGTGAACGCGAAGGAACTCCTTATTCCGAAAACATATAATATGAGAGTGGAAATAAAAATTAATTCGTTGTTTTTAAATATCAAGTTTTAGTTTTAATTAATGAAGAATACAAATAAACCCCTTAATTTTAGAATACATCCCTTAAGAATACATCCCTTAGTTTTCCATCTCTTTGTATAAAAATTTGCAAATAAGGTAAATTACATTTCAAAATAAAATAGAATTCTTTGGAAAGTTAAATTACATTTTAAAATGAAAATGAGAATTTTCCTTCGTAGTTTTTAATTTGTAGATCATTTTCGAAATATTAATATTTTAAATGCCCTGCAATATCAGGAATATTGCCCCAATTATTTTAGCCGAGGATTTGAACTACATAAATTATTACATATAGTGGCATTTGAGCAGACTTTTCAAACTCAATTGTTTCAGTAACCTCAAATAAACCATTTTCAGTCATATAGAGGATTGTCCAAATCTGTTTTGAGCAGGTTCCGACTTGCGTTTGAACCATTTATTATTTACTCATTTTACGGTATGACAAAACTGGCAAATCCAAAAAATGTACTCATACAGCGAGAGATTTCTTTTTCTTTCGGAATATAGTATCTCAAAAATAATTTAATAGGAAAGTACATTTACTATGTTTTTGTATTTTAAATATATTCTATAAGCTAAGACTAGGTAATGGTTCCAGTCTAGTACATCCCAATATGTAAAAAAATAAAAAACTTGAGAGGTGCCAAGGGACACCCGGATGGAACGAAGTTCCTTTCGATTAAATAGTGAAGGAATTGTAATAAAATTTTATTTCTTTTACGTTATAATAATAATTATTGTTATTATTTTTTATTATTCATTATGTACAAAAAACGAAAATAACTGGCTTGCTTTCTATCAGAGAGAGAGAGACAGACGAAACGAAAATAACTGGCTTGCTTTCTATGAGAGAGAGAGAGACAGACAGGGAAACACGCGCACGCCGCACGGCATGCAGCGCGCCCGCTAGCAACTATAGCAAAAAGTGTCGTTACAACTTTTGGTCTTAATTTTTTCCGTCTAGCCCCCTTTCGCAACGAGCGATAAGGAACTTCGTTCCAACTGGAAAGGCGCTCTAATGATTTCCTAAAAAAGTCGCTACGATTATATCAGATCATTCGTTAGTTCCCACTCAATACATTATTTTCTGTAATTGTTGAAAATGTAAAATTTGGAAATGAAAAATAAAATTAATTTTTTTCATTAACCATTTTATTTGATTATATTTTGGAAGCTAAGTTTTTTCACTTTTGTATTAAATGTTTTAATTATATCAATAATTACTATTAGATTAGAATTTTAATAAGTATTCTACGTAAGTTAGTGACACTAAAATTATTACCCTCAGTCTGAAGATAGGATGTTTAACGTCACTGCCACATTTAAGAGGAAAAGTATCGATTTTTTCATTCATTCACCGTCAAAGTACCGAATATATCCTTACTATTTTAGGTCATCATTGATGTACAAATTTGAAAAGTAGATTTGAAAAGTCGATGTAAATTAAAAAGGCATTCAGAGCTATTTTATAATTAAATAAGCGTGCCATTAAAAGTACTTGAATTATAATAATCAATTATTTTATACTAATAACGTAGGCAAACTAAAGTTGATATATATTTCCTATTTTTTTAAATGTATTTTCATTGCGAAGTATAAAATTATAAAGTCTTAATTTACCTCAGTCACTTTTATGTTGACGCGGAAAACTTAATACTTTATAACTCCATATTTTATTTCACCTATGGATAATAATAAATCTGTTAAATGCGAGTAAAACCACATAACAAAATAAACATATGATAATGCACAGTTTTTCCAATAAGCGATTATTATTATGTATACAAATATTAGTATATTTTTTTATATTACCGAGTTTCGTTCGACATGTGATGAAGTAGTAAGTGAAAATAAAACCTTTAATCACTATTAGAACTCGTACTGTGCAAGTACAATATATAATAGCAGTAACGTGTAGGTGAATATTTAAGTATACACAGTATTTCAACAAAATAATTTACTAATATTATGGGTATTTTTAACCAGGTAAATATATTTTGCTTGGTAAATATTCCACACCACTACATAGTGAATTTCTCAATAAATGTAAGAATTAGCATGATTGTGACATTTTTCCTGTAAATTTCTAACAAAACTTTTTTTTAAATTTTATCTGTAGAAGTTTCAGAGATTAGGCGAGGAGAATATTTTTAGTGATCATTTTAAACAATATCTCTAGAACATAAAGGAAATTCTGAAACTAATAGTTTTGGAATCTTTATAACTTTTTAAATCATTATTTTTATTCCACGCAAAATATGTACTAAAATTATTATAATTAATAGGTTCTATTACCATACCATATTTAAAGTTTCTACATCAAACTATGTTTGAGAGAAATGTCTGTGAATAGACGGATTGACTGACGGACGGATACGTGAGTTACCTCATAACGGTACCTCGTAACCTTTTTTTATTAAAAGATAAATTTTAAATGCCGTCGGTAAAATTTCTATTATATTCCCGATCAAACAAGATATTTACATATTCGCACAAACGCGCCCCAATAAATTCTCCGAATCCCACAGCTTCCAAAGAATCCAATTTCATCCTTGTCGATACGGAAGCAGATTGGAAATGACACATGAATTTTTTAGTATTTCGTCGAATCTCAGTACAATAACTTTGCATAGGCAAAGGTGTAGTTTTGCGCAGAAGAAAGCTTACGTGTTCACCATAAATAAGAAAATTTGTGTATATGGGTATGATGATTGAAATAAAAAATTAAAAAATTGTGGGTGTCACCTCCGACGCGCGACTGATGTTTCTTCCTTAAGTACGATTGTATTGGAATGTATAAAATAGGTAACACTGTATGATATTATAATGTCGATATAATTAAATGTAGTATAATGTTGAATAATAAAAGTAATATAATGTCGATATAATTAAATGTAAATGAAAAATTCTATAATAAAAAATGCTGAAAATACAATTATTTTCAAGTAAAAGAAAAATTAACAAGATCAAATTTACACAACAAAATTAAAAACATTGAATAATGTCAGACTAAGAAGTAAGAATTAAAAGAGGCTTTTTATTTTTTTTAGGGTAGAAGTCACCAAATATTTACACGTAATTACATTTAATGATTATAATTCAAAAATTCTATTAATGAAATACTATTTGACTAGCAGCGTGATTCCCTATACCTATAACTAGAATATTAAAATGTGAATTAAACTTAGTTTGCACTGAATGGTTCACTTTACCTATAGCCAGAGTGAAAAAATATGCATTCAATTAGTTTGGACTAGATGATATAAGCCAGGACTGCTTTAATTCAGAAAGTTATCAATATATATTTATTCTTAATATTTGGTAATTTAACAGATACTTGCAAAAACATATTGTATTCTGACAAATTGAATTCGAGTAGAGTGAGAAAAGCTACATTAAATAAAAATTCTATTATTGAAATGCAATATATGGTTCAAGTTGCTCATAACTAAAACAAAAACGTGCATTAAATTAATTTAAACTAGATAATACAAACCACTTTTTCATAGGGTTTTAATATGAAATTCCTATTCCATCGGTTAATAGACCATTTCATTGAACATTTGTTTTAGTAAATTGTAATGTATACTTACAGACCCTTGTTAAAGCTTTGTTAAAGCTTGACAAAATAAATGTGACTTTAACAATTAGTAAATAATTCCCAACATTTTTGTGTAAGATCAAAAATATAATCATTAACATACTTAGCTTTTAAATGTTTTAAATAACATGCTACACTGCCTTTCTACACGCAACAAAATAATGACTGTGCAATTTATTATTGAAAATTTAACTGTCTGTTGTGAAATTTAAAAAAATATAAAATAAATCACGATACGAGCAAAAAATATGACCAGACAAATTTATAAAAATAAAAATAGTGTAAAAAGTATATAAATATAGTTTATAAAAAATTAAAATGAAATAAGAAAAGAACAATATTCAAAAACACAAAATAGAATAAAAATGTGCAAGTAAAAAAATTAATAACCTAAAAAGCTACTTCATTTAATTTTAAGTTCCCTCTCTGCAACTTCAGCACGAGCCTTCGCTTCGCAAGCTGAACTTAAAAAAAATTAATTGCAAATTTTAATTTTCTGAAGACCTGTGGGTACTACTGAGTTAGCAGTCATACCTCAGGTGCAAGAAATTTGAAAATTTACCCATATATTGTAATTTTTTTTTAATCCGGGTTTGGGTGTTTGCTAAAGATAATTGACCCGCATGACTATTTTTAAATATATAAAATAAATAAAATCTACTCTTTGTAGCAATTATTTCAACGTAGAAAAAATAACTTGCCAAGTCGGTACATAAATTTATTACAACAAGGATTTCAAAAGCTTTATAATATAAATAAATACTTCCCAAAAACCATTGGCAATTGTCATGTCTTCAACATTCGCACCAATAATGTTCTCATAAATTTATTTGTGGATATTGAAAGAATAATTTTACCCTCAGCAATTTCGGAACGTCGAATACATAAACGCAAAAAGTGTTTTGCATTTTTAATTGCTGAATAAATTTTGCCTATCTTCTAAAATGGCGATAATTTATTTTGCTTGCTATGTATTGATTTTTTTTGAATGGCCTAAAGTTAAAAGACCCCATTTTTAAAAAGGGTAAAAAAGGTAAATTTGTATCTAAAAAAATGATATTGGACAAGTGGTCGCAAATTTAAGGATGGAATTTTGGAGCCGTATTCAAAAACCATTTTTCCCTTGGAGAAGGTTTCTTCAAATGTTATGAAAATTGGCAGTGTTATGCAAAAATAATAAATTAAGTTAACGATAAGTTGAAAGAGTAATTGTATTGTACTAACAACCTAGCTCCATTACGAAACTGTGATCGTAGAAAAAAGTCTGTTAACGATGAACGCGAATAGTTTCTCACTGAAGCAATGTCATATTTGCTAAAGAGGTATAATTTTTCCGACAGATGAATTTCTTATAACAATTTACTAATTACTCGGCAAAAATTTCAGAATTTTTTTTACGCTAAAAAAAATTTTGTAACTGCCAAATGTATTGTATATTTCGCACGAAATAACAATGATGGTGTAGACAAGATTTGCTTGTGCTAAACATATGAATAAATATGTTACTTCCCTATAATTTCCTCATGTTTTTCATGTTAATTTCATCATACAATATAACATTGAGCTCAATACAGGAGGCCCTAGCAAAATTGTTTGCTATTTGTATTTTCTTACAAAAATTACCACTATTACATTTATGTTCATTTACTTTACAAGTATAATTTTTTCCACAAAAAATATGCTAGCAATCAAAAATAATACTTTTTCTAATGTTGGTTTATCTAAAGTAATCTGAAGAAAATGTTAACGGTAATATAAATTTCTGTAATGTCTATAGGAGCACGAATGGTTAATAATAATAAACAAAGAAAAAAAACTTACTGTATTTTTTCATGAAATCTCGTGTAAATAGAAGCTTATGTCCTATAACCTTTTGGCACAATCTGGCAAAATACTCTTATCCACAAAATAACTCAATTGAAAAATTCTTGACACGTGTTACAAAAAACCTAAAAATGAAAATATTTTGTGAGCAAAAAATAGTGTGTTAATTTAAAATAAGAGATCGTCCTACCTAAATGAAAAAAAAAATATCTGTTTAACTTGAAAAGAACTCGCGCAACAAGTATTCCTTATACACTTAGGCACACACAAATTTTAAATGTACTCGTATATAAGCGTTCCTGTTAAACTTTTTGCAAACATTAATGCAAATATTTACGATGTAATTATTTTGTATCGAAAATCGTTCACAAGTTTAATAATATTGTGAAAATCTCAAAAAAAATTCAATTTACAATTATGGTTATAACTTTTTGTTAAATTTTTACTTACGCTGCCTTTTTCATAATTTTTATTTTAACCGTTTCCAAGAAAGATGAGAGAAGCGCGGGAAGGTAAAATTTTGTGAATTTTTTCAACTATATTTATAGAACTATCTTACGTAAAGTATCTAATACTGTTTTTAAATCCTTTAAACTTGATCTTTTAATTGACATTCGAAGTTAAAATGCAAATTTATTTGTGTATAAAATTTCCGTACAAATATTTACGCGCGTTAATATTGAGATGTATGCGGGAGAACACGCTTTATCTGTGTGTAAATTAATATAATACATAATTCCAAGTTTCTATGTTGAAACAATTTTAGAGAAAAAAACAACTGTAATAGAGGTATAGACTAATGAACATGCGGATGACCTTATGGGGGTTCCGTTTTTTTCCTTTTTAGGTACAAAACCCTAAAAAGAGTTAGTATTATAAAATATACGATGGATAGTTTCCAGCTGTAGATTCTACATTTTAATGATGGTAAATTATTCCATGTTTTGTCGTGCGTTATATATTAATGATTTTTTTATTCTGATTGATAAATACAGCTTCTGATGACATATGTATATATCACTAGAGTAAAGATTGCATGAATCAAACCTATGCCATCAATGACTGCTTTTTATTCGTATCAATAAAATCGTTTAATGAAGACCAGATCCGATATTATCATAGTACTATCATATAAAGCTGTAGTATATAATTCTGAAATGGAATCATTATACTTCTGTTTCCTTGGATATACTGATATTATATGGATCTTTGAAATTAAAAATTGTGATAAATGTATCTTAAAGAAATATTTAATTTGTATGGTATCAATACTTGTTCATTCAGTATAAAATATAGCCGATTTTTTTATTATATTAATTTTAACAGTTTTACGGAAGTAGTTTGAATGAATTTCATGCCGAAATAAAATTAATTTTAATCAGTGGTACATGAAAGTTTATCTCCTAAAAATTTAAGAAGGGTATTTCTCTTCTTCTACAATCTATTTAAGTTTACTGTCATAAAATTTAGCATGTTGTCACTCGCTAGACTTGTTTTTAATGTATAAATTTATAGAAGAGGTTTGTTACGCGTCCATATTGTTTATATTACACTCCGTCTGCACCGCATTACTCCCATTGCGGGATCGTTATTAAAAGTTTTTTGCTATGTTAACTCTAAGGAATTTCTAACCAAAAAATATCGAAAGATGAATGTTTAACTGAATTTGAAAATTAAATGTTATTATTTTTATATAAATAAAATATTTATATAATTTTTCTCAAAACTAAACAAAATTGTACGGTAATGATATGTCATTAAATCTTATTCGAACATACTCGTAATGATATTTTTCTTGAAATTCCAGTTTCAAAACATAATGGCGCCAAAGTAACAGTGCACCTCTGTACGAGTAATTTGTTCTAATTCTACCTGATTTATGAGATTTCAATGACTACAAAACTATGAAATTTGATATTTTGCCTAGACAGAATTTTTGAAGAGCATATAGATTGATTTATTTCCTATATTTGTGGTTAGACATAAATAAGATGGATTTGTAAAAATTGTTTATTGTGGACTAAAACTAGTCTATTTTAAATAATAAATCGTTCTTTTTTCCTTATTAATATTTATCTTTTTATGTATCATATGGCAAAATACATCAATTGAAATAACATTTTTGAATCAAATGGTCTTAATAAAATATCTTCCAGCATTTATATCCGGTAATAAATTCAGCGAGCTATTGACGTATCAAAATGGAATTATTATGATTATATAGTAAATTTGTATTTAATTAATATTTGTTATGTTATTCTCGTTAAAGGGCCAACTACAAAAATAAATCTTATTTTAAAATTAGTATTTAATTGATAATCTTTTCTATAAGTATAAAGTGGTTATGAAAGGATGTACGGAACAAAAAGGGAGATTGCCTGACTAAACTTTCACCAATATGACTGCTGTCGTGATCCTTCTTGTGTAGAATTTTTGTTTTTACATGTCATATGTCATTTTCTGTCAATTTCATTCCACAATTAGATGCAAATGCAATACGAGTATATCCATTAAGTACGAGTACAGCTTGCAGTATTGTTCATACCGTTTCCTTTCATGAAACACATATACATATATATATATATATATAAACAAACATATAAAAACATATATATATATATATATATATATATATATATATAATTATATTAATTATATATATACACTCTTTTGCAAAAAAAAACGAGCGGTTTTGATTTTATCATATTATTAAAAAAAAATTATTTATTAAGAGGTTGTATTAATTGTAATTGTTACTGGCAGGTATAGTGTATTCTGGCATATAAAAACGAACGTTCTACATTTAATTCTTTTTGAATGAAAATTCTCTTTCACTGACATAAACGTATTTTTTGGCGGTAAATAAAATCCAACTCTTATTAAGTTCTTTTTCATTTGTTACGTTTTTTATTTTAACGAATAAATTTTAATTAAATTTAATAAAAATTGTTTGCTGCATTAGTTCACTTCTGTTTGCTGTTCTCAGTATGGTTGAAAAAATGATAAGAGCTAGTAAAATTATTGCGCTGCTTGAAGAAAGCCGTAGCCAATGTTGTGTCTCAGCGGTATAATGTGAGCCATTCCACCGTCCACGTCAGTAGAAGGCCCGGTTCTGGAAGAAAATGACGCACTGAGCCACGGGACGACCGCTTCATAGTTAGTCAAGCACTCCAAAATCGTCAAGTTACATACGTGGATCTCAAATAGAACCTCGAGGACGTCAGAGGTACACGAGTAAGCCTATGCCAGCTCGGGGCTCTACATTGCTCCGTGAGCATCGAGTTGCCAGATTGAGATTCGCTCAAAATTTTTCGTCATGGACTCAACAAGACTGGAATAGTGTTTTATTTTCCGATGAAGCTCATATATCGATTAGTGGTGAGAATCGATGTCGGCGAGTCTTAGGAAGACCTGGAGAACGCTTCGCAGAAGTGTGCTTTGAGGAAATCACCCCTAACGGTGGAGGCTCTGTAATATTTTGGGCTGGTATTAACTCAGATGACCGTACCTAGTTAGTTTTTATTGAAAATGGAACACTTAATGGACAAAAGTACATAACAAAGATTCTTATTCCTCATGCCCAACCCGCATTAACAGCAGTTGGAGGCGAGTCCATTTTTATGGAGGACAACGCTCGCACCCACCGCTCTAAAGACGTTGATGCGTATATGCAGGAGGTCGGAATTCGTCGCTTAGACTGCCCAGCTAGAAGTCCCGACCTCAATCCGATAGAACACATTTGGAATAATCTCAAACGACTCGTCAGAGCCGTAAAAGCAGCTCCAGAAAATATTCAGGCCCTTAAAAATGTGATCGTCGCTGAATGGGAACGTATTCCTCAGGAAATGATAAAAAACGTCGTCGAAAGCATGCCTAACAGATTAAACGCATTAATTTTAGCTAGACGAGGCCATACTCGTTACTAAATTTTATGTTAAATTAATAAAAAAATCTTGAAAAATAAACTTTGGCCATTTTGAATGTACCGGTATGAAAACGCTCGTCTGTGGACTTTACATCGTTTTTTTTATTTATTCTCATTTTTAATGACTGAAGTAGGTAAAAACGATATTCTCAATAATAAATTATATTATTCTCATCATATCACCATATAAAATGCACCAAATAATAATAAAATAACTCTGATGTGGTTTATTCCTATAAGTTCCCTTTTTTTTGCAAAAGAGTATATATATATATACATATACATATATATATATATATATATATATATATATATATATAAGTGTGTGTATGAATATTTATTATTGTTGTATTTTTAATAAGTGATTTTTTTTGTAAATCACATCATAGGTTACAAACATTTTAGTTTCCATAGGTCGTTGCTTTCTGAAATTTATAAAAAAGATAAGAAAGAGTTTATTACTTCGTGTAAAAAAGAATTTGTAATTATGCATTTTATTTCAGAAGACAGTAAACGAATACGTTTTTGCAATACGTATTAATTATAAAGCATATTTAAAAGTCGATACTAAATCTTTTCACACAGGACGGAATAACTTAAACAAAGATAATAAAACAATTATCCATGGCGAGACACTTGAAATATTTGTATCCCTTGAGATATCCACAATCCATCTATCATCAAATATTTAATGTGAATAAAAAGCTCTGCGAACGCCTTCATTCCTTCAGTTTTGTTTTTTATGCCTTTAACCGAAAAGAGTGACAATTTCTTAAAAGCTTTTGAAAAAGTTTTGATTTGCTTCTATTGTCGAAGAAGCTGACAATACAAGTTTCTGTGGTCGTATGTTTCTATTTATTTCAAGTAAGTGCTTTAATATGAACAAAATTTATTATAGTTTATTAACATTATATCAGTATTTTCCATCAATGTTTAAGTAATTTCATCAACCTTTAATGAATATGTTGTGACATAACATTCATTAAACAATGATGAAATTTTTATTTTCCTTATATTATCATTGTACCTGATCCATCAAGTGGTGAATGATTTAATAATTCTGGAATCCCTGTATATGACGTAAAAAGAGTCTCAATGTCGAACCCAAATTTGAGGACCGCAATGATTTAATTATGGCAGCGTTTGTTATTATTATGTGAGCAATATTTCCTAAAACTACTGATGCACTAGAATAAATACCAAGTTTTAAGCAAAAAATCATGCTGCATGTTGCTACCTCAAATTTTCAAATATAATCATTTTAAATATTTCCGACATACACATGTACTTCAATTTTTATTTTTTTGTTCTTTATTTGCTAGATTTTTCATAATCATATTTAATTATTCTACAGTTTTTCAATTGTTCTTCCATACTTTCAGTTGTTCTTGTTTGTTTTAACTGATGAGCTGCACGTTGCGATGATGTACCATTATACGTATAGCGATGTACCATTAAGTATAGATAAGATATTCGTGTATTTTGATTTAATTTTTGCCATCGTCAAGAAATAAATTACATATCAGAGCCATTATTTATATGCAATAATGGTATTACTTATATGAAAAAGAAAGTTTAAGTATATCTTTAATATATTTTGGCCGAAATTTATATAAGATAAATCTAAGTATTGCTGGAAATATTTACATTGCTTTTCTCAGAAACCGTGTGCTGGAATTTAGTACTCGTAGTGCGCGTTAAACTTGCATATAATAAGTTATACTTAGAAATAAAATTTAGCTGAATATTTCACTTGTAAAATTTGTAATTTCTGAAAATTATGGGTGGTATGGAAAAAGTTTCGTTGGATAAATTCATTTACTTATAAAACAAATTGAAATTATTATCTTATACATTAATTTATAGTATGCCAACTAAATTGGTCCATGGATTTTAATAATTGGGTTGCAACCTGAAGGGTTTCATAATCTATTGTAACACGGTTTGCCGTCGCTATCCACTATATGAATAATGAAAAGAAGACTAAGTAAATAATGAAATTGCGTGAGTGGGTTTTCTACTTTCATAAAGTGTTCGTCAACTGAACAGTAAATTTTTTTGAAATTAATTTGTGTTTGAAATTCTTCTCTTATGAATAATTGGATAATATTTTTCTAAATGAAATTGTCGCGAAGTGTGCATAGAAATTTTTGTTCAAAATAAACATTATTTTTATAAACCAGTTTTAAAACGTAAGAGAAAATATTCTGTCCTGTTTTTTTAACATAATTTTTTAAATAACGAGACTTCTTACAAAATAAATCTTAACAATGCCAGATCAACAATAAGCGTATGAAAGGTAAGTGAAAGCGTGCTACGGTAACCTCTAAAACAACAAAGCAAGAATGATTGACGAAGTTGTATTATTTTTAAAGAGGTTTTAATAGAATATATGACTGTGAATTTTGGGTCTAGATATATACCTGCCGTCTATATTGAACCAATATACCAGCACTGATATTGACTTCATGTTTAAGTGAGCTCAAAAATTGATATCAATGTATGTCCAGTATTTTTGGTATTTTCAATCATTTAATTAATTTTATATCCAAACAGATAGTGATGATAAAAATATGAATTATCAGAACAGTAATTGATATTATATTAATAAAAAATACTTTCATTTTGGTACAAGATTTACACTCTATAAAACTATACGCCTGGGAATTAAAACTATGCTCTCTCTACAGACAATGTCATCCCAGTGGGAGTCACGGATTTAATTACAAGTAGTCTGATAGTCCATATAACCCCGCAACACCGATAATTGACATATATACCTGCGTATTGACTACAACTACGGACAACTTTATTAAATTAATTATTTTTGACTATAATTTTTAATGTCAAATCAGTTTCTTAGTGAAAAATTATTGATAGTTGAACAAAATATCAAATTATGTCATGCATTGCTGCGAAAGTCACAATAGGACCTAGCTTAGGCAAGGTATTTGAGATATTTCATTTATTAGCTCCGATGAGCGTCGATATGTAATTGACAAAATAAATTTACTGCCATGTAGAGAGTGACAGAAATGTAGTTGGAACAAAATAAAAGTAAACAAAATAATCGTTTAGAACAAAATAAAAGTAAACAAAATAGAAGTTTAAAAAAGTTTTCTAGATAGTCTTCTTGTCTCTTTATATAGTGAGTCCAATGCTTCTTCGAGGTTTCAAATTCGTTAAACGAAATTTTTTTTAGCCCTCTCAAATTTGTTATAATTCATGATTTCACTATATATATATATATGTAATAGTGTTTTTTTTATTTTGCAGAACAGAAGTAACAAAAAAAACTACGAGCCAATAAGGTTAATAAGGTGAACCTTTGATTTATTCTAATCCAGCTACTTGAATGACTATCATCCAAACTGTCATAATCTGAGCGACATATCTCACATCTGTCTTTATGGAGTCTATATTTGCTTTGCAATTTCCTCTTTAATGGCATCCCTAAAATTGGTATTAATGCTTCTTACTATCGGTCTTTTATTGTGACTCTGTACTTTAAATAGTCAATCAACGCATTCATTCAAACATTCAAGCCGTTATCGAAACACGAAATTTCATTTGGGGTCGAGGCTGACGTTTCTTTTTTCGGTTGTCGGTAAATATAAAATAGGCATCTATCTCATATTCAACTAACCTTTAAACATAGATCGAATTCTCTATTACTTTATAAAAATAAATTGTGGCACCTGTTCAATCGTTCTACAGAATGTTTTCAATTCGTCCAAAATTTTCTTTTGTGATTAAAGTTAAAAGTCTGGTAAAAAGGTGTTCGTCTTGTTTTGATATTCTACAAATTTATAATTGAAAAACGCACCAAGCATTAGAGGAACATAATGGAACAGACTCGTTATTGTCTCGACCAAATCGCTGTGAATCTTCTAGTTATTCACGAACCTCATTGTGCTTTTCTTTTCATTTCCACATGGTTAGTCAGAAAGTCAAAAAGAGGCATTTTTTTAAACATTAAAATCCAATTTTTAATAGCGCTTTTACTGATAGCAATTTTATTTTTGCTAAAAATGATTCATGTATACGTCTATAAAGTGATTATTCTTTTTCTTGACCGTTACCCACAATTGCTCACGAAACCAAGGTTTTTTGGATCGGTAATGTGCCGTGATACGTGACGGATGTCAACAAAAATCCTTCACTTTGACGTGTTCAATTCTACGAAAAAGAAGAAATTGCGCATAAAAATAAAGTTTTAAGGAATTAAAAAACAATTGCATAATAAAGCGTACATAATAGAATATAAAATAAGCACAAAAACTTTAGAGTTTTTTAAAATTAATTTCAAGATTGCACATGAAAATAATATTTTACAATTTTCCAATTATTTTCATTCAATATGTATGCTAAGAAATGCGGCAATTATTAGAATGTAACATAACACGATTGATATTTTCTCTTGTAAGTATATTTTTAACAATTCAAATACATGTTTCATTTCTTTTCCCTATTTTATTTTAGTACCTTTCGGTTATTCCCAAATTATATTTTTTCCATTTGTATGTACCGTTCATTCTTATCTGAAATACCTATGATATGTATAGAACAATACCTCATTTGACTGTAATAAATGTTGCAATATAACAAAAAGTACAAATATTTTCCCATAAGTTGTTATTGAGTAAGCTATCCTCATATGTCAATTTGTTTTAAATTTTTTTACTTACTATTTGGTTCTTACTAAATTTCCTACTTTTATATTTGTAGGTAAAATTCAGCCTTAGCTGAATTACCTATATTATTTATAAAACAATGTCTCATTTGACTGTAATAAAAGTTGGAATTTAACAAAAAAATACAACAATTTGCCTATAAATAATTATTGACTAAGCTATCCTCATTTATCAATTTGATTATGACTGTTTTCATATTTGTTTAAGACCATGGTATCTTTGTTTTCATATTACATACCATGGTTCTAAACCAGTATGAAAACAATTAAAAATTATTGGTTTAGGACCATGGTACCATCTGAGGTGTTGTTCGTGTCCAATAAATGATATACCAGTTGTCGACATTAGTTCATCAGACATGCTGTCACGACCATCCAAAAAGAAGTAAGCAAGCAGTTGCCCTGCATGCATCGTTACGCACGACCCCACATCCACCCCCATTCAAGCCCGCATTACTGGTTTATCGTACGTCAAAACATAGATAATGAACAGAATATATGGGACAGATTATATACACCCCCATACAAAGAAAGTGGTCGGTATTTTGTACAGAGCATATGCGACGGAAGCACCAGGTAGCGCTCATAGTATTATCAGTGCCTAGGTAGACGGCCTGATGACGCTGTTTATGGTGCATCGTATACCATAATAGATAGCGTTATGACAGAACGTTGAAATCATATTTATTAAATAATTTAAAAAGTTTTAAAAACATATTGAAAAATAATTTTAGTTCAGAATTTTTAATAAAACCTTTAAATGACATAAATATTTGAAATACATGAGTCACTCTTTTTAATTATGCCTGTGTCTCTGATTCCATTGCGATATCCTCGGGCCATCTTAGTAGATTTTGACTTGGGTCTGCATTTAAATGTAAATATTTCCTAGGAATTATAATTTTAAAATCTTGAATTATAAAATGTTTCTCACGAACTTCGTAATTGCGGCCATTCCATTCGATTACCTCCTCTTGTCAGCGTCACAATTCGTACCATTTGACTGTCCCTGCAAAAGCACAACAAAAATTGGGTCACAATTTTGGTTATAAAGGTAATTTGTGATAATTTTTGAAATTTTCTTATATCTGCTTATATACATATATATAAATATGAACTATAAAGTTCATATTTTAATTATTCGATACAATATAATTTCTCTTTCAATTTTAATAATTACGATGTTGTTATTGCAGTACTTCTATATAAAATCTATTTATATTAGATTGTCAAAAAAATAAATTGCAGACGATATTTACCGATTTTTGCATTTTCATAATGTGAACGATGCGAATTTAGGTGCATCACTTTAAATTATAGTCATGTAATTTTGAATAAAAATTAACAAACCCGCAAACATAAGGTCACATCTAATATAAAATCTCATTATATTTCATTAATACGAAAATTTCTATGAAATAGTTGTATTAAAAAGTATAAGACGGTAGACGGACGGAAAGTGAAATGGAAACGCAATATTTCCTAGAATATTTGTTTTATCGCCAATTTTATACGGAAATACACATGGAGTGGGAAAACACATAAATACACATGGAGTGGGAAAACAATGAACGCCGTATTGTTAGACAAATCAACATCAAAATAACTATGAACGCCGTATTATTAGACAAATCAACATCAAAATAATCAAAATCAAAATAAGGTCAACGATATTAATAATGTACTAAACAAATTAAAATTTTATGTTTACTTATGTACGCGCGTTAGAAGTTATACTTCTTTTGCATAATATAAAAATAACTTTATTTGGCACGCAAATAATCAATGGAAATAAAATAATAAAATGACTAGAGTTTTATTATGAATACGGTTTGGAAATTATTAATTCAGTTGAATTATTAAATTTTAAACATTTTAATTTTAAATTGATTTCACAGATGAGTAATCCATAATTTTATTTATATGCTGGTTTTCCATTTTAAGCCAATCATCTGCTAGACCGTTTCAAAATTATTACGCTTCAACTTTAATATTTTCTCATACAGAGTAGTAAAAATTTGTTCTTAATTTAAAATTAAATTTAAAATTAATTTTAAAATTAGATTTAATTATTTTAAAAATATAAATGCTCAGAATTAAATTTAACATAAATTAATTATTTAACTTACTGAAGTAACCTAAATAAAGTTTAATTAATAACAAAAAGGAATGAATTTGCTGAAAATGTATTTTAATTTATTAATTTGATATATTTAAAATTTATAATTCATACCTCAAATAAATATACACCTAATTCTAAACGATCTGGCAGATAGGTTTACAATAGAAAGCCAGCGGAAAAATAAATTATGCCGTATTTACATTCACCTTATGAAAGAAATATGCTTATTCGCTTAAAAACTCATGATCATCAGGTAGCTGCAATAATTTGAATAAAGTTGAAGCGCGATAATTTGGAAACGGTATGGCAGGTGATTGGTTTATAATGAAAAGCCAGCAGAAAAATCAAATGGTGAACGTCACCGTGTTAAATACAAGGATGTAATTGCTAATTAAATGGAGTTTAATTAATAATGAAAATAAATAAGTATGCTGAAAATGTACTTTAATTTATTAATTTTAAATATTTAATCATTTATAATTAATGCAAATAACTACATACCAAATCCGAGAAAACAAAAGCAGCAGAAAAATAAACCACGACATTCACATTCACTTCGTGAAAGAAATACGCATTTTCTCTTTTGCTAAATGATAAATGATTGTCTGGTAGCTACGATAATTCAAACAAATGCGGTCACAGTCAAATTTGTGATTGTCAAATAATTGCTTGATAACACTATTATAAAAAAAACTCATACTAATATGCGCCCAGTACTTCGGAAAAGTAAATCGATAAAAAATGTTTCAGTAAACAACTTCAGGATATACATTTTTTGTTACATCGTTGCCAACTTCATCCTATATTTTTAGAATTTCACTCTATAATTTTTTCGTAACGCACCTAAAGAAGTATAACTTCAATAAATTGAACGCGTTTACGCTATCTGTTGTTTTCTTGTGTATAATATATTCATTGTTTGCTTCAGAAACCAGGCGAAACTAAAATCAGCTAATCGTTTTAAATTATCTAACACGAGTGTCCAGCCGCATCACAATAAGAAAGGATGCTCATTAAAATTCCTGCTCCGGTATAAAAGGTTATTTTGCTCATTGTCTCTATGTGCTCTGGTACTTTAAAATTATTTTATCCTTCTGATTTATCAGCTTGATATTTTACAGCCAGCTTTTGTGTTATTATTAGTTCCATGATAAGTTTACTTAAAATATTAGTTACTATAAGCCATTTGGACAAACAATTTCTATCAATAAAGATATTATAATTTACTTGTATTCTTCATTAATAAACTTGTGATTAAATATTTTAATCACAAGTTTATAATTTAACATTTTAACATGTAAACAAAAGTTTATAATTCCTAAATATACTCTTCTCATGTAAATGTAGTACAATTTATGCACATATCATATTCTACCTTTCTCTCTCTCTGTTGCTTTAAGTATATACAGATATATATCCTATTTACCTAAATACTATATACTTGTAAATCGAGGTTTAAATCGCCAAAGTTATTAATAGATTCTATCCGTATTTACCATATTCTAAAAAAAATTATTTCAAACTGACATACGGACGCACATGACAATAATATAAGTGTTTCTTGTTACAATACGGACTTGTAAAAGTTAAAGAGGCATTTGTGTTTCAAATTACAAGATTTATACTTTTTTGTCATTAAGATATTATACAAAGTTAAAGATTGTGTACCGTACTCAGAGTTTGATAATAAATTTGTTAACCGATTTAAAAAAAAACATTTAATATAAAATATCCAAAATTCTCAAATTTAAAAAAGGAAACTTTCCGTCCTCCATTTATACTTAATTGACGTGAAAAATGAATATGACATGACAAGATAATCCGACATTATCTGTGTTTCCGAAACTCTGTTAAATAATAGAAAATTATTCCCATACTCTGTATTCTCTATTTCATTTTACGACATAATTTGTCTAATTCTGTCGACATAATTTCAAAAAGGCAAAACAAATCACATTAATTAAATGTCGTATAAAAATAGGACTGTCTAAAGGTTTCTTTCTTGATTTAGTCTTTCAGTTGTTGGAACGTGCAATAATGACGTTCTACGTGTGATTGTCACCAGGAATTAGCTACAAGTTGAATTTATTTAATGCAAAAGGACGTAAAAGGAAATTATATTACTTTGCCGAAAAATTTTATTAAATTTAGTGTCACCGGAAACGAACACTGCCATCAAAACCATGTGCTGGAAAATTGAGACCAAAAGCAAATACGGATGAACGTTAGTTAAGCGTAGAGGGACCAATAGATTGGCATAAAAAGTATAACGGTCGGATCTATTTTCAAAGGAAAGGAAATGAAAAAGCTCAAGAAGCATAGAACTCACTCAGTTAGTTAGAATTGAAGCCCAAGCCCATGAAGGTTCTTCACAATGGGTTTTCTTTTAATAAAAATGGTTCTACCAAATTTATTATGGTCCGACGTACGGGTAGACATGGCGAAATTATATTCGTTGAATAGTGAGAATTGTGATGGGTCTCACTACCTTAAATTGGTTTTATATTTAATCATACTATTAACACCGTCTTAACTTTAGATATTTACCTATGAGACAAATTAGATTCGATTCACGTATTTTATTAATTGCGTCTTGAATAGATATTTGCATCGAATTACAATGCGTAAGTTAGCCACGCCATAAAGTGTAAGTAATTTTGAGATCTTCATTGAATTTTATATCGTTAAGTTTAACACATAAGAATATTTGATAACGTTCTAAAAAATATTTGATGTCGTCCTTGGCTGTTGAAATTATTGTATAATATAAACAATTTTAAATAATAAGAAGACATATTCTTTTGGCTAAGTCAGTTGGTGTATTTCACAGATTTTTAACAAAAAAAGGCGCATGATTGAAGTGAAACTTTTTTGGCGATTTATAATTCGATTTGCAAGTATATATATAAGTAAATAGGAAATATATCTGTATATACTTAAAGCAACAGAGAGTTTCGATTTGCAAGTATATATATATAAGTAAATAGGAAATATATCTGTATATACTTAAAGCAACAGAGAGAGAGGGAAAGGTAGAATATGATACGTACATAGGTTGTACTAAACTTACGTAAGAAGAGTTTAACACCTTACGTTCAGCAAAAATTAACAAAACGTCATTACAAATCATCACAAACTTTTAACAAAATCTTGATATAAAATAACATAGATGAACAATACGTACATTAGCAATAAAAAAATAGCCGCGGTTGAAGAAAGTTTAGATTTATTGCTCCTGTGGTAAATTATATTTACGACAACTATATATGCGGGTTCAATGCGGATTTATAAATAAACTACATATTTTTGTTAATCTCGGGTAGAATGGAGCAAAATTAATAATGAATCAGTCATAAATAGATAAATTAATCGACAAAACGATTGTAGTAGCGAGCGCCATTTTATAAATTTTTACCCACATAACGTACAAAACAGCTGATAGCAATAATGAGCGCCATTTTTGTTTATTTTTGCCCTGGCGTACACTCAAACGTATTCATTTATCTTTCTTCGTTGTTAGCTAAGTACCTATTTACGGTCTTTCTTTTTGATATATTTGTTACATTCAGAAGTTACGATAAAAAGTTTTATGAAAACATTGAAAATGTTGCATTAAATTTGATCTTGAACTAACTCTCATCGCGCCGAAAGAAGTTTCATCCAATTAAAAATATATGGTTATACTTATACAAAATTATTAAAAAAATATATGAGACAAATACTATAAACAACTATATCTGCCATGTTTATAGTGCAAATGTATAATTGTTAATACATATAATTATTTAAAACTTGGTTAGAAAGAATATACAAATTCTGTGTCCAATTCTATTGGGATTATTCAAATTTATACAAAATTGTCATGGATTACAAATTCAAGGAAACATTGACATCATTATAAACTATTCTTCTCCGTAAAGAAAATCTAATATAAGTGGAAACGTTTATGTAAACAAATGGCATGAAAATTAAAAGCGCATAAAATTTCATGTTCAAATTCTAAACATACTATAAAATTGATCGCTGTTTCATTATGGTTGTTTCCCTCCAATATTACATTGAATTTTAATAGATTTATAATATGTTTAAACAAGCAATTGTTATTAGAATTTATGCAGTTTGAATATGCAATCTTTATTACAATTCAAAACCGCTTTACAGAAAACGCAATATTGTTTACCATTTCTAGGGAATTAACAGAAGTTTGCATGATTATCAATAAATATTAGAGACTGAAAAATAAAGAAGTATTTTAATGAAAGTGACAATTCCTACCATTTTTGCTTGAATTAACTTTACTGTCACCTTTTACTAATTTTTACTGTCACCTTTTGTATATAAAAATTATTATGAAATTATGTCATAATTAATTTTAAAACTTAACGGAAATATGGCTGTATTGAAATAATAAACTGTGATATTAAGAATAATTAAGCAAAACTGTTGTAGATAGAACGTGCAAAATATACCTCATTACCTGACTATTCAAACAAGGAAGAGTAATATTTTTAAGGTAAATGTATGAATGTATGTCTGCACATACATTTCCTCTTAGATCATAAATAACTTGGCGAATTTTGTAATATGATATTACCATTTCATTTTTATCTCCAGAGTGTCACATAGTATGTAGTTTTGAATCCGATACGACGAACGCTGCGGAACAGTTATCTAGCTTATTTTGTTGACCATGGTATATTTTCAAAATGAATATAAAAAAAATGTGCGTGTTTGTATATTTTTTAAGTACATTATATTTCATTACATAGCACTTTGTAACACAAATTATATTTGTAAGAAAAAAATAATAGCTTGGAAATAATATATATCCCTAATTTATCTCCTTCAAACTAACTTGCTTTCTGATAACTCTTCTATATACTTTCATTATAGATAACGAATTGTTCATATATTTATACTTGCAATAACGATTTTGAGTTATGCCTAACATTTATTTCCAATAATATTCAATAATATCCAATAATGTCCATATAAATAATATCCATATAATAAATAATATTCAATAATATCCATAAAATATAAAACTCATAAAATGTTCGACTTTGAATGTTTATGACCTAAAAGGATTTAGAATGATGTGCATTAGGAAATGAGTCATGACCATTTGTTTTGTATTATTTTATATTTTTCATAGCAGGAGACATCGTCGATTATGACGACATAATAATGTCATTCTTTTTTTCGTTTGGCAATGTGTTTTCCCAATTTTAACAATCTTCATTTGCTTTTCCTTCTTTTGCTTGGAATATACCCTCATTGCTGCTTTAAGTTCAATCTAGTTTGATCGTGTCAAATTATGTCATTATACACACAGAAATATGTATGTATAGTGTATATATATATATATATATATATATATATATAGTTAAAACAAATATTACATAATAAAAAAAAACCAAATCGCTATTAAATATTCATATTACCTACTACTAAACAATGAAAATACAATTTTATTTCCATTTTACAAGTTATAAAAATATTGATATTTTGCTCTTAAATTACAACCTCAAAAAATATCGTTTCGACTACTTGGCTACGGAACACTACAAAACGTTTAAAATCTTATATTGTGTATTGCACTCGTTAAAACACAACTTTCTGGAATAATGCGAAATAGTACCGGTGTTTCTAGTGTTACAAGATATTGTTGTGAATGTGTAAATAAAGTGTGAATGATGGGTTGCTGTTTTCATTTATCAGTGATTACACATTTTCTGTCGTACGGGGTGATACGTAACAAAAATTGGAAGACCAGCTGAAATCTTCAATAAATTATATTGAAATAATCACGTACAATGGTTATTCAAAATAATAGTAGTACTAGTTAAATGTTCTTATCTGAAGCAACACTAATAACGATAATTTTTTTTAAATGTATTCATAAGTTTAATTTTATAAGTATACATGAACGAAAATTTGCAGTGGCAATAATGCATTAAATATTTAATAAATGTACTTACCACCAACTGGGTGCGTAGATCATGCTCCATCTAACCGGGGAAAGTATTACACTACATTTGCCTGAACGTGGTCTACACTGTAGAACTCGTCTACGTCTTCTGTTATTGGTTTTCCAATAAATGTGACTCGTCTATTACCAGTCATTCTGCTTATTTTTTGAGCAATGTGGTTGACTTTAGTTCAGCTATCCTTGAATTAATTCTGTATTATATTCAACTTCGATATAATTTCATTCAGCGTTTTTGTTTTTAATATATGTTTGAATATATTGTAGACCATTTAATTCTATCGTAGATTTCCATTTATGTTAGTAAAAGTAACCTCTTTCTTGCAAAATAAAGTTATATTGAACTGAGTTCCATATAAAGCATTTCACCAACAATTGAATATTAAATTTAAACCTATTTAATGTCCCGTTATATAATACTACATTTAATTTACAAATTTCTAGGTTCTAATTCTGACATATAGAACCGTTTAGCTTCGTGAATTACGTTGCCTTCTAGTCCTTTATATCAGATTTATATTAATTACAAGTGAAATTTCTCTTAGCAGCAATAATTTCATATCTTTATATATTTATTTATTTTAATGTATCTAACTAATACACATGACGGACATATTTCTAAGAGAGCAATCTCTTATAGCCAACTAGGTCACTAGTCCAGCCCACCTCGATGAACGGCCGAGAATCGGACAACAGTTTTTAGAATGTTTGTCTGTTTGTCGATTTGTCCGTTTCTGTTTCTGCAAATCTTTATTGTGCATGGTAATGTCAGCAACGGCTGAATCGATTTGGATGCGGTTTTCACTTACGTGTTTAGGCAAACATTGCAGCTTGGGCAAACATTTAAGCTAGATTTAATTTCAATAGGTTTACAAATCAATACGATACGTCAATCTTTACTTTACGTTTGTTGTGTATGTTAATATCAGAACCGGTGGAACCGATTTGGCTGCTAAGATCATCTATTAGCGTTTTAGTAAACTTTATGCTTATAGAGTTCTGAGAGAAAAGCGAAAAAAAATGTAAGGAAATGCTAATGACTTTTCTTACCTCGAATTCCACACGTTCAAAATCACGGGCACAGCTCTTAAACAATAAAATTGTGATAACATATGAGTTGGAAACGAGTATCGTGTTTCATGTACATTATTTATTATTTCTCCTGACAAACAAATAATTCAGCGATTCAATTTGATACAAAAGGGCAATTAAAAGACAATATGTTTCGATTATTATTTGTTTGTTGAATTGGCACTGGTCACGTATGCACAAATTTTGTTATAAAGGTTTGTAAGTGATTCTCATATAATAAAATAATAAGATTATTCCATTATAATTCAATTTACATATTTGTTTACAATTTTAGTAATGTCTTTATTGTTGAGAGAAAAGTTTTTACCATGATAATTCGAAAATATTATATGTATATTATGAAGAAAAACACAATTAAAAAACATTGTCAGGTGTAATTTTGGCTTATAAGAACAATATTTTGATAGGGTATTGGTAAATAAGTTTTTTTATGTTTTTTTACACTCATAAACGTCAGTGGCCATAATGATTGGTTCGTAATTACTAGATCTTAAGTATACAATCAAATAAAACTTATAGTTCATAAACCTTCCTTTAAAAACCACGTTACTATTAAATTTCCAAAAATATTTTTAATCACAGACAATTCCAAATGCAATTTTTGCTATAATGAAATGTTGCGAAAATTGATATGCCTAACCTTTAATAATTGGTAATTTTGGAAATTGGATTGGTTTTAAAGGTTTGAAGTATATTGAGATATGAATGAGAGTACAATATAAGATACAGTCCTTCCAAAACCGTAAATGTGAAAGAAAGGGCAAATTCTCTTCAAATTGTCACTTTAGTTGGAAAATAAGTGGAAGTCGAATTAACCATACCCAGTTGCTCTTTATGCGGAGTTGGAATAAAGTTGAAATTCATTTGAATTCGACGAGTTCTTAAAATCAAATTAAATCTATTGCAGGAATAAAAGCATATATACACTCAATAGAGGAAAGTACCACATTTCAATATTGAGTACATATGTGGAGTAGTATTTTCACAATTAAATGCGATGATGTGCTTATACTTTATATATACATATAATTTTTAAGAGGGCAAAATTTTACTCGTCCGAAATATGAGAAAACCGTCCATTGAACAAGAGCAGAATGATTCTAAATGACCAACATTAGGCTTTTTTCTCAAAAACATGTCATTGATAATGTAATTTCATTCATTACTGAAATTAAATGTATTTATTTGTTAGGAATATTGGTACTTTTGCAGATGTGCAGCACAAGATGGTCAGCATTTATTAATAACCATTTTGTAATAATAAATTTAATTTTTATAAATTTATAAAATAAATTTAAGTATAATGTAGCATGATCATAATCAACATCTGTAAGCCTAAATGGAAATAATTTAATATAATTAAAGTTAATTTCATATAAAGTGTGCTACACTTAATTTACCTTCTAATATTGTCATAGAATCTAACCTTGACCAATTTCTAACGTTTCATGTACAAAACTACATAAAGAAGCTAGCTACATAAAAAACGTAATTGCACAATTTAAAGTTTTTAAGTTGACTAAAAGTAGATTAGATAATTTTACGACGAGTGAGTCAGCCACTACCAAAATTAGAAATCTAAAGAACTATGAAATTTACATTTATAAAACTAAGTACAATATGGTATTTTATTTTGCGTACAGAAGTTTTAACCTGGTAAATTAAGTAGATTTTGAGTTAAAGAGCACGTCATAAGCACGTCTCCTTCTGATCGCGTTACCTCGACACATGACGATATCTTTCTTCAACAGACGATGATATCTGGTTTAAGAAAATATGCGACTTATGTGACATAATTAACTCTAGTAATAAGTGATGTAAGGATGTACGTGCGCAATGAATATAGGCGATTTCAAGAAGGTCTTATATTGCTAATCTCATACGATTGTACATTTCTAATCATTTTATGTTATCAAGGAATACCTCATTGTATAAATGTCTATAATTAAGATCATATTATCGTAGACACTCCGAATTAAAAATTATCCCTGTGACATTATTTTTTGACCTATTACCACTTGCAGTCTGGCAGTGTAAGTAGTTGGGCGTACCAGGCCGCCGGGGAGTATCGCTAGCGTGTTAGTATCCTCGCATTATTCTCACATTTAGAGAGACACGTCACGTCACACAGTAAAGCGAACGTTGTGCCTGTCCCGCTAGGGTTAGGGATCACATATGACACGTGCGTCGATTGTTAATTTTATGCACCTTTTTAAATCAAGAACTGAAAAAGAATAATTGTTTTTATTTACAATTTTGCGAAAATGTCTAAATAGGAAGTGGATAAATAAAATAAATACAAAAAGAGAAAAATATGAACTGTATCATCTAAAGATCAAGAGTCTCATAAAGATAATCTTAATATTTTATGAAGTCAAAGATATTGAAGAATTCATACTAGCTTCAGCTTGCGGCTTTGTTTGCGTGGAATATACCAGTGTATCCTCAATCTTACATATAATTTGTCTTTGTTCAATTTTTTTTAAATCCATTTGCTTTCAATAGGAATATCGTGATCAAGTTATAAAAGAATTAAAAGTTATAAATTTTAAACGTTAACATAAGGAAATCATGCTCAGGCACTGGGTATGACTTATTGAATGCTAAAATCAAATTTACAGAACTCTTCTTGCGAACGATACTATGCGACAAAGTGGGCACTTAAAAAACGTCATAAAAGATATATGTTATATCTCAAGATGTTATATCTCTAATTATTTTATAATTCGACATAAAAATAGCCCATATCATTACCCATATCATGGGGTATTAGTGTGCAAACTTATATGTATATCCGTTCAGAATTGACGGAGTTTATGGGTGATATACCTTCATCCATACACCCGTTAATTTAAATTCAAATTTGCATTTGTAATATTAGTTTTATGTATATATCATATTGAAGCTAAATTACATAACTATAAACTTGTAAAAATCTGTTCACATACATTTGTTTCAATGTACCATATAATATTCTTAGCGAGGGTTTTTATACTGTGAATTTAATCCATAGGTATAAGGTTTCTCATTTTTGACTTTCATTTACCTAGTATAATAAAGTAACTACTTTTAAATATAATTATTTTATGCAATACGCTAGGGTCGTGATTGTGAAGAATATAAGACGTGCTTTGGTTTCTTACTTTTGACATATTACGGGTTGAAGTTAAGCAAGATCTATTGACTGATGGATATTATTGATTATTATATACTTGCCATAATTTCTGCCTAATATCTTGAGCAAACAAAAGAGTATAACTACTTATTTTTTTTTTAAATTGTCAGTAAATCTAAATTGATTTTCAAATCAACTTTTCTGATTTAATGAAATACGAGTATTTTTCTTGACTTTCCTTATGTACTTAGTAAATAAGAATTCTGCCATTTTGCATAACGCGTTGATTTTTTTGAATACTGGCAGGCCAAATCTACAGTATTTAGTACACTGATGTACAATGCGAGTTGCTTGTGATACTTAATATTAATATTTGAGGCTTCTGTCAGAAAATTGCACTTTCAGATTTGTTTCTATTTGCTACTTACGACCTAAAAATGAAGTCAAATTACCTATTCAAAAAATTAATTCTGCAATTTGATTATATGTACAGACCAAAAATTATGTATCATTCGAATTTATACAATGTAATATTAATGTAATGCCTCGCAAATTATGAATATTGTCAATAGATTTAAATATTAAACAAATTGAGGAAACATAATAAGCTTATAATGAATACATACACAAACGAAAAATTTGATGTGGCAAAATTGTCAAAAACTATGTTTTATGCGTGTGTTGAATAAACAACTCTACTACGGGGCTTATCTATTCATCCCGCACCACTCCAAACTTTATTTCTGGCCGCGCCAATTTTATTAATTTATATCCGGATAGTAAAGTTTATTTTAGTACAATCAAGTTTACTACTGGGACCAAATATACGTAGAGCCTCTATTGACATATCTAACTACACGATATAATTGCATAATTATTACGCGTCAGGTCGTCGGGTACTTCTTTGTGATCATGGCAATAATATAACGCAATGTAAATAAAGGAATAAACTAAATGCGACGAAAAGAAAAACAAAAGTTACCCCTATATTCTTCTAAAATCCAATTGGTTTTAGTATTTTTATATAGTCTAATACTAATATAATAATAATAAATGTACAGAAGTAAATAAATTTTATATGTTGGTAACAGATACAAATGTAAAAAAAATTTAAGAAACAAAGCAAGTTTATTTTTAATACGTACAAAATTGAAAAATTTTACCTAACCCTCCTGCAATGCTCAACACTTCACCTCTGGCCATACCCATTTCACCAAAGTACGTTTGAATGGAAACTTTTATTACGGGATTTAAAATACAGTACCACCATCTGTGGATGGACTTGAACACACTATACATTTTGTGTAATTACAATTAGTTTAATCCCGCTTATGGAAGTATTATTGAAATAGTGTCGGAATGTGAATGAAATAAATTGCTGAGCCAGATTTCAGTAATCTCGATGACTAAGATGACGATTAAAATTTGGAACCGTAAACTTGGAAGATGAATATTTTATTATGTTGTATAAGCTGTAGAAATAAAAGCAGTTAGAAAAAAGGGAATCGTTTGATGATGTAATAAATTATTAGACAAATTAAAAACAAGACGGCGGAAATTACCAAAAAGTAATAAGATTTAGATCCCTGATAAGCATACTACTTGTATATTGCCCTCGATTTTAAGAAATTTCATATGCTGTACTCAGTTGAGTTTTCAAGAAATTATGTGCAATATACACAGAAAGTAAGTACAATATATATGATTGACTTTTTCAAGAATGTATGTGTAAGGTACACAGTTGAGTTTCATAAAAATTAGTGCAACGTACACGACTGAGTTTCACAGGAAAGTACGCATTACGTACACAGTTAAGTTTGTCGCGAATCTTCATATTACGTATACCATCGAGTTTCTCAAGAAAGTTCTTTTAAAATACAATAAAAAAAATTACGTGCACCGTATAAAGGTGAGTTTTTCAAGAAAATAGGTGCAATTCACACAGTTACGTTTCTCTAAAACAGAAGTGCAACCTAGGTAATTGAGTTTCACAGAAAAGGACGTGTTATTGTTTATAATTAAATTTATCAAGAAATTAGGTCCAACGTGCATGATTGAGTTTCTCAAACAAATATATGAAAAGTACATAGTTGAGCCCTCAAATACTTTGCCTGTAACATACGCAGTTTAGTTTCTCCAGAATGTACGTATGATATCACTGTACCGTTTATTGCAATAGGTTTTGTAATTAAGCTTTTTAAATACTTATCAGTAATAATGTAATATAAAACATACAATCTTAAAAAAATGAAAACCATTGAAATATAAAATGCTGGTTTTTAAATAACGATGAAAAATTAAAACAAACCGCACTAATTCCTAGATATAATGTGAACGAAAGAAAATAACGCATGAAATATTTTTATAAAAATTTGATTATTAATAGATAACATGATTAAATATCGCAATAATAATATACAAGTATTCGAACCTACCATACGAACTTACGTTTTTAACTACAATGACCATAGCTTAATAAATATTTAACCATACAATACTGTGTCCATTTATATTTTATAAGTACATTAAAAATATAAGACGGCTGAAATAAGAGTGATATTAATTACTGCTTCCGAGGTTTTATTATAAAAATTATTAATATTGCAAAGCCACTTTTTTAATAATGAGAACAGTTGAAGTATTGGGACCTACCGTACAAAATCTTTCATCTTAATTACTTTTAAAGGGGTACGTTTATATTTTGAGAAAAAGAAATAATATTTAGTAAATGAATATTAATGTCTTGTTTTAGGTGATGTTTAGGATTTATGTGGGGGAGGAAGTAAATGTGTGGATATTAAGCTATATTTTTTAGAAGTTCTAATGTCATAAAAATATTTAATAAGTTGGTTTTCATAACTGGCTACCATGGTTTTGGTAACTTAAATTATATGGTATCACTCAAATTAACGTATGGCATTTGTACCTATGTTTTTCATTTCAAAAAATATTATTTCAATAGATTAGTTGGAATCCTATCAAAAATTTCAGTAACACGTAATTTCACGTATTTAACTTTTCCTTGTATGTTTCCTTTAGTAGACGATAATGCTCGTGTAAGGAGAGTATTGTGTGATGTCATGAAAGTGGAATTGAAAAGTGGAAGCGTGCCTGAATTATTGTTTACATACCAGATACGAAATAAATAATAACAATAAAAATAATAATATTCAAAACAGTTTTGGAATCTTTGCGACTTGCCCTTATGACGCATGAAGTGAAAGACAAAAATTTTACTTTTGGATTGCTTTCTGAAACTTGTATACTTGTTTGTGTTCAAATTTCACTAAAATCTTAATATAATCGTATAAAGCAAATTAGAACTTTAAAAAAATTGAGTCATTTATATATCCGGTTAATATATAAATATGCCATATATTATTTTTGGACAAATAAAATTTGTGTAAAAGGTTATGTTTACGATGTGTATGATGTGTATCTTCATCGTCAACGACAATAGTTGTCTACCAATGCGTAGTATTGGAGGTAATTCCCGGGCAGGCGGTTTGACGATTGGCACTGTGTAGCGATTCACAATTTGGTCAAAAGTTTACTTGGGTTATTTCTTGAAACTTTAGACAGACTTTGACTCAAGTGTTTCTAAATGCTATTTGATTCCCCCATAGTCTATATAATGGATAATAATCTTTTATGTCATACATATTTCAAAGGGACAATCATTCTAGGGAAATTTAGAAGTATATGGAAATAATTTTCTAGGGACTGACAGCTATGATAAGGATTGGCGATAAACATTACTTCACTTTTCTTGATTGTTTATCATAAATATAAATTAAATTGGACATTACATAGCATCAATTAATTTAAAAATTTATTATTAGTTAGCCCGTTTATGCTGTAATGTTATGCAATAAAAATAAAATTATTAAAAAGAAAGTTGTAATCTTACTGTAATTAGTCAATATTAATGGCCTGTAATAAGTAAACAAGTTTTTCAAAGTTTTAGGTTTTACCAGCTAGGTCCAGCCTCGCAATTTCAAAATATTTAATTACAGGATATACTATTTGTGTGATTCTATAATGATCTAAGTAGGTACTTTTTCAAACTTTACATTTTTAAAACATTTTTTTTTGTATTTTAGATACTTCACCCTTTTTTTCTTCATGTACTCGGTAAATAAAATTTGTTTGGATCAATTTTGTTTCGTGTAAAGCTGTTTCCTGCTTTTGGATAATATCTACTTTGGATAATTTTTTTTTCGTTTAGGCGACATTTTGTTTCAAAAGTTTACATTTACAAAATATTTACATTATTACAAAGTATTACCAATCAGCTTATACGTCAATCGCTAACCGTCCCATTAGTTCCCGTTCACATTTATTTGGAAGACACTTTTATTTTAGGAATTGATGAATTGGAGAAAAAAATTAAGAGAACACATAATCAAAACAAATTACCGGGATTTCTAGTTTAATCATGAAATAAGATTGATAAAACTCTAGTAAGTAATGATAAATGAAAACATTAATGTATTATTTAAAAAAAATTACTTATCGAGGGACTGACAAAGTGCTAGTCACTACGACACGTCGTTTGTAACATTTATATGGCAAATACACTGATTTTAAATTGGATGAGGTAGGACGGATGGTGTTCCAAATAATGCTACTCTGTCATTGCCTTATCGTACATGGAGCTATATTTTCTCATTTATTTTTTGTGGCGTTTATATTACATTCAACCACATTAACAAAATAATAATTTGAAGAATATGAGGATATTTTTCAATTTGTTATTTTGTTTATATGGTTGAATGTCATGTATTACTTTTATAACACTTCAAGGTTTTTCTTTTTTAATCCTTTCAACCCAACAGTGCTAATGGTATTGTTTGGTAGTTAATAGAGCAAATTGGTGTTTTTTTAAACACCGCTAAACAAATACGGATGCGTTTTCTGTGAAATTAGTTTCATTTTTCAGTACACTTTTTATAGTATTTCAAATATATCTAATTTATTTGTTTTATTTTACGCGTTTTTCATATATATCGTCGTTAGTCAGTTATAACGAAATATCTTCTCAAATTTACGTGGCGATTGTCATGGTAACTACCGGAAATATTTCTGCTAATTCCGAGATATAAAATACGTCAAGTGAATCCCACAATGATCGTAACTATAGCTGAGCGGTCAAATAAATTTTATTTCTGATCCTGATTTAAAAATCATTTCATTTATTAGCCTAAGTAATATAATATTTGAATTTTGAAAAAGTATTTGAAATATTTATTGTTCAGCTTTGTGACGAAGTAAAGAAAGCATTAATAAATGATCATTTATATTGCTTTATTGAAAGAGTACTAATTTTTAATGGATACTATTTTCTGAATGAAAATGAGCCAGCCGTTTTGCTTATCAGATATCAAATGTTATATTGATTTTATCATTTGCTTGCGTAGGTAGGTCTTGGTAATAAACAGTTGCCAGTTATTTAACCAAATACATAAAATTTAATTGTCTTTCCACATTTTTCTATCTCGTAATATTTTCAGCAAGTTGTAATAAAAATATTACTTATATAAGTTACAAATGTCAAAGTAATAGCTTATTCTTTCATAAATAAACATATTTTAAATATTAAAAATTTATCAATACCTGTATCTGTCTTTTGGTAAGTATTAAAATACAAAAAATTAAGAATATTTAAAAAAAAACTACCTTTAAACTTTGGTGAAATAATACACTCACCACTTTCATTAAGGAACTCAAAACTACAAAACACACGAAAATGTATTTAATACATGTAACGTAAGAGTAAGTAAATTGAACAATCTTAATAAAATACAAAAATTAAATATTAGTAGTCTACAATCTATTAAAAGCAACTCTAAAGAAATTTAAGATAGACTCATAATTAGTAGAATTTTAATATGGTTAAAGAAATTGATCGCATTTAAATGTTAGAATATTACATTATTTCTCTTACTCGTCATTGAGCCTGACATTATGGTATAGGAGTGATGCTGTTACTTATCTTGGTTTTCTTTAATTGTTTAGTAAATAAAAACAATCGGAAATCGTTTTAGGTTGTGATCTTAATTAAGATTACTTTAAAGTTCAAAAGAAAATATTTTACTGATAATATTGACTTTTTTTCTAAAGCAATTTTCACCACTAGTTTCTAAAATGGTTTTTCTATTTTTAATGTAACTAAAAGTTAGTCTAGTATATTCAAGAGAGTGTTTTCATTATACAAAACATTAACACTATATTACACGCGCGGAGAACAGGCACCCTCCCAGTCAAATAAAGAATGTAGGTATATTATTTAAGAAATAATACACATAAATGTATTATTTCTTAAATAATATACCTACATTCTTGCAGCTTCCAATAGCTATTGTTAGTGCCCTTGAATATTCGCCACTTATGCGACGGCAACACCAGAGCACGGACGTGTTCTCAGGAGAAGTTTTAGTGTCGGTGGGCCACACCAGCGCCCCGCGCGGGAGATACCGTAACTATTTGACGTTTGAGGAAAGTAAGTAATTTTTACTGTTTTCTTATATATTTTGAATATTATGTAAATATAATTTTCATTATATATATTTGAACAACATTATGGTTTATCATGTTGTAATACAAATTTTACTTGTTGAAGGTACTAATAAACCAAAATAAACAGATTAGACCAACAAATAATTACCTGGATCGACAAATCTGTCGAAGAAGAAGAACGAGGCTTGCAGGAATGAGTCTTGGGGACGACCACTGCATAGAAGAACCAAAAGACCCTCACTTTTAATAGGAATATAATGAAGAGGAACAGGTAGTATCAAACTGATTAGCTCTATTAACTAATTCATAGTCGTCAGAAAGTTCAGGTGAAGATGATGCTCCACTGTCAAATTTACGATGTTATAAGTCGAAATTAGGTTTTGAATGGAAAACTACGCCTTTTAGAACTAGTGAACGTGCTCAAGTCTCCAATATTCGTTTACGTGTTTGTTAACCAAAAAATGAAGCTGTTACTTGTGTAACATCAAAATGCTAGTTACGATGGGTGTAGAGAAATGTGAAAGAATAATAACAAAATATTATTGTTTCACATTTCTCTATATATATGTTATTCTTTCACTTTTGGTGGAATCAATATGGAACTACAGTTGACACAATAAATCTCCCTACGTCTCAAAACAGCTATGTATTTTTTCCAAAGTGTCTACGTTTTGATGATATCAATATCAGAGATAGTCGAAAAGAAACGGATAGACTAGCATTAGACAAATATTTGATATTTTTATCAATAATTTACAAAAATATTACATACCAAGTGAGTATCTTATCCTTAATGAGCAATTAGTGCCTTTCAGAGAACGGTGTGGTTTCCCTATATTTATACCTAATAAACCAGATAAGTGTGGCCTGAAACTATTTGTCTTAGTTGATGTTCAGTTTCTTTATGTCTATAATTTGGAAATTTATGCCGGGATTCAACTGTATTGTTCATAGAATGCTAAAACGTTTTGAGAATATGAGTCGCAATATGATAATGGATAATTGGTTCACAAGTATACCATTATTACTACAGCTAGAAAAAAAGAAGATTACCGCCATAAGAACACTGAAACAAAAAAAACAGAGATTCCAAAACAATGTAAAATATCTACAAGTAGACTTATAAATGATTCTATGTTTTGGTTTCCATAAGAAATACACCTTAGTGTCATATGTAACAAAACCCAAGAAAGTTGTTTTAGTAGCGTCAATTATGCACAATAATGACAGAATTACACTCCTTAGTGGGTCCTAAAGATTAGCAGATAAAAATAAAAATTTGAATTGTATGGACCGACCTTATGTATTCCAGATAAACAAAATAACGAAGAAAAGGTAAACCGTTGCGTTACGCTAAATGCATTATAAAATTCTATGGCTCTCTTCTACATCACAATGCCTGGAATAATTTATTTTCGTGGGGGTTATATTTCATTTCTTTGACTGAGTAATATTTACTGAATGATAATAATTGTAAGTATTGTACTCTTCAAATTCAGAGAAACAGGACTAGACTTTTATTAATGTAAAGTCACATGGTGTCATCTAAACGAGCTCTTAAAAGTGATCAAAACACATAGTTTCATACATAAATCCTGCCTATATAATACTCCACTTTGGTCAGTTGTTTAATAAACGATTCTGTATCATCTTAACTTAAAATTTTCATTTTACAAATTTTGATTTGTATAGACTTTACTTTTTATTATTTCAAGATACTATAATAACTTTATGGATATAAAGGCAATAATTTTTTCTTGTTTAATTAGGCATTTTTTGAGATAGGTGGTAAAATTATTAAAAAGTAGTAAAATCATGCTTACTGCAAAAATAACTGACATAAGTGAATAAAACAATGTAATGTAAATATGCAAATATCGGAAGCATTATTTTAATTTTTTATCTTTATTCCCCATTGTATTTTCTTCCTTTTTATTCCAAAAATTATGCTATATATCTTAATACATCTTTCTATTATACTACTACGAGAAACAATATCTAAAAATATATTTATTTTAGTAAATATACCTCATAGAAAAATATACCCATTATAAAAATGTTACGAGGATTTTCAACAAATTTAGGTATTTAGGAAAAGTGGTTTTATTATTTAAGGGAACATAGTGTTTCCCGTGATACTGTCCTGAATGTTTTTCACTATGTAAATATTTATACTAGTGTATTTTTCCAGGAACTAAAAATTATTCTGTGTCTTCTTGTATTCTTCATTGTTTGTTAATAATTTTCTGTTTATGAAATAATATGCACCAAAATTTTTAATTATAATTGTTATCCTACAAAATTATGTGCGATTATTTATATTAGAGACAAATGACGCTTGCCGATTATTTACGTTTTTGAGAGTTCGTAAAAAAAGAGGTATGACATCAATCTCTTAAACGTCTCCTATATTATTAGACTTGAAATAAAAAGAAATAAAATTTCATACTTATTTTATACTTACTTTATGTTTAATAAAATCTTTAAGAGTGTTTATTTTAGAAGGTAAACAAATTGCTAAATAATCATTTACACTCCTTAGTGGGTCCTAAAGGAAAGCAATTGATCAGCAGATAAAAATAAAAATTTGAATTGCATGGACCGACCTTACGTATAACGAAGAAAAGATAAACTTGATTCTTTTCCAATATTGTGAATAATTTAACAGAAAGTGATAAAATAATAATAAAAGAAGTATACTGCTTCTACTGTTTCTGATTTTAGAGGGAAATGCTTTTTGAAAATTGTTCACTACACAAACAACGTCTATTGAAAATTTGTTCCTTATTATTTTCGTTGGTTATTAAATAATTTTCTGGCTATTTATACGATACCTTCTAATATATGCTATATGTATTTTTATTCATCGGATTCCAATTAAAACCCAAATACAAGCTTTTAAATACGTATTTCTGTATTGATAAAATTTTGATAATTTCGACATCTACTCATTTTTTGGTGGCTTCCGTTATAATTATATTCTTGTATAATTTATTTCTCTGTAATATTATATATTTGTTGTATTTGTTTTAATTGTCGCTTTAATACCTCCATGTATGTCGATACGTGGAGGTATTAAAACGTTCGGTAATTTTATATGATGTTCTGACATTTTCTGACGCTCCCCTATTAAATGTCAAAATTATAATTACAATTATATTCCTTGGGCTTGTTGGTTTTATGAATTTGGATCACCGAACTTATTATTTCACGCAATTTAAAATATCATATGTATTATTTCTCGAAGGTGTTTTATTAGGTAACGCCATATCTTCCTTAATTCTTTATAAAAATTAATGACTTAAACATCATTTTAATACCAATGTTGCTAAAAACTAATGCTATTAAAGAAAAATAGACAATTCATGAATATTTTTCAAATTGTTTTATTGACATTTTATTCCCAAATGTCTTTAAGCGCCATCTATTGACAATCTCTTTAACTAACATACGGCGACTTTCGAATTATTCGCATAGGTCATTATTCTATATTGTTTATCTTTACAAATTTCGAAAGGTGACAAAGAATTTACGAGGTTTTTCTTTACAAATGCCACAATAATTTAGTAAATTTATATATTTTAAAACATCCAAACTAACCAAAAATTGTTTAAATTTTTCTTTATTAGCGACTAAACTAATTTTGAAAAAAATCCCGGGTTTGATTCGTGGCCACTTGTCGAGCGGGTCGGATTGATGTTTCTAATCCAGTAGCTAAAATGCCACAAATCTATAACGGGCAGCATCTCCACTAGTGTGAGAAGCTATCCACTGCACTGGCTAACCCGTCTTCCAACGTGACGGTAATGAGCATTGCCTCCAATGATACACGCTTTGGCGAGGTCAATGTCCAGCAGTGTACGCCAATGTAGTGGCTGTTGATTGAAATGTATCTGGATAGATGATATTTTTTGCTGATACTAACTATTCCAGAAATGAACGATTAGAAAAGACGGTAATAAAACAAGTCTAATGTATATTTTGTGTACTTTCGATGAAATAACCAAAAATTAGAATATAAAAGGTGCTACTTTTGGGTTTTTTTCTCATCTTTTTTACTCAGGGAAAGTTTTCCGGATTTTCAAGCCTTTAACATTTCACTATTTTCTACTTTGTTAACCTTTTCTTACTACTTATGTAAATCACTCTGAAATAATCTACTATTATTTAAACCTACTGAAAACCTAATGTAACTATGAATAAAATTGAATCCGGAGGAGCACTTTTGTTTCGTAGCGTTGTCTTGTATAAGGAGGGTTATGAGTAAGGAACCAAGGTAACAACTCTGTCTTTTCCACTCTGGCGATTTTAACAAGAACGTTCAAGGCAACGTGCACACGACATCTCGCCAGTCAAATAGCGATTCATTACACGCTTCAAGTTAAATTTGGAGTATAGTTCCAATTTGTACCCAAGTTAATTAGCAGTTCGAATTTCACAGTCGATTGATATTGTACTAGGTAATGTAATTTTAGATCGAATCAAGTTCAAAGACCATTAATAGCCATTCTGTTCCACAAGTATGGGATGTAGGTATTAGAGTAATCACAAGTGTACTTTAAATACCGCGTTTATTTACTAAGACTCTGAAGCAAAGTTAATTTATATCACATTATTAAAAGTTTCTCTTAATAAATTTAATGTTTCACCTTTTCACAATGATTTCAAATATTCCAAATGTTTGTTGGATCCGTTGGATGTTTGGCTATATATTTTCCAAAGCAGATAAAAAGAAATTTCATTATACTCTGACTACTGTGCTTACTATGTGGTAGACTGTGTGCTTCCAAATTAGTATCGTTAGAATAATATAATCTTCACAAATCTCTATTCTGTAGTCAAAATTCAAAATCTGTAGGTTTATGTATTACAATCAAGGCTCATTTTTTTGCCCGAATTCTACTGTATTGTCAATATTCACAACAGAAAAAAACTGCTTATCTACGCCTTTTCTGTAAACACTCACAACAATAAAAATAACGTCATAAACATTTATATAAAAACTTCAAGTAAACCGTATGTGTAACGAAATATTTTAACTTCGATAACCTTTGTGTAAGTTATGGTTGAAAATTTCTTCTCAATTTTATGAAACACGAAAATGTTTTCCATATAATTCTGGATACTTAAAAATTAATTGAAAAAAGTAATAATGAAAACTGGTATGGGATTTAACACCGTCATTTTAAATTAATTATATGATATTATATGATAAATATTAACTTCTACCTATAAACTTTTCTTCTTCGTAAGCATTATTAAACAAGCAGGAATCTTAAATAATACAGTCCGTTTTACGTCTTGAAATTTTTGAAAATTAATATTATTAAATCGTTAACATTAAGTTACAGTTAGAAGGTGAAATTATGAAGTAGCTTTTATAGTTTGTTACCAAATATTTAAATCAGGTTTAGGATTCAAAAAGGAAATCATTAAGTGTGTAAATAATAAATTATAATATGATACTTAGGTAGATACTCTTCCGGAAAATTTACTTATTTCATGTAAAGCAAAATAGTAATGTTGTTCCTAACAATATAAAATAATACGTACCCTAATTTGAGGTGGAAAGAGGATTTCAGTCAATACTGCGGTTGTTATGGATGTTGATTCTCCAGTAAATTATTGTAAGATGTCTACGGAACCCTCTCGAGGGTAGGTTTTTGGTCTATTTTTAATAACTAAATTATAAAAGAAAACTTTTTAAAAATACACCATTTTATTAAGCATTTTATTCAAATATTTTTATTTTATAATGTATGTGTATAAATTATCGAGCCTTATTTTTACAACAAGCAATTTTCAAGTTTCTGTAAATCATCGGTTAAAATAAAATTAAGCTGTGATTACTAATATTACGTCGAGAGAAAAATGATGGGTATAATGTCATTTTAAAGTAATTTTACACATTTAGGAATGTAACATACCGCAGCGCTGAGGTAAAACGTTATAAATTTTCAGGATCCCATATAATTTTAAGAATTACCGCAATTTTTTATACTTCCGGGATAAACTTGTTACATTCCTGGGTACAGCAAAATGTTACAAATTCCACTACATCTAATAACCCTACCCACACTACGCGAAACGTGATTGGAGTGTACCATACAAAAAGGATAAATATAATAAACAGAGTATTCCTAGAAGGAATTTCTTTCCAAAAATAGCTTTAAGGTCTATTTATTTTCTAGACTACCTTACCTAAATGTAGATAAGGTAGTCTAGAATGAATCGAAAAAAATGTAGGCAAGGTAAAATCTAAATGTAGGTAAGGTAGTCCTAAATGTAGGTTAGGTAGTCTAGAACGATTTTAAATGAAATCTCAACAAATTCTCGCAGCAGCGAGTATTAAATAGAGACGTCACAAAGAAAGCTTAAATTCATGAATCATTTTAGAATCGGAAAACATTTTTAAATAATTATTGATAATATTTTTTTTAAATTTTTAATCCGAAAAGTTGAAATGAAGTTACTAAAGAAGTTTTTCCTCAAGAAATATCTAAAGTCGGGACCGTTGAGTCTCGTTATCGCTTTGCAAGAAAGTAAAAAGTTGGAACATTTTTTTTTGTTTTATTCTGAATAGCGGCAGCGAAAATTTCAAGATTACGTCAGTATTTAATCTTTTCAATTTGACAAGATAAATTGGACTTACCCAAGGCAAGTTTGCACAACTATTAAAACCTCAACATATCTCCCAACACATCCCGACATATACAATTTTAACATAAATATGGCAATATTATATACGTATATGTATAAATATATATATATATATATATATATATATACATATATATATATATATATATATATATATTAAAAAATAAAATAATATAAGTTTAAAAAAACGGAAGCAGAAGTTGACAGAATAATTAAATTTCTAACAGTAATTCGTTTACTAGTAAATACGTTTTTAATTCTGCAAGGTGACGATATACCAATGTAATAAAAAAAGAAGTAATTATGTGTAGTAAATATAGTCAAACACAACTGATTTAAATAAATTCCATTTCATTTCTGACTTATTGGGTTTTTGAGGAATTGATGTTCCACTGAAATGCGTCTGACTATATCCTTTAATGATATTCAATATACTTTTCATTCATGTTAAATTGAATAAAATAATTTATTTATATATAGATACCAGTAGCTGTTAGTTCAATTTCTGTCTTTTATAAGGTTGTCGGATTAAATACAACTTTTAAGTGGGCGCACCACCTATCTGGCTTCTAAATGAGACTTCAAAGCCCCCTAGAAAGCCGTCCTGGTGAATGTTTTAAATGAAGGTAGTTCCAAAAGAAAAAAAAATAAGGGGTATTAGTAGCTTTATTTTTTATATACTGCCATTATCTAAAGTTGGAAAACTTACAACAGTTTTAATATTTTATATATTTACAAGGAGAAAGAGCCGAAAAAATCAAGAACTCATACCTTATCATGAAGATCTATCCTGCATAATAAGTTAGTTAGCAGCTTAACACTTTATCTGTGAGTTAAATATCTTGGGCTACTTTGTAATTTATTTGGTAGATATTAACTTGTATATGTTGACTACTATTCAATACAATTTAATTAAAATTTTGCTTTAGTGACAATACTAAATAACAATTATATTTACTCTAATAGTGTTGTAATGTCCTTCGCGAAATTTTTTCTTATATCCTTACATATTTACATATTTACATATTTTATCTGCTGTTGTATTTTTCAGTATTTTTAATTTAGATAGGGAATTGACCCAAAAGGTGAAAAAATAGGAAAAGAAATTTAGATAAAATAATATCATGTATTTTACAGAATTACAAAAATTAAATATAATTTTGAAGAACTTATGATAGAACTCATAAATATTTAATTAAAAAGGAAATTAAATCAAATAATGAGTAACTGATGACCCGTGTTATCGTGTGGAATCGTAATAAACGGGTAATACTTAAATAAAGCAAATACTCAATTATGAGCCATGGTGGCATTCAGCCTATTTTTAAATATAAATACACGGAAACTAAAATATTTTTAAGTCAACTTGATGGAATCATAAATTCGTTCAGCTTTAATTTATGCCCTATTCACCGTAACTATATGTCGTGAATAAATCGATATATTTTCTTATGAGGCTTTTGCGTAATACGCACTATTTGTTAATGTGACGTCGTTTGGAGTGAACCCGTGTTGTAAGAGCTTCGGCCGGCCGCGCTGTTCCGTTTACGTGGAAAAGGAAAATGATGGTAGTGAAATTGAAAACAAATGTTTTTATGAAAGTATTAAATATTATTTACGTTTGAAATGGCTAAGTAGTTTGAGATGCACAACATAAAGAAATGACACGAAATAAAACATGTGCTCTACTACAGGTAGTCAGATATATTACCACGATATGTTACAACATGTTTATATTCACACTCTTATTTAATATTCCCTAACATTTTTCCTGTTATTAAAGTGCTATTAGTATTAAGATGAGACATTCAGTTGTTTTGATCTGCATATCAAGTGTGTTCCATGCTTTATTATTTGAATAACTTACTACTTGGCGATGAATAAATACGAATTATAATATGAATTTAAATGATCGTAGCGAGATTTAGTACTCAAGTTGTTCAACGTGATTCCAAAAATGTAAATTTGGAGAAGATGAATACGAAGTGACAAGTTACCCAAAAGTTAAACTTGTGTTGACTTTTGAAGTTTCATATTTGCTCGTGAAACAGATTGTTAGGCAAAGTTTGACTGAGCGGAGTGTTGTATGTCGCAGCTACCATAACTGACGAATTATCTCGGTAAGAATGTTTTTAAAGTAAGTGCTAATAAAGTAATTGTAATTTGATTAAATTTGAAAATATTTATAAAGGTTATAGCGAGAGTTCATATTTTTGAATTTAGAATACTAAGTTTATTTAGAGATTAGACTCTAATAACCACGGTAAATATTCCCGACTTCCTATCTACAAATAAAATCGATTCTTAATCATTCTAATTATATGGCATATCTGTACAATGTTAATAATTATTTCCTTCCAAAGACTTAAGCACGCGCGCTCGTATGGCGCTCGCACGCACCCGCGCAAGCACGCACGCACGCACGTACGCTCATACTCACGCCCGCATGCTCGCACCCACACAAACACGCACAGACACACACACACACACACACACACACACACATATATGTATGCATAAATATACAGTTTTTAATTATTCTAGATGAAATTTATTCATGTGTATATTTTATACAAACATAGTATTTCAGAATCAAAGTAAATTTCAGTAATTTCTTTGAGTTAGATTATTGTAAGTATAGATTAGCTTATTGTAAGATTAGTGTAAAGGGACAAAATGTTTATAAATTTGTTTACTAACAATCACAGAAAATTATAGAAATTTTCTTTCACTTTTTTGTTGATTCCATAGTTCAAAATATTAAAAATATTATTAATAATTAATTTTAAAAATTAAAAATACACGACAATTTACATATTTTTCGAACCTAACTTCTCCAGTCTTGTACTCTAGTCTATTGGTAATATTTAAATCGTAAAATTATGTTTTAAAGTCTTATTCGAGATTTAATTTCAATATAATTTTAGTACATTAAAAATATTTTAGGAGTTCCCTATTAATTTTTAGAAGAAATAGGGAAAATATTTCACCAACAAATATAAAAAAATATAATAAACACAAAACAATGAATTTAAAAGAAATAATACATATAAAATTAACAGAACAAGAACGAAAAGCTGTTAAAATACATTTCAAAGAAAATATATTACAGAAACTAAACCCAGGAAAAGCAAAGTGCTTGGAAATTTTGAAGAAAGAATCAGCTCTGCATCGACTTATCTGGGAGCTAATGAATACTTATGTGAATAATACATCTATGTATATGTATGTATATATGTATGTGTGTATAATAATGTATGTATAAGCGAAAATTAAAGTCCAAAATATAAATTAAATTATAAACAAGAAATCATAGTCGTAGGTTTAAATACGTTTACAAAATAGCCCTCCCCTATTACCACAACACTTTTTAAACAACTAAGACTCTTTTTTGGTTTATATATGACCTTAATTTTGTAGAAATTCGTAATTCACAATTAAATGAAACTACGTGATGTAGTATTATTTCTACTATATTTAAATACTAATTTCACTATTTTTGCTAATTGTCCACCTGAAGATGTTGTAATACAACAAAACCTAGGTCATGGTAAAGAACTTAAATACAGTATAAATAATACTACATCACGTAGTTTCATTTAATTGTGAACTAAGGCCCTGTTGTATGACGATTGTCCTGGCATACATCTTTAGCCATGCTCGTATTGTATTATGAATAAGAATATTTGTTTCCACGTATGAGTGTTATATGCTACGGGGTTGTAAAAAGCCGGTCAAGTGCGAGCTCGACTCGCATGCAGAGAGTGCCACACCACTATTTTTTGTTCCCCCGACCATAGCATTAAACAATTTTCGTAATAGAGTATTGCTGTTTTTGAAAAACTCTGTTGGTAATAGGATATCACGAATTTCATAGAAACTCTAAAACTTAGGTTCTTTGCTAAATGTTTCCTGTTAATTTCATGCGGAAATGGGGGAACGTGAAGTGTTATGGTCCTTTTTGCATATTTTTAAAACTATCTCAAATATGATGAAACATGTTTAACATTAAAAATAAAATATCATTGTATTGCTTATAATAAGCTCTTTCCAGCGATATTTCACACGATATGTAAAACTAAAAATAAAATCCAGTACTCAATTTGCAACATAAATATTATAATTTGCATTATTATAAAAAATTATTTATTGTGAGCTGGAAAAAGTATAGACAGACATGGAAAAGTATAGTGATGTTACAAGGATTTTTCTTTTTAAAGGACTGAATATTAAAAATTAAGCTAATTACGATGTTTCTAGTATTCTTCAACGAGGAGTTCCTCTAATTATATACTCGAACGTGATGGACCCTTCTTTAGATGCGTAACGTCATCAATATGTAATGTACTTACTGAACTTATAAATCGTGGCCGCAATCGCAATGTCTATATTACCAGATTATATCTACAAGCGGGTAATACCTTCTAGTAGACACATTCCTGACTTCTTTAATAGGTATCATTAATGTGGAAAAGATCTTCTGAGATACATAAAATGATCCCGGTATTTCTAGCATTTGAAATTCCCTGGTTTCTTTTTAGTAAACACACCCAGACATCAACCATGTTTAAACTAATTGCTGCGCTTATAAAAGACCAATCGCATCGTTCTGTTCATTTATTTGTAACCGTTAGTGGGTTCCTCTGAGTAGGTTCCTTTACTCAAGGCTTCATTATATAATTTGAGGCAACAAAATATGATCGGAATTGCGCACATGTGTCTCTAGCCGTAGAATTTATATTTATAACAAAATAATAATGTTATTCGCTTACGATATTTTTCAAATATCCGATTAGAGTAAAATGTATGAAATAGAATAAAAATATATATATATGCATATATGTGTGTGTGTGTATTTGAGGGTGTAAGATATGATGTGATGTCCTAATAAATTTGAAAAATCTTTATTCGGAGCGCGTGCTGAGTATTAGTAGATTCTCGCGGATGATTTTGTAAGTTTTGTGAGTATGAGTACCTTCTCATCGGAGATTTTCTGAAGAATATTAGTATCAATGGTGTTTCGTAGGCGAGTTCACAGAGTATATGTGTATCAGCAACTTCTCGTAGGTGAATTTGTAGGTATCCGTAGCTTCTCATATTGACTCTCGCATGAAATTTTATAAGATACATGAGGTTATTAAATTTTTGCTGTTGTTTTGTGATATAATACGACGCGAATATGAGACGGTATAAAGGTATTGTTTAGGTTGATAGCCATTTTTGTTTAGCATTACGTAGAATATTAAAATACCTGTTGAGTATTACCAAAATTCCCACAATTACATGTGTATTAAAGTAATTAAACAAAATGCAAAAACTTAACTACGAAAATCATTTCTATTTACTATTTGAACATTTAAAATAATTGCCTAATGCGTCTTTTACAGGCTTAAAAATGAGAAAACTTCCTGAAACTAAAAGATCAAGAATAAAAATTCTAGATAAGATTTATCAAAAAGATTTCAAATATGCCTTATTTTGTATTGCGTTGATTATTGAAACTTCGTTTATAACACTAAGAAGACAAATACAATATTTTGAAAATTGCTGTCTATTCTTTATTTGATAATCGAATATTGGGGGAAACTGAAGTGGAGTAATTATTAATAGTCACTAAACTTCTCAAATCCAGAGTTAAATAGATAAAAATTATGTTATACCAGCAGGAGATCCTCTTATACTCATATATTTTCTATTTATTTATATATATCACATCAAATAAAAAATATAAATAGATTTTTTCAATATTTTCATTGACAGTAGAATATTCGAAATCAAATTGAGATACAAAGAATGTCAAAATTAAGATCCAAAAGTTTACCGAATCGTTAGTTTAATACAGGTTATTGGACAATATATAGATTCGACACAGCTAACGAAACTGTTTGCTTCAAAGGGAATGATATCAACAAATATTTATAATGGATTAAAAGTATAGTCCAATAAAATTCACTCTTGTTTGAGAAAAAGGAATTTATTTAATTATTGTACAGTAAATGAAAAAAAACTTTTATTAGTTGAAGCATAGCAGTTGAATGATTTAATATATTCAATTATATCTTTCAAATATATTTTGTAGGTAATACGCTTCTAGTTAAAAAGGAAAGAGAGTCTGGTAAAATAAAGTACTTACAAAATAATGTCGCAAAATATTAAGCATAATAAAGATTCATTATTTTCCAATAAAAAATTATATTATTAAATGCGAAAGACCAGGCCGATTTCTCATTCTTATAGCAACTAATAGCATAATTTGTTAATCTTGTTTAAATAACGATATTATCTTAACTATACTGTTTAAGGTTTAGGTAACTTCAATGATTGTACGTATACAAATTATATAACATATAGCAACCTGATTTGTCAAAACGAAACAACATCAATTTTGCAGTCTTTTTAATTTTCCAAGACATACATTGGTCAATCTCATAGTGGAAAACGACTTTTTGTAACCGCTTTGCACGTCTATGTTATAAATTGTGTAGTCGAAAAAAATATGCTTACCCTAAGCGTTATGCAAATATTGTTTTAAATTTTGTAAAAACAAACTAAATAATTGCGCTATTTTAAAAATTAATTGCGGATAAATCAAAGTATGCTTTTTAATTTAACATGCCTTTGGAAGAAATTGTATTATTAATAAAATTAGTAACACAAAAATGCGCATGGAAGAAATTGTATTATTAATAAAATTAGTAACATAAAAATTTATACCAATATGAAAAAATAATGAGCATGTGGGTAAAGTTAAGATGCATTTTAATTCTTCAGTTATACAAATTAAGACTGTAGAAATTGACCGAAAAAATGTATCAATTTAATAAATTTGAGTCTCAAAATTATGAAGTTTAACTTTTTAATTACCCGGGTTGCTTAGTTCGCGCCACATAAAATTAATTTAATCACAAACTTGAAATGAGATTTTGAATTCACGTCGAAATAAATGAAAATAAAAATTGTATAATTTTTCCTATTTGTTTTATTTTGTAGTTTATAATTCATTCACATCTTTCCACTTTATTTGTATATCACAGCCTCATAATTTCTTTTATTTTAGGTCTATGTGAATATAAGAAGTAATACAGATGTTTAATAAATATATGATATAAATTTTAACAAAATATTATTTCTCAGCAGTTGCAAATTCATTTACATTGAATTTCCAAAGCAAAAGCCGTTGCGTTCAGGAACTCTATTAATGAATTAGAAATTGGTTTTGTTTAAATTTTGATTTAATATCGAGTATGTATACATATATAGTTATTGAGCATAAATATGATGGTAGTTGAATTCCTTTAATCAGCTTAGATTAAAATATTAATTTAACCCATAACCAAGTTATCGAAATATTCAAATGAATCAGTTGCTTTTTGATTGAATAACAAATTAATGAAATTAATAAATCGTTTAAATTTAGTAAAAAACATTGGGTTTCATATTTCACAATGTATTAATGAATGCTATAATTAAACGTGCTATAATTAAAAAATAAATCAAAATAAAATTTTTTCTCTCGCTTATTTTTTCGTCAAATAAAAATTAAAGATACCTGTAATATCAACCTCTATGTCTCAGTGAGGTACAAGGTATTGAAGAAATTTTAAATTTATTCAGCATCCCGTAACACTGCTATGTGCATTATTGAATTTTTGAAGTTATACTTCTTTAGGCGCGTTATGAAAAAATGATGAGAGTGAAATTTTAAGATTCGTCACACAAAAGTTACAGTATGAAGTTGCAGCGGTTGCAGTCTCGAAACAAAAGCTATTGGCACCATCGTCGCCTCTGTTCACTGTTTTCATATTCATAGTATTTATCCACATGTTTCTAGTGTCTACATTCACACACGTGTTTTAGTTTCATATAAGTGCGATTTATATATGTGCTGATAAATTATATTCAGTAGTGATTTGAATTCAATATTTTGATTTATATTTTTTACTATTCGTAAATATTAGTGAAAAAATTGTGTTTATAGACTTTTTCAAGTGCTCCAATGTAATTGAGGTTATCTATCCCTATGTATTATTTAATGATGCCAAAGAAGTATAACTTCTCACGCGCGTACATAAGTACACGCACCCTTTTTTTATTGGACTAGGTACAGCAGGAATGTACAACGTTAAAGGAATGGTTTACTCTTTTATTCATTTATTTTGTACCTATAAAAACAATTTCGGTAACTATTTTAGAAATTAAATGACACAATATATGATGTTACTTAGATTTTATTTGAAATAATAATAAATTATAGGAAATATTGTATAACATGTATACCAATAGCTCCACTTTGAATTCAGAGTCCAATTAGAAAATAAATACGACCCAGAATTAAATTTGTTCCGTCTGCCAAAGAGGTTAGAATCATTCAAATTATGCAGAAAGCCGTGGAAAATAACAAAATATATGAAGAGGAAGATTTTAATCTATTTTATTAAATCTTTGTAATCGCTTTAACTGCCTTTTCAAAATATTTTTCTAAACCTTTCTCCGTTTTATCAAAACTTATCTTTGGAAAAACGTCTTTTTTTATTTCTCTAATAAATATTTTTAATCGATTACATTTAAAATTATATTTTGTAAGATTACTTCTCATTTTTGTAGATTCGATTAATTTTGGGGCTCTTATAACGCAGACCAAGTGGTCTTAGATTTTTATTAGAGGTGATTTAAAGTTTCATAAAATATTATGGTATTAGATGGCTAACCATAATTTTAACGACGAGGATCTTGGATAAATATAGCACCAAATATCTGCCGCAAATGGTGATATCACATGATGTCACCCAGCCATCTAGAAAGAAAAAGCCATAGTCACGAATTATCTTTGTCATAGACAATACAAAAATACAAATAAGGGTATTTATATATAATAATTATAAGAGTAGAATTCCAACATAAAGGCTATACAATCAACGTTCATAATATTTTTTACAAAACGGTTTTTAAAATAATTTCACTAATTCATTAATTTTCAGGTGCGCAAGGGTATATGAGCCTTAAATAAGGAAGTCCAGAAATAAATGAATATATAATGAAACAAACACATAGGGATGCATTGCAATTCATATATATATATATATATATATATATATATATATATATATCCGCCATTTTCACTATGTATTACAGTTTACAGTTCTGAACCAGGTCAAGTCCTTTTATTTTTGCAAGAACAACGATTTTACGGTTCCTGGTTCAATTCGTATTATAACTTCATGTTTTTAAAGCACTCCGTGCTCGTTTTAAGTTTCCAAATATACAATTTTGACTTCGTGCAAATCACTTTTAGATGTAAAATATCAAAGAGGATTTACTTTTCAAGACAGCGTTTAATTAATGTAGCTTTTTATAGTAATATATTTTTAATTATAACTTTAAACTTGTACAATTGAGTACATTTCATTTTTTTCATGAAATAATAGAGTGAATTGACGAATTATTTTTTAGTCCATAAAGAGTTTTCAATGATTTTAAATATTTTAAGATAGGCCTAATTCATAAACATACTATTTTAATACATTGTCAAATTATTTTCCTTATGAAATAAACTATTTTCTTCATTTCTAGAGATAAATTTTGTCGAGTCGACTTTGTCGAGCAAATGAGAAAATTGTTATTAAATTTTCTTGGTTTAATTTTAGTTTAAGTCGGAAATAAATTTAATTAAAGCCACTTGACCATTCAAAGTTTTAATATAAATAGTTCTGTAACGCTTAATTAATTTTGAACCAGGCCACTTTAACTCTCGTGAGGAACACAGACGAAAGGTCATTTAGAATAACTTGACCTATAGGGAGTGGCCACCAAATATTCACAGTTAAAGCGACAAATTCCGATGGGAAACCAATGTTATAATTTATGTAGGCTAACTCGTTGCTGGTATTAAATTTAGCCTTTGTACAAAGGTACATAACCCTTGTTTAGTGGCATTTTGTGTCGCTAATAACGAATAGTGCTTTTTTAAATTGAAATTCGACCGACAGTTCGTCCATTAGTTTATACTCGTATATTCTGGTAAGTTAGGGAATATACATTTCTTTCTCACGTCTTATCCCAAAAATTTGGGAAAATGTTGTTGTCGTTATTAATGTGGTAGCGCTCATATCGGTATAAAAAAGGAAAAGGTTACATGTTCCGCACGATTTTTGTATGTATGTGCACCGATTTCTCCAATATTTCTGGGCCGATTTACCTGATTTTTTCGTTTGAAAAAAAAAATACTACCGAGGTTATTCCATATATAAATATGGTGATGATGTGATGATGAGATTCGAGAATGAACAATGGGACTCCTTAACGTTTGGTATTAAATAAACAGTGATACATGATATTTGCTACTGGTAGTTATTACTTTGCTAAATAAATCATTATAGATCAGATCAGGATTTAATGATGAGTTCTGGAGATGACCAATGGAAATCCTTAATGGATCATATTAAATCAACTGCGTTTCAAAACATTTGGCCCTGGTAGTTGTTACTTTGCAAAATAACTACAATATCGATCAGGTTCATCTGATGATGAGTTCTGGAGATGAACAATACAACTCTTTAACGTAAGGTAGTAAACTGAGCATGATTCAAGATGTTTGCTACATTGCAAAATAATTATACCATCAATCAAACTATGGTTTGGTCTGATAATGAGTTCTGGAGATGAACAATGCAATATTTAAACGAATGGTTGTAAATCAACCGTGATTCAAAATATTTCCTACTGGTATTTGTGACTTTGCAAGATCTGATGTTGGACTTCGTACATAGAGAACGGTACTCCTCAACGACTAACAGCTCATTACTGACGGCTACTGTTATTACTTTGCTTCCATGTGTTGTTTATAAACAACTGTGGACGAAGTGAAGATTATCTGTATACCAGCTGTTGCTGGTGATTTTAAAAATTATACAATATTCTAAGAAAAAATTAAGGGTATGATGATTGATAGTATTAATCACAAAAAATTCTAAAATAACTCAATTTAAAAAAAAAACGACTTAAAAAAGTGGGTACCAAAATGCAATAAATAAGTAAATCAAAATATGTACCTATTTATTTGCAATAAATAACTAAGTTATTTATTTTTGAAGTCGGTGTAAGTACGACCAATCAACTTAAGCAAATACAAAATTTTAAATACGCCTTTATGAAACTATTTCGTACGGTGAATATATTAGAAGTTAAGGTTTAAATTTTATATATAAATCAAGAAAAATTAGATAAACGTTTCACGAATGATTGGAAACGTTTCACGAATATTTACTACGTAATAATCATGACATGAAACATTATTTTTTGGAATTGAAGCCTTAATTTCTTCACGTCCTAATTATTGTTAATTAATAACGTTATTATGAACTCTGTTACAACTGACTTTTCAAACATCAAGTCAATTTACATTCTGTTATGTTACGTCTATAAGCATACTATTTTTTTTTATAAAACCAAATAAAATACTTCTATTAAAGTTTTGCTTGTACCACATAAGTGTTTTCAAACACAAAATATCATATACGTACTAAACCTAAAATTCCATTTGTAGTCACAAACGTAACCAAACTTAGTGACAAAATAACAAGATGTGATTGTTTTATGTAAAACAAATTTAACGATGTTCGTTTTGGAAAATTTAATATATTTTTCAACGTTTTATCGATATGATGTTTTTCATTCATTTATCACAGGCGAACATTTTTTTTGAAGAAAGAAAATATCACTATATGAACATAATTGTGGAAATTTAACATGCTCTTGATTTTTTAGGGTTCCGTATCTAATGCATTCTAACAAAATTTTCTTTTTGTAGCATCAACATTTGACTGTCTACCTTCTCGTTTGTTGTTCTGTCTGTACGAGCCTTCTAACTTCTAAACGGAATAAGACAGATATTTGAAATTCAAACATAATATATTCCTTGATTCAAAACTACAAACGTTATTTAAAATGATTTAACATTAGATTTCAAGTACCTAAAACAGGCAAATTCAAATGGTAAATACGTTTTTCCTACATAAATCTGTGTTTTTATTTCCTTTTAGTAAAAAAACAAAAATTTGGTAGGCTATCAGAGTTGGCATTTTTAGACCGATTTTTTGATGAAGTCTATCTCAAAAGCGTAATTACTTGAATGGTTGTACTTGTATGACTTGAATACGTTAATTGTAATTTTAAATTCATTATGATAAAAATGGAATGGTTATTGCTTCATTATTGACATATTAAGATTAGATAATATTCTGATATTTTTCCGACATTATTGTTAAAATAAATGACTTTATCCGTCATTCCTTCCAAATTGTTCATGTATTAATATTAGTATTTAGTATGTCTTATACACTTCTATCTGTCTATAACGGCATCATAACTCTTTTGTTCTAAAACTTACTCTTTTTAAATTTTACGAAAAAAATTGGTTATGGGGATTCGTGGAAATAAAAAAAAGTTTATGATTATTTTTTTAAAATACCGTTATTGGATCAAACTTGGGAATGAAACTATTTTTATCATGAACTTCATCCAGTGAGAAATCATTAAGAGGATTACGTATATAATAAGTATTCAGGTTTCGGTCAAATTTTCATTAAAAAAATATAGCAATACTGGAAGCCTAACTATTGGTCATAGACTTCTGGAACGTGGTACACAATATATTGATAATTGAAAAATAATATCAATACTTATAAACAGTTTAATGAAAGTACTATTTGACATTGAATGTTTTAATTTTATTTTCGCCTAAGAGAAACCGCACTACAAGTGTACTACTCGTAATGCGGTTTCTCTTTGTACATATATTTCCTGTTTATTTTTCGCGATCCGAGTTGATTTTCGGACAGAAAAAAGTTACCTATTATGTATTTCAAAATTATTTTTTATTTGCAATTCCTTTTTTATAATAAGCGACAAAAAACACAATATGGTTATAATAAACAAGAAGTAAGTATAATTAGTATTATGTCGCTTATTTAATGGAAATCTACGAACGAGATATACTCTTAAAATAATAATATTGCCCACCTGAAGTCGTTGTAATACAACAAAACCTAGGGCGTGGTAAATAACGTAAAGAAAGTAGAAATAATACTACATCATGTAGTTTCATTTAATTGTGAATAATGAATTTCTACAAAATTAACGCCAAATATATTCAATATCAAAACTAAATTAAATTATAAAGCAATTAAAGTATCACCTTCACCTTCTTTAAAAAAGGGGGCAAACTTACAAAGACGAAGTTTCTGTGTATCAAAAAAATTTGAAATATAATAAATTTTCACCTAATTTCAAAGTTAGTTAATACTAAATTAATGGATTATCTTGTAACGATACATACCGTGATATTAACATAATCAAGTCTGTCTCTCAGCGCATTGTACACGGCCCTAGTGAATATTGAGCTCAAGCAAATTGATGGAAATCATTGTGTCAACAGAGGCAACTAAAAGGAGCAGAAAAGATATAGGTATGCCGCTTTTTAGCATATTTTCGAAAACATAAATAATATATTTGACTAGGATATTTTGAGTGAAACTGAAAGTTAAAACGTAGCAAATGGTAAGACACGTGATGAAAGAACTTACTTATGAAATAGACTTCAACTTTTAAAATATGAATGTATGTTTTGTGAAAAAATATGTAAAATAAGGAGTTAAATAATTTTTAAAAAAAATTAGAAATACAGGAATTACGAGTTTAGTTTGCAAGGTAGCGTCAACTGATAGTAGAAGAGTAAAGGTGAGATAGTAAACGACTAGGAAAACTTTTAGTTGATGGTAAAATCAGACAATATTTAAAGTAGTTTCTTCATCTATTGATCAAACCTAGGACGTACTTACACTAACAGAAGGAATTGAAGCAATTACCAATAAACCGGCAAAAAAGCACAATATGGAATAGAGTCTCTAATACTGAGAGATGAAAATGGTATTATGAGGCTCTTAAAAAGTAATTAGTTCTGTTTCCACTACCAAATTTCGACATAAAGAAAATAATAATGAAGTTCGTCGGAAAGGCAATTGATAGTAGAGGCGGAATTTCATATCAGACTGAAGTTATTTTAAGTAAAATGACGAACGTACTGCAAAAAGTTGCAATCGGCGTAGAAGGCGATTGATTTACATCACGGAAATATAAGAGAATGCCAGCCCAGTTGATGTAAAACAAGCACTACGAGTAGAAGTGAATTTGTCAGCAAGTGGGGAACAAAAAGTGGAAACGGAGGTGTATTTACCGGTACCTAATATAACTAGGAGATCCATCAGTTGCTGTTGTCATATTTGTGTATAATGCAAAATTGCATTTGTGTACTGCATTATATTGTAAGGATGGTTTGTACTACATTATATTGTAAAAATTGCTTTCAAGCGTTTACTTCTAAGTGTCACTAAAATAGATTCTATTTTTATGGAACGAAGGAAATCTATAATTAGGGACTGAACATTTTGCAATTGTTCACTTTATTCTAATTTGCTTATATGAGAGTAAAAAAATCTGGCTCAAGTTCAGCACTTTTTTTGCTAGCGAATCTACATATTTATTTCCATAAACATTTAAATGTGCATGTATCCATTGAAAGACAGCAAATTTATTTACTATGAAGTTGATAAAATGTGTCATTTACATTATAATAAATGTTATTTTAATTATTTTTATTGCTTCAAAATGTATTTAGAGTCGGGTAAAGTTATGAGTCCGTCTATTGACTTCATGTCAAGGTTATGTAAATAAAATAAAAAGTGTTCCTTGATTGTAATTAATTCGCTGATAAAGTTGGATACTATGAAGAAGTTTTAATTGTATGCTTTTCTTGTCTCCATTTAGGTGAATAAAAAGAATATCACAGCCACCTTGGGTGAGATATTTATCAGATGAACAGTCCGTGTAAAATAATATTTCATTAGTTTTGAAAACTTGTTTTATTTTATTTAGGTTCACTTTTATGCTTGACAGAAATACTATACCATGTATATGAAGATGAGGTCGATTCCAGATTTTTTTTGGAATTTAATTTATCAATTCTATTTTCTACTTCTTGCTATATGATCAACTCTGTAAATCGATTTTGGTGATTGTGGACTTTTTAGTTTTTCATAATTTCATCACAAGGTTTGAGAATTGTCGTTTTCGTTGAAATTAAGTTTATTTTTGTGCTTATTATTTTGTAAGCAGTGAAGGAATTTCTTTACACAGGTAATGATGTTTAATATTTAGGTGCATTGGTTTTGTGTAGACATTTCCTTTCCTGATATTTTGATGAGTTCTTAGTGTTCTTATTCTTTCCTGACGTTCAATATTACGCAAAAGGCGGCATGTGGTTTGCGCTTGCAAGTGAAATTTTCATCTTCAACTCTTTGATATATTTCAATACATGTTTTCCTGTTGGCTTTAGTATTGTTTATTCTTTACTTACATCATTTTATTTAGGTGATAAAGCGCGTATTAGACTTTCTTTCTTGAAAGGCATCTATTTCTTTTTTTATCTAGCCTTGAGGGATGAAAATTTTTGCTATTTATAATATATTTTCATATTTAATGTATTAGTTAAGTTTTTGCGTCCTTGGGGTTACGAATAGAGAAATGTGTTCCTTTTTGGTTACTAGAGAGGAAATTACAACGTTTCACCAACCCACAGGCAGAAGTTCAACCTCTCTGAGGCAATGAGCCTCTCCCTCCTCTCTAAACCTTTTAATACAAATAGTGCAGTCAATAGTAAAATAGATCATGATACAAGGTTTAGAATTTTAATTCAGATTTTATGTACTAAAATTCAGAGTTATTATTACAAGTATATGATTGTAACTTTAAATATTATACAAATAAATATAAATAGTACTCAGAAAACAATTAAAGAGCTAACGAACATTCTTTAGAGAAACAATGCATATTAAAACCGATTTGCAAGAAAAACTATACTCTATCTCAGTTCAGAGCCCGTCACGTAAGAAGAAAGAGCTAGTACAACAAAATGCTAGAGTTTAAAGAAGCCAGCAAAAAGGAAAAAAAACTGGTGGACGCACAAAGAAAAAGAAATTAAAAATGGCCACTTAAATCCTGTAACCGTGATTGAATGCGAGCCACCGACGACATATCCACACCTCTATATCGTAGAAATTGTGGTAGATCTTTATCTATTTACTCTTAACTCCGCCACATAGCCAACATTCCAAAGAGGAGCCATAATATCTAGATGCCAGTAAGCTCTAAATTGTTTGAAACGAAAACTCAAAATGGCTACATTTTTATGAATTAAGCGGCTACAAATATATCACCTTCAAAATATTTAAGTATTGCACGCAGTGACAACTAGCTGTCTGTGTAGACAGAAACTGTCTTGAATGAATAAAACAAAGCTAGAAAAAACACTGATTAGCGCTAGTGTAAACATCACCGTTAGTGTAAACAGTACACTGTAGCAGTAAAGACAAGGACTTGCGATTATGACACATTTATGAACAAACTTGTAAATAAAAATTGGTTTACTAGTACACAGATCAAATAACCGAAGATGGAGAAAATGTACCGAATTTAGAAGATGACAGACTTGAGTCCAAGATATTATATTAAGAAAGACAAGGAATAAGAGTCTGAAATGAAACTCTAGCTACTGATTGTTGAGTCAAAAGGTGGAACATGGAAAGAAATTGAAGGGGAAATAGATAAAAATAGGTACGGCTTAAAATATAGGATCGTAACCAAAAGCAGCATAAAAATTGTACATTGCCCGTACATCTGGCGAATATTAAGGTCTTTTAAAATCATTAAATTTACAAACAAATTTAGCATTTACATAAATTGTTTAAATTGCAATTGAAGAAATATTAAGCAATAAAATTCTATATTCGTTTGGAAAAGAAAGTATGTTAAATAGTAACTATAAAAATAAAAGCTTCCCTGAGAGGCTAGATAGAATAATTTTAGTTTAGTAAACAAACTTATAACACACCTAAATAAAAACTGACCTGACATAATATATACTATCTCAAAAATAAAGCCTTTGGTATGAATTCAAAAAACAATCTAAAAATGGAAAATTCTATAAAGCCACCCATCAAATCGATTATTTTCAAGTATTACCCATATTTTCTAATTATCGATCATACATTAGTGTTTACAAATCACATCTTGCGAGTTACCGAAAATAAATATATATACTTCCAGCGCCAATTAATAAAATAATAAACCCTCTTCAAAAGTCTCTTAAATGAGAGTTCGATGTGTAAGCTGAATAAATTCTGTGCTTCTTTTAATTCCAATTAACATCCTCTTGGAAACGTGCATGACGAGACAGATAAAACGGAATAAGAAAACTTTTTACATATCTTTGTCTATGCTTTTACTGAATTCCAGTAATTTTCATGTCTGAAATGCAATCTCAATATTTCGAATTCCCTACTAATATTGTAAAACTGAATGTTGATTTGTTTTTGTAATTGTTTGAAGTGAAAACTTCTTTAGGCGTGTTGAGCGATTTTTAGTAGGTAAAAATCCTTCGGGGTAACCGCCATGCTAAAGTTAACAGTACGTCTATAGCTATGAGTATGACGTGTTATGCTTAGCCAGCAATGAATGAATATAAATATATTTATTCGTATATATATATATATATATATATATATATATATATATGTGTATATATATATATATATATATGTATATATATATATATACTAGGCCGGCGCACGTACCTGAAGATGTAATACAACGAAACCTAGGTCGTGGTAAAGAACTTAAAGAAAGTAGAAATAATACTACATCACGTAGTTTCATTTAATTGTGAATTGCCAAAACTCAAGATACGCGTCTGTTTTACTTTCTTTTTGACCTTATTCATACAGTTTATTGCAAAAAAACATAGTTATATTTCTTTTGTTGGAACACACTTAAAACGTATTTCAGAAATATGTTTATTAAATATAATATATATCGACACAATGCCGATTTTTTGGAAATTGATTTTCAACTAGATTTTTTTAGTTATTAATGCTACTACCAACATTACTTACCAATAAACATACAAATACGGGTATCGTAAAAAATGTCCACTTTAAATAATTTTTCAATCTTTAACTTACAAATATCTATAACTTGTAATTGATATATTCGACTCAAACAAATTCGAATATATTGTTCAGGCGTTGATATATCTAAAATCAGAAATATTTCTAAACAAAATAGAAATAATGGAACTATAATTTTTTAAAGGTTATTTAAAAATAACAGAAAGTTTTTGAAAAAAAATGTGAAATAACTTCACACGCGTATTCGGTAAGCCGTAATATTGTAATTTAGATATTAAGATTGGAAAACTTAGACAATCAAAAGCACGTGAATAATTCAAAAGAATAACAGCAGTAGCTTCCCCTTTATCAGCTGCGGATAGAATATCATTAGTGATAGATAGAAGTGCTGTTAATGTACTGTGTTGACCACAGTACCTGACTGGGTAAGGGGAAGCGCTTTGATGGATTATAAAAATCTTTTAAGCTGATTCCAAACCGATAGCTTCGAACTTTAAAGAATACACAATCTTCGAAACAATACTTTTACTCAACTTTTGTCGTATTGTTTTCTCAGCGAAACGATGGGTATCATAAAAAGAAATTAAATCAACGTCCGCACCATCGGGACTAGGTAGCACTGCAAAGTCATCGATGATTTGAACAGGATAGCAGAGATGTTGTGGCGGGTTATTTATTTTTTTTGCTTTTAGTGATGTGATATATTGTATGAAAGCTTGATTATAAAGCTATAACAGAAAAAAAATATATAAAAATAAAAAAAATAAATGTAATACAATTTATCTTTTAGACACGAATGAAAATAATTATGAACATTAAGTGTTCTACAATGAAATCTAGGTCGGCGATCGTCTTTATTTTATATACGGCTATTCTTTTCACACAAGCTATAACAGAAAAAATTATATAAAAATAAACAAAATAAATGTAATACAATTTATCTTTTAGACACGAATGAAAATAATTGAGAACATTAAGTGTTCTACAATGAAATCTAGGTAGCGATCGTCTTTATTTTATATACGGCTGTTTTTTCACACAAGCTATAACAGAAAAAATTATATAAAAATAAAAAAAATAAAGATAATACAATTTATCTTTTAGACACGAATGAAAATAATTGAGAACATTAAGTGTTCTATAATGAAATCTAGGTCGGCGATCGTCTTTATTTTATATACGGCTGTTCTTTTCACACAAGCTATAACAGAAAAATTTATATAAAAATAAAAAAAATAAATGTAATACAATTTATCTAAAAGACACGAATGAAAATAATTGAGAACATTAAGTGTTTTACAATTAAATCTAGGTCGGCAATTATCTTTATTTTATATACGGCTGTTCTTTTCACACACGCACTTGTGCGTTACGTGTCCACACAAAGGCGTACGAATTTTCTCAGGCTTTTTCCTTGGCTCGACGTAGAAGGTCCTTGTATAAAGGAGAGAGATGTTCCACGAGAAACAATAGACGCGACGATGCGGGGAATCCGAGCTCGATGGTGTTCACTCCCCGACGCTTGCGAACGGCTTCAGGCAATTTATCGCACATGGATCGTGGCCGCTGTGGCAGCAGTACAGGGTGCGGACGATCATCGCAAGGCGCTACCACTGGACGCGCCGACTCAATCTCGTGCGGCGGTAGCGCAACAACTCGATCTCGTGCGGCGGTAGCGCAACAACCCCCAGCTCACCGTAGTCTTCGTCCGGTCGTTCGGGGATACCGAAGATCGTGTCTGCAAACGATTCACGATTTTGTGTCTGCAAGGCTCCAACAGTTTCACGAAACCTATTGACCTCTGCTTGGATCGTTTCAACTTTATTTAATTCTGTTTCTAACATATTTATACGTTTTTCGAAGTCGTCAAATTTTGCAGCCAAGAAGTTCAAGGAAACTTGAAAATCGGCACGCATAGCCATCAGTTCAGACATAATGGTTGATATGTCACCTGTAGACATCGTGACAGTGGTTGATACGGGTGTTGCGATGCGTGGTGCTACTTCATCTACCTTTGGAGCGCGAGTCGTTTTTTTTAAGCCATTATAATAAAACTTAACTCCTTTATATTATAATATTGTAAGAGATTGTTTTTATTAGGCTTTATATCTTAAAAGTAAAAAAAAAAATATTAATAATACATATATATATATATATATATATATATATATATATATATATATAAATATATAGATATATATATATATATATATATATATATATATATATATATATATATGTGTGTGCGTGTATATTGACATTTCCTTTGTATCGAAGTCAGATAGTGATGCTGTACATATGCGACCTGGGAACGCTTGCGTTTACCTGCGGGTATCCTCTTTATATAAGTGGAAAATATGCAGTTTGGAACGATTTTAAGACAAAGGTTTTTCCTTCATAATTTTTTTATGTCCTTTTAGCAACATTAATTTTTGTGGCCAGACAATTTTACCGTCGCTAACATTGCACCAAATAAAATTTTAATTATTAAAAAAAAAGTATTTGCGAATCATTTTAGTATCGTAGAAATTTTAAAATGACGTTGTTCTATAATTAAAGAAGTTAATATCAATTTGTCCGACTGAAATTCGTTAGTTTATTTAGAAGCCGGATAATGTTAAGACTCGGTAAAGATAGATGAGTTGGAGAGTACGGTATCTATTTCGTTAATCGTGTAAGAAATATAACTGCGATAAAGGGCGTAAAAAGGAAGATTAACAAAATTATATTTTATTTTTTTATTTAAAGTTCTGTGATAATTATACATAAAATATAATTCAGAATTTGTCATCAATTACGTCTAAGTTATGGTCATCATCACTGCTTTCATTGTTATCGATACTTTTATCATCATCATCGTGTTCATGTGTTTCGTCGTTTTCTACTACTTGATTATCTGCAAAGAAACAATTAATTTATGGAATGGAAGTAAGTTTTTACATATTTGCTGAGAATTTTTATTTCATATTCAATCATTATTAAACCCGAAATATAATGTCAGCAACTGATGAAGGCAATTGATTGAAAAAACACATTAAACCATATTTATTATTATTTCATGACTAACGACAAGCTTCTGGGGATAACGGTGTTGGATATTTTAGATAAGCATCGCTCCAAAATTTGGCAACGTAACGAATTCATAATAAATGCTTTTGTAACACAACTGATGAGTCGATGAGTCAAATTTGGTTAATAAGACAAAATTTCCTAAAATCTTTTAGGAGTTGCCTGAATTTTCTAATGTATTTATAGCTTCTTACGTAAGTTTATTCGTAACTTGTTACGTTTCTTTGCAGTTAGTAATAAATTCAGCTAGTGAAACCAATATTTTGTGCAAAAATCCTCCCGCTCTTCTAGGAAATACTGTAGACCCATTTCGTTTTCAATTTGTAGAGGAAAGTTGTACTGTATCTTAGAATGAGGAATCTTATTTTAAAGAAAAGATAGCTTCCGTGTGTCCAACAATATTCATATTAGACAAAAGCCTTTTCAATATTCAGCACTCGTTGCAACTGACTATGATCAATAGTAAAATTTGTGGTTTGTCAAGTAAAACGACATTTTTTAATCAACTCCCAAAGAAATTATTGATATAAGCGCTTGCAAAAAGAAAGCGATGAAAATCGTTTCAAATTTGGTTTATCACCTCTATATTCATGGATTCGTTGTTTTTTAGTACTGACTTCACCCTTCTAGAACAGATTTTAAAAATTGATGACGATAAAAAATATGAACCTAGTAAAAATAGGCCTAATTAAAATAATTAAAAAAGCTCTAAAAATGGTGGTGGATTTATATATCTAAAAGAGAAATTCCTTAAAATCATCGAATTAAAATTAAAAGATACGGTAGCTTCCGTTTTCAATTCTTCCAAGGTGTACAATTGCAGCAATGACTTAATCTATTTAAAATCTTAACAATTTTTGGACTATTTCTATGACTTTTCACAGTCATATTAAGTACCTTATTTAGAGTTCCAGAATTTATACAAAAGATAGCACCTGTGGCCATGAATTTGTCAGTCTCTCACAATTTACAGCATCTCTTCGAAAAATAATTTTCTCTCCGAACAAAGCTTTAAAAAAATTGCTCCGATTTTTCTAGCATAGAACACAAGCCATTAAATAAATATGTAATTTTAATACTTGATGGTAATTTAGGTTTGTCTACATTTAAAACTTATTTCCGCAGGCTAAAAGCTATTTTGTCTATTTAATTACTACTTTATCTATAAATTCAGTTTCCTCAAAAATGTATTAAGTTGTTGTCTTTAATTAATTTTATACTGGTTTTTGTTCTAAATTTAATGGTCTTTTGAAAAAGTTTTAATAACTTAACTTATTTTCAAGGACATGATTAGTTATGTAAGTGAGATATTAATTTTCGAATTTATCCTCTAAGTAGTTACTGTAAATGTCACAAAGAGATAACAATAGTAAGAAACTTTTTATGCATAACCTCGGGGTCAATTAATAATATGAGATTATTACAAACTGTTTTTTTTGTTAATATCTCTATTTAAATGCAATGGATTACGTGGATTGTGGTTAACTGTTTTATTTTAATTGTTCATATATCTTAATTTACATAAATGATAATAAAACACACCTTCACTTGCGGATTTTATATCATTGATTTTTTTAACAGTTTATAATTATTTAATATTGTCATCATGTTTTTGACAAAGTTTGTCATCCTTTGAGGAATGTAATTTTTTTGTTTTCCTTTTACCTTCTTTTTTTTACAAAAAAAAGAAACATTTTTTAGTTGAAACTAATGTCTATTGAACTATTTTCAATTTCTTGAGTTTCTTTAAAATACTCGCTTTTAAAATTTAGTTCCAAAGTATTTAAATTATTATTAAGAAGTAAATTGCTCACTTCTGTATTCTCACTAATAATTTTTGGAGGATATGAAGATGATACATTAATACAAAACATCCTAGGAATATGAGTAGCCGAAGAAGAGTTACAAGCGAAGAAGAGTTAAATACACCTTCATTACGTTATTTAGCCGTCAACGATATAAAACTATCCAAATATTTTCTATGGTGTTCATCAATACTTTCACACGGAGCGGTAACTTAACATTTTTATATTTGAGGTTGAATTTCATACGAGTATTTAAGATTCAAACACAAAAAAAAACATACTTTTCTTTTTCGTCACCCATCATGGCAAAATTTGTGTTTTAATTTTGTAAAAACAGAATTAAACAAACATAAACAAAATACAAAGGACATAAACACACGAACATAAACGCTCACGTAAATGATGTCAAAAAACTACAGCCACAACTGGCCCATCTCGCTCCTGATAACCTCTGTCGCAGCTGTCCTTCTCACGCAAGCAACAAATTAGAGGTTACACTCTTCTAACCCACCTATTTTTTCCGAGATTTAAATTAGTCCGACGTTTAATTGAGCAAACCGAATTTGTGTCAGACAAATTGATATTAAATTGTTTAATTATTGAACAACATCATATTAAAACTTCAACTAAACTAAAATTATTTGAAAATATTTCACTATAATTGTATTTGGCGTAATGCTAGTAACGACAAAACAAAAATATACATTTCTAAGAGAACATAAAGTTATGGAAAAAATATTTGTCTTAAAATAATTCGGAATGCATAAAATTTCGAAATGCGTACTTTTCATCTGTAGTATAGAGGGATCGATATAGGGTAACCGCAGTCACTCCCAGGTGCCAGACGTGCTGCATCGCTACGTAATTTTGATAAGAAAGGAAATATGAAAAAAAACCAACCGGCCTAGAATTCTTTCTCGAAAAGTTGCAAGCTCTTATACTAGTAAGATTTGTATCGAATTTGCTCATATGAATTCTTATTGTCGACAAAACAGTAAACATGGAAAGTAGGTTTTCGAGATGATAAATATCCTATACGTTCCATACATATTGGCCAATTAGCACTTTGATCTATATCAATTATATACATTTGTATAAATGAGTTAAAGTGGAAATAATAGGCAATCTTATTACTAATATTGGGCGAATGCGGTACACGATCGCCAGCTATGTTTAAAAATACGTTAGTTTGGATTTATTATAGATTAGACTAAATTTATGAACTGTATATTCAAGGTAACTAATTCCTAAGCGCTTTATATTACCGATAGCAGTGAATAAAGTTATCAGCAATGGGAAACCCGTTTTATTTACATTGATAAACTTCTGTATCGAATCTCTTAATTGGGGATTTAATGCTTGGGGATTTAAACTATCAATTGTCATTTTGTAAGACAAAGTTTTAATTTAATTTATTAGAGGGATTTTACTAGTTATTAAATTCGTGTTTTGGAAACGTTTAGAATATAGCTACAGTGAGGGATTTTTACACATAAAAGAGAGTATTAGAAAATATAAAAAACTCGTAAGGGATTAGCTACATTCATTAGAGCATTAATTCGAAACTGGAATTTAAAGCTAATTTTCTGCCAAAGTATTTTTATAAAATGAAGAAAAGTGATGTGAATATTGACTATTTTAAGTATATCTTTACTTAATTTGAAAACATTTGCATTTTACTGATGTGACACAGTTCTGTAATCTTAAGAATTTTTTGGTAAATTATTTATGTCCAAAAAATTAGAATTAACCTACAATAAACATAACTTTCTTCTTGTTTCATTGACATGTAAATATCCATTAATGTATTCTTTGGCTTATATATTTGTAACGTACTATTACCACTTAAAAATCAACCATATTGGACAAGCACTTTAATAGGGAAAAACTTGCCTCTATTTGCATAATACGTCATAGAATCTGAGTTTTCGCGAAAGTTGAAATTCTTATTCTCATGTGAAAGTTCTTATTTCTTAATTATTATTCGCCGTAAAAATTATTAAAATTCATTGAAATTGCGGCGTGTATTTATTTACAGTGCTTAAAATATTTTTAGATTAATATGATTTTAAACCCTCTTTTTAATTAATAATGATATTTCACCTCGGTATTTTGTAATGGCTGTAAATTTATAACCAGTTTAGAATTTTAAATTAAGTAAGTGGCGTTTTCGCCATATCTTTAAGTGGATACTTTTATATTTTTACCATGCTGCTCAGTTTGAATATTCTTGGTTTTATAATTTCTGTAAATAAAACCTTTTCATAGCTGTACTTATTTAAGTGACTTGCATTTGTTACTGTTCTTTCTAATAGGAAACAGAGGAGCATGAAGCTTTAAATCCGCTAAAGGTGTATCCTATTTACGTAAATTTGAAAAATGTACCCGTAAAATGGAAAGATGCTTGCAAAGATGATTACAAAATTCTTTCTGGAACATTTTTTGGCCCGAAATAGGTTTGATAAAAATGTTACGTTATTCATGATGCTTGTCGCCTAAACGGTACGGTGCACCGTGGGGTCTCGATTTCGATTTCTGGGCGCTCGTCAAGCAGAGCTGGAGTGATATTTATAGCCAAGTACATGCCGCAAACTAATAACGGACAGCAGCCTCTGTAAAAGATTATTCAGAAATATTCATGGAAATATGAAGAGATCAAAGAAAGATATGGATTGAAAAATGAATAATATTAAAATTTTGTATTTTTGAGACAAAATGCTCAAAAATACACCTTTAATGTGCTAATAAAGATTACAGCTGTTTCCTTTTTTTAATTTTGAAAAAAGAAAAAAATTTTATTTAATATATTATTATTTCGTTTTGACTAGATTAAATGAAGTCGACACCGATTGGAAATAAGTAGACAAATAATAAAAAATGAAATTCATTGCGAATACACATTTAGCGGGTTTTTGTTCTAGTTTACGTAAATCTAGTTGAAATATATTGTTCCATTTAAGTTTATAATAATGTGAATGTGGTTTGTTTTATTCCAAGTGCGAAAATTTGAGAAATCGCTCAAAATTGAAAAGCGTTTTAGTTACGTCTTTTTCGTTCATACAGTTTAAATGATTGCTTTTAAATTTAAATAATTGGTTAGATAATAATTAATTAATAATAAAAGACCGACTATTCTTCTAAAAATACTTTGATAAATTTATTAAATTATAAAATACTTTAAAAAATTATTTTTTTATAAATTTTTAAAAATTTATTTTTAAAAATTTATAAAATACTTTGATCGATTTTATTAAATCTAATCTTGATTTGGATTAAGTAACATCGATAAGCTCTTTTTAAAGGTCTTTCGTGCTTTCGAATTTTTTATACGGTAAATGATCGCTGAACAAGTAACAATCAGGTATTGACTCGTAGGGTGGATAAGTTGGATGTGCCAGCAAAAGACAGGCTGTAATTTTGGGCGAGTTTAATTTATGTTATCTAGTCTAACGTTATCATCAAGTAAATAAACTCGTTTTAAATCCATTTTCTTTGGTATAACGCACTCGAAACTTTGACTCTATATGTTTCTCGTCAGATTTTAGTTTATACATTTTTTTACTTTTTAATCTACAAATTTTTTTTTATTGGAAGTTCTACAAATAGGTGACAAAAACATTTTGGAAATGTAGTTTCAGATTTTGCGTATGTTTTCTAATGTAGTTATATAAGCTTACCTGACTATAACTTAAAAGGATAGAGTTCATTTTCATGAATTCCCTTTCTTGCAAATTTTTTGTCGGGGGCCATTTATGATTTGTCTTATTATGCGTGTAATGTATTCATTAGTGATATTTCATTTGGTAGTTTGTACCTTTATATCACGCTTATTAACGCAGTTATTTATTTAGAAACATGGTTTTAAGTCAAAAGCAAAAACTTTATCCAAATCAAGATTAGATTTAAATATCAAAGTATTTTTAGAAGAATAGTCGGTCTTTTATTATTAATTAATTATTATCTAACCAATTATTTAAATTTAAAAGCAATCATTTAAACTGTATGAACGAAAAAGACGTAACTAAAACGCTTTTCAATTTTGAGCGATTTCTCAAATTTTCGCACTTGGAATAAAACAAACCACATTCACATTATTATAAACTTAAATGGAACAATATATTTCAACAAGATTTACGTAAACTAGAACAAAAACCCGCTAAATGTGTATTCGCAATGAATTTCATTTTTTATTATTTGTCTACTTATTTCCAATCGGTGTCGACTTCATTTAATCTAGTCAAAACGAAATAATAATATATTAAATAAATTTTTTTTTTTTTTTCAAAATTAAAAAAAGGAAACAGCTGTAATCTTTATTAGCACATTAAAGGTGTATTCCAAATGGAGGGTTATTTTTAGTAGATTAATCTAATTTCTCAAGCATAATATATCTTACTAAAAACAAATCATTTTTTATAATTAAATTTTAATGCAAAATTGGACTTTCGTAAAAAAATTAAATCTGTAACATATTTTGGAAGGCCCATTAATTTTAAATCACGTATGGACTAAGTTTGCATCTCAAAAGTACGCTTGGCTAATATAAACTATCTCATATCTTTTAACGAACTTTGAATTGAATCAATGTAATAGTCCACAATTTATCAATCTGTTTTAAACCCGCGCTTGAACATATTGTCTGAGTTTTATCATTTAAATTTTGATTTGGTAAAAAGTATTTCATGCTTAAATATTTTTCCAAATATATAAATAAAAAGAGACAGACTGACACGACATCCCTTAAGAAATATTTAAAAAGGACATCTGGTAGCTAAAATCACAATTTGAACTCCAACAATTATTCCGGTAAAATTTATATTTAAGTCCATTAAATTGTATTGCCAGGTAGACAGAGATATATAAAAAATACGTTTTGGGTGTAGAGAAACTCTAATAGTAATTCGAAAAAGCAATAAAGTGCATGTAAGAATGGAAAACTTTTTGAAATTTACACTTTTGCTTTTTGAATTATAAAATTTTCTCGAATGGATTTCATCTACTAATATTTGATTACTATTTTTTTTATTTAAAAATAATTGAATTTACAGCGTAACATATCAAATATACAGCATAACGTAATCTTACATTAGGGTAACGATCGGCCATGCTTTAGGATACATCCACCTAACTATCTATTACTCGTATTCTTAAGTTTGTCGTATTAGGGACCGCGCGTTTATACGTGACAAGAACGCGCGACCGCCCGAACGAAAACCAGCCCACCCGAAAGTCCGGGCGCCCGTCCGCGCGTTCCTGCGTCCAACCGTCCATCCGTCTAGCCATACGTCCATCTAGCCATACTTCCATCTAGATATACGTCGGTCTAGCCATACGACCGTCTAGCTACACGTCCCTCTAGCCATACGTCGGACCGTGTTTCCATGCGTCTACCCGTATGTATCCAAGCATTACGTCACATGCTCCTGAACTATATCAAAGATAGTAAATAACGCATATTTATAAAATTTGCGATCCAAATAACTCCACAATTACATTGTGAAATAACAAAAGATAAGAATATTAAAAGGTGGTATATGTTAAAGGTGGATTCGTAAAAAAATTAGTACAAAGGGGATGTATCGTGTCTATGAAGTATAAGGTATCTTTCAAAACTTTCTAAAATCTACCATTAATAAGCTTTAGTTTCATTAATGTTCATTTTTAAATCTCACTTTGTGATCTTTGAATTCAAATACTTAATAAGCAGTAATGTAGTGCATCGTATTTATAATCTGCTGCATGTTATCTAAAAAAAAAACCTTGTAAATTTTTTTAGGAAAGTGTACATTATCAAGGAAAGACCAATTTTACTTTAATGAGAATTATTCAGATAATGTAAATATTTGTTGTAAAAATACAATAAATATTTCTGCACAATGTAACTGAGACAAAACCTAGTTTTATAGTATGCGAGTTTCATACTTTCATTTTTCATTATGTAAAATTTCGTTGGACTTGAAGAGACTGCGTACTAAGCAGCTTGCCAAAATTATCTTTATGGCCTTAATATATTTTTTTAATCCACCGTATTTTTTCCAACATTTCCGTAATAGTTATAAATGTTACAAGCTTATATCTTCAGCTACAGTAAATTTTGAAATATTGAAGCTTATGGTAAAAAAAATTGTTTGAATGCAGAGTGGGATACAGGTGAACATAATTTTTGTTTTAAAAATTGACTTAAAAAAGTTTTGCGGGGAAATTAATTTCATCGTTTTGTTTGATATACGGATATATTATGCTGTATTGGTTGATTTAGTAAAATAAGAGAGAATGAAAAAAAGCTCTCAAATGCTTTATTTGACTGTTTTTTTTATTTTACACGAAACGTCAAAAAGCCGTCTTGTGCGATGTGAAATATTTATAAATTATAACTCTGCTAGTAGTAAAAATCAAAGGATAACATTGCACAGACTGGCATTCAAATATTATTATTTTATTATCTAAGTAATAATAATGAATTTTTTTAAAGCAAAATTGTGACATATTTTTAAAACACAAAAGTAACAACATAATCGGTAGAATTAAATATGGTATTTAATTTAATTTTTTTTTCATTTTCCTGACTCCATTTCTATGACATACTTATAACTTTTAACGTTGATAAGACGATTATGCAAGAACCGGTGATAAAAAGTTTAAGAATAAAAAAGCAAAATTTATGTTAAAAAATTTTAAAAAATACAATGTTACTTTCCGTCTTCAAAAAGGTATATTACTTATATTAGTAAAGGGATATATTTTCGATAATTACTTACGATGTCCTCGTATTTTACATCATTTTAGTTTAAAATATTTATTTATTACTTTAATGTAAACTTGGTAAAGTGCAAAATACATAAAAACATGAACGACACAGTCAGGATCACATTTAATTTCTATTTGATCTGAGAAAATGCGAATTTTCGACAACTCAGTCGCAATACACTTAAAAAATTATAACAAATATTATAAGATCGTTTTCAATTACATTACGCTTTCATTTTAATTTACGTTTACAAAAAATTTCCTTTAAAACATTTGACTGAATAAATTTAAATTGATTTTAGAGAGCCATACGACAGTAGGAACGTGTTACGTTCCTATGAGGTTTCGAGCGTGCATGTAAGTTTGCGTATCCGCATCCGTAAGTGGGTTCTGCATTTATGCCTGCGCGAGTGCGCAGGCTGTATGCCTATGTATGTATAATGTACATAGGTATTGAAATTCCTTGACTGAAATACTTCTTGACCAATATATCGCTGTTTGAAATGAGCGAAATCAGGTAAAGTTAAGAACCCGATTGAACAATGCAAAATTGCAGAAAGTTCACAAGTTTTTTCTTTTCAATGCACTTGACTTTTATCGCCGACGATCGGCTACAGCAACATGACAATCTCTTCATAATTCATGAATTACAATGAGAGTATCCAAGTTCGAAACAGGTATTTGATATTTATTACTCGAATATACACATTGACCAATACTAAAAAATAAATAATTTAAAAAAAAAACATCGCCAAAAAATTTATTTGCTATGAACTAGGCAAATCAAAAATCACCTACGAACAAATAACTTGGGGTCAACTTATAAAATTAATGAGGAAAACTTGAAATATTGAGAAGAGAGCATTATTGCGTGTTATCGAAAAGAGATCAAGAAGATATTAGATAGACTTACTTTTCGCTGAGATTCGAGTCATGAGGCTCAATAAAAACAAAGATTAACAACGACTGTAAAACACCGGTGAATCGATCCATAGTAAGAGAGCTAGTGTCAGGTGCAGATTGCTATTTTTTGAGAATCTTTAAAAAAATATCGCACTTTTTGAGAATCTTTTCCCCAGTATACTTTCATTTTCTCATTCGCACAAAAAGAAATAAACCATATCGGTTTAGTTAACAAAAACTATTTAGGTTACCGCTTGTCTCTTTCAAATATTTCTTACGGGAAATTTTGTCTGTTATTATTTTTATTTATCTATTTATTTGTAAATTATATAAACATATTTATACAGATTTAAATTAAGCTTTTATTGAGATAATGCATAAAGAACATATTAAAATGTTTAGTACTTGTTAAATAATATTTCCTAAGAAATTGAAAATTAAGTTATAAGCGAACTGGTGGTAAGACCAAATATGTTGGATTAAAATATTGCCACTAGTACAAATATTTTAAGCAATGTAATCATAAAATACACTACAACATACATCGTGAAGTGAAATGAACTTAGGCTCTCAATTTTGAGAGAGAATTACCTTACTTGACAAACGCTAATTATTGAAACTATATAAAATTAATTATTTTTAATTATAAGTTATTACTCAATATTTCAGTTTGATTAAATTCCAAAACTTTAAGATTTGTATAATTCTATATTTAAATAATTTTGTTACTCTAATTTCAAATGGTATTTTGCATTAAAACTGTTTTATTAGGCATGACACATAAGTTTACAAGGATTGGGAAACGTCAAAAATGAATTCTGATTTACAGGCGGAATAGAAAAAAGAAAGTGATGTCCATTACAGGCAATCCTTAATTTATTTACGAGCAGCTGGAATGAGTACTTACGGATTCCTCTCTCTTGGAAAATCATTTAAATACGAAGCGATGCAAGTCTAAAAGGTAAAATTCCAGTTTCGGTTAGAAAAATATTAAAGGAAAAGGAATTCATTACAATTAACGACCTATTAAAAATTATAATCAGGTCATCTTTTATAACTATGTTATATAATGCCTTCCAATGTCAAATTCCATATCGACAACGTTATTATTTCTTAATTTCAACTTTTTTTTAAATTTCAAGTGGCAAATGAAAACTTGATTATTTACATTAACTATACGCAAACGCCAATGATATAGTATCATGTTTATCATGATAAACGGGATTTTCTCTGCCCAGACTGGACCTGGATACCAAAAAGAAAATTATGGTTTACTTTGAAGGAATCAACAGCCAATGCATAGATTTAATGTGAGTAATTATATCGACAAGCTAATAACACAAGCGAACAAGGGTCAGACAACCAGCACAGTAATAACATATTTTTATTATCCTACCCTCACCTTTCGACATCAAATCATCAAAGTGTTGTGACAGGTCTAATATCCTTTTTATTTCAAATTAAATATTTCGATTGAATTAGCTTATTATACACGCGTCGGCCAAATAGATGTTTGTAAATATTACGAACCTACATGTTCTTTTTTGTGCTAGTATATCAAGTAAAGCTACATTTTGTTCATTAAAATATGGATAGTGATCAAAGAAGTAAAAATTCACCAAATAACTTTTGTTACGTGTGCGGACCTCACGTAGTAATTACAACTAAAAAAATTGCGGAGGAGAAAAAAGCAGCCTACTGCTCATATTTTGGATTTAGAATTGGAAATATGTAAAAGCCGTGGACACCTAATATGTACTGTATTTCTTGTTCCATGGGACTTTTGAAGTGAATGAAAGGTAAAGGCCGTTGGAATACAGCTATGATATCTGATTTTTGTCGGTTTCTCAAAAAGGAGAATTCAAGGTTGCATAAAAGGCAAAAAAAGACATTAACTAAAAAAGACCTTTATTTGCTAAAAATACTCTTAAATAATGAACTTTTTAAAATTAAGGCCATTTTATTAAATTTGGTTGTGCTTTGAATTTATATAATTTTTAAAAAATTTCAGTTCCTAGTTATGTAAGGCAAATATAATTTGAAACAAGTCAAATTTTTTTGGTTGTATAAAAAAGTTGAAAATTTGTCTTCTTGCGTAATTCAAATAGTCAGTAGGACCATGTTTATCTTCCGTTTAATAACGCTACAGTTCATACCGCAAAGTATACTCGTCAAAGATTATTGATACTCTATTGTCTTTTCTTAGTTCATTCACAATTTTATCCGACATTTCACCACCCAATTATCACTTGTTCAGAGCTCGAAGTGATCATTTATAGAATAATATTCGACAGTACAGAAGACTTTCAAGAAACTTTTAACTAAACTTTTTAGTCAAATAAATATTTCAACTGTAACAGCTAAAATTAGAGGTAAATCATATAATAAAATTGATTTTGAACGTTCATCCATTTCTTACATTTTCGCACCTGGCATAAATTAAATCAATTCATATTGATATAAACTTAAATAGCACAATGTTTGCACACTTCTCATTGGAATTCTTTATTCTTATATAAAAAATAACTTTGTATGACCATTCAAAATAGGCTGAACCAACTTTTAATTTTTACTTGCATATTGAAGGATACTGGTGAAAATTATTTTTTTAGAAATGTGGTATTCTTTAGAATGTAAAATACCTAATGTTTTAATGTTTAACGATCAGTAAGGAATAAAAAAGATAATGCAAATTTGTAATATTAATGAAAAACTAAAAAAAATATCTTTATAAACGCGGATATATGATATTTTTATTAAAATTAATGAATTTAAGCTTCTTCCTTATTTGAAGAAATAAGGAAGAAGCAATAAAACATAAGGACGTACAGAATCATTTTACAATGACAGTGACAAGAAATAATAAAATATTTTTAATTTGTTGTGGTTGCCCGAATTAATTAAAAATAAACTATCAAATGACATTGACATTCGTTGTGTTCTTATAAAAGCAAATGTTTTCGCTCTTTTCGATTTTTACGTATTATTTTCAATGAGCCTCTCGGTTGAAATATTACCCCATAAATATCATATAGATACTATTATGAAAAATAACCTGAAATTTTATAAAATAATCCGAGATAATTAATTTGTCCGATTGACAATTAAAATTATTTTTTTAAGGACACCTTTATCATTTATTCTGTTTAAGTGTGTCCTTTTTATTCTTATAACACTATTCTTAGACCCAAACGTACATGTACCGTTTCCGGTCCCTCTTTTGTCATTATGCGTCACATCATTCCTCATTCTACCATCTGAATTTGTTAATTATTCAATTGCTGAAGATTTCTGAGTAAGTATCTGCCAACAAATACATTTTTTCGACGCGCGGAAGATGGTAATACTACACAAGTAGTTGTAAATGTGTAAATGTATATATATATGTATATATATATATATATATATATATATATACATATATATCTTTTTAGGTTGTAGATATGTATAAATAACGAAGGTGTGGAATTTATCTCCATAATAAAATGGAGAAATTATGGGATATTTGCATATAAGCTGAAAAACTCATACATATCAGCTAACGATCAGGCCATGTAAACAATGTCATAAATTAATGTAATATGTGAAGCATAATAAGTTGATTTCTATAATAAGTTGATATAACCATTGAACTGTCCATGTACTCGCATGTTCCAAATATGTAAACAATATTATATGTTCAGTATCTATATATGATTATTTTTTTTGGGAAAATAAATTTTATTCATAATTTCAAAATAAGAATGAAAGAAACAATACGAAATATAAAATATATTATTAGAGTTAGAGTATTTTCTCAGCAGTAGTTACTAAATAGTTATATAAATATATTAAATTTCGTAATCGAATAAGCATTAAGTTCAAATATGTTCAATTTGTTTTTTCTAAATACTAATACTAGGCAACATTTTTTTTCTAAAAAAAATATCTCGTAATTAGAAATAGTTACATACTGATGTATATTCTTGCAGTTGGTTAACATCTACACAATATTGTTTATTATTAATACAACAATGTATAGCCTGATAGCAAAAGCTGAGCATATTTTTCCCTCCTTTCGACATGTTTGGATTCTTGAACTTCATGTAAAATTATAAAAAAACTTTTATATTACGAAATTAAAATTCTCTCGAAGGTTTGACTAGTAAATTTGTAATATATGTATCTTATTTCTCTGAAAATACAGCGTTTCGCTAAATTAACATACTACTTATTGAGATTGGTGCTTTATAATTACAAGTATGTGTGCTATTAAAATTATTAAATTAAAATAAAAACGGGATTATATAAAGCATATCAACGGTTAAAAAAATAAAAAAATAATTATTTGAGGAAGTGCAAATATAATAAATAAGGATACATAATGATAAGTACATATATGATAATATGCATATTAGAAAAAAAAAGAAATTTTAAAAAAGTTTAATTATATTTTTAGTTTTTAGAATTAACTAAAATTATTGATAAACCATCTGGTCGCTGTAATGTAATTTTGAAGTAATTTGCTATTAGGTGTGCGACATATACCAAAAACGATCCATTAAAATCAATGACATGTTTTGACAGATATGCCTCACATTGCGAGCGAAATATAAGAATTCATTTAGGGGAATCACTAGAAAGGGAGATGGATATAGATTTTTATTTACGTACTTTAATGTATACAATTAATACAAATGGCGGACTTATTGGTACGAAAGCAATCTCTTACAGTCAACCAGAACACCAGTCATGTCCCGCTCAATGAGCGGCCGGGAACCTAATCTGAGTCCCCGCGATGCGCCGACGCATTGTAATTAACCCAACATACAACAGCGACGAACGAAAAATGATGCAAGCGATTAAAAAAATAAGGTGTAATATATTACGTATTGCAGTATGCAGAACATGCACAGAACATTGAGCAAATGTGTAAACAAAAATGTTAACTTTTCAATGAAACAACAAATCGCTGATGAAATGATGCAAGAAAAGACATGGTATGAAAGAAAAATGTAAATTTTAAATTAACAAGATCTAATTGATAAATACACGTCAATACTGAAAACCAGTTTTAAAATTGCAACTTATAATGAGCAAAATAAGCATTTTCAAAGAATCGTAGTGGGGACTGACCTCGTCAGTTCTTGAATTTTATTAAGTAAGGATAGAATATTTATTATTCTCTTAATACATGTGTAATGAAAATACTTTGTATTATCCTAGACCAAAATTAAACAACGTGGATCCAGAAGGGGAAAATAATATACGTTTTTATTTTGTTACTATTAGTTCAGAATTTATCACCATAATTTCCTTTCAATTTCACCTTAAGTAGCACACAATTAATTCAAGTAGAGTTTAAGCAAAAACACAAATCAGCAACAAATATGAAGACTAAATCTATATTAGAAACAGCGGTTATAAAACACGGAATTGAATGTAAAAATGCACTGGAAAATGTTTCTTGCCTAATGAGGATATGCTGTATTTTTTAAGGTTCAGTACTGATTCTGTCTAAAAATATGTCAATATTAAACATAACAATGACGATATTTACTTGAAATATTGAATTATGAAAGAAACATTTGACAGGCGATGTGGGTTGACCTTGATTGAGTGAGGTCCGAATGAGTGACTCGACATAGTTTATTCATATCCATTGTTTTATTATATGTGAATTTGGTGAATCCAACCTCTTCAATGTAAGCGATGCTTAAGAATATTTTTTTTCTAATCGACAGAAATATTGTCATTTATTTTATGTATAAATAATTTCTCATCTGTAAAAGTACGAGTACATTTTGTGGACGATACCTTAAAAACATGTTTACGAGCACATGAGTATATCAACATCAAAATACAATGTTCGAGTTAAATTATAATTGCAGAACTTTTCTATTTTTCTTAAGAAAATATTGAATTCTGCAAGAGTCCAAAATTAGATGCTTGAATTTTTTCCTGAGCGCCGGCTATTTCGCCTTTCTCTTAATTAGTTTTTGTTAGTACGAAAATGTTATGCACATCATAACAAACAGAAATTAATTCTAAAATAATTTTCACAAAATGTATTTATAATATAAAAATTAATTATTGAATCCCGAAAAGTTTGGCGAGGAAGATGTACACTATCACCAAATTATCGTCAAAATAAATTTGGAATAATTGGCAATAAATTTTTAATTCAAAAAATTTTTTGTATTTTATGAGCTTTGAGTAATACTTACAAATAAATGTTAGTTTAAGCTAAGCAAATATTAACGAATTATATAGAAGTGGAATTTAAGCAAAAAAAACAATCTCAAATCTTGTATCCGATGTGATTTAAAATATAATCTGCATTCAGACTTTTGATCAGAACTTTTTTTATATTTATTAAAATAGTAATTAAAATATTCATTATCATTATTTATCTCAAAGACCATATAACTGTTATTATGTGGATACACCATTCATCAGTCTAAGCTCCATTTTTACAAGTGCAATATTCTTTACCTTGTTTTATGTGTATTACATATATATATATATATATATATATATATATATATATATATATATATACGTACATTTTTCCTCAAAATCCCTTATAAATTTGAACAATGTTTTTAGCATAAGCCAATGCCTGTGACTTCGTCCTGCCTGTACACGCATACTACTGAAAACCTTACTGATTTTCAATAATAAAATTTCATAATAATCCTAACAATGTAGTTGATTTTAGATACAAATCTCAAACAAATTGAGGAATGAAAGTAAGCTTAGGTATTTTGAATATATAATTTTTTTTGCGTAAGAAAAACGAAAACTATGTCTGTCTTCATACGTATGCTCGCAATCGGGTTATATTCTCAAGTACCTACCCCTCCCGCACCACTCCTTTCGTTATCTCTGACCACCCTCATTTGCCAAGGTATATTTGGATGGGAAACTTCGATTACGTGATTTTAAATACATGTAACGCTATCTATTGACGTATTTAATTACTACGCCTCGATTATTATGCATTTCTTTTTTATCCTACGTTAACTGAAATTATTTTTGAAAATATTGAATTTACATACGTTCTGATTGGGTTAATAGATTCCGATGAAATAAAACTATTTCAAGTTTCCTTATATTTTTCCTAATACTCTATCGGAATTGCGTGAACATTTTATACAAATAAGTATAAAAAAACAGCAAAAAATATATGAACCATTTCATCATTGATCTTCCAGCCGCCCTATTATATCTTTTCTTTTGGAAACTTATTCGCAAATTTACACTTTTATTATATTCCGTAATAACTCACTTTATTACATTTCATAATAACGACGCTTTTAACCAAAGAGAGGTATCTTGATCAAGATTGAGCTAGATACTGTGCTCCGTAATACAATAGGTCACCCACTTATATTTACCTTCCGTTTATGGAATTAAGTACATTAACAGTACAAAATATTTCAGCCCTAAAAATGAAAACTTGTTTTTGCCGTACTCAAAATCAATTTATATATTAAATGACTCAATGTCCTACGAATTATTGTAAATATGTTACAACCGCTTTATATCAAAAAGAAATACTCTGTAGATTTAAAATTAATACCCTACTATTTTCTTTAGATAAAAATTGCAATATTTAAACGATTCAACCATACGTGAGACACTAAGGAAGTTTACTCAATGTACACGTATATATCCACTTGCAAATGCTGCTCTTATAAAGTCATGATGACTTACATTTAGAAATAAGCCATGTTCGTTTCTATAATTTTAGCATGCATAAAACAGACATCTAGAACTACCTATTGCTTCTATTTTTAATGTTTCTATATAAATTTTACTAAATTCTGTTGAACTAGCTCTGCTGGAGGGAAGACGATGATGAAAATACAACACATGCACATAACTAGGACTAATTAAATATTTGCCCCGAAATTGTTGCCCGAGGATAGTTTAATTGAAACGGAGGTAGTGTGATTGTAAGACGAGTTATTATTGGAACACCGCATTTTGAAAAAAACAATTTAAAATGCATGCAGTTTCGAGTTACAACTTTTTTGGTGAATTTCTGTTATATCGCTTGTATACGTAAGATTTGGTCTTCTGGACAAACTTCTATACATTTAACGTAAGTTAAAGAGTAAATTCTGGGGAAGATGAATTTATTATTTTTATATATGTATAAGCTTAATAATCATATAGTCATAATTAGGTTTTCTTAAGAAAAAGATAAATTAAGAAATAAATTAACGGACACAAACTTTCTTTTATTTAATAAACCTGCCATAAAATTCACGCCCAACAATGAATAAGTATCAGTATTGTATTTCGTTAATTTACAATTTTTCACCCAAATGAAGAAAAGATTTTCTCATAAAGTATGTAATCCTGTTTGAAAGAGGCAAACAGCATGATTTATTTTTTGAGCAGCTGCAGAATAAACCTTCTATCTTGTATAACATCGGAACATATTACTGGTGATATCTTAAATTCCACTGAATTAACTATTTGTGTTAATATATAGTAACATATTAATTATATAAACCTTATGACATTAAAAAAAATCCTCGAAAAGTTTATTTTTTTTATTACAATTCATAACTAATGATCACAATGAAAGAATTGTTGTTGCATACTTTTTTAATTTTTCCCTGTCCTCTCCTTGTTAATTATTTTCTTGTACGCGAATATATTTTTAAAAACTCTTGTTGCTAATGTAGAAATAGCAATCGACCAGAATTTTTAAAAATGGCAAAGGACTTACGGTGTCCACCAAAACTTTTTGAAATCTTTGTTATGTAAAACAAATCAAACTCTCTGAGTTATTCAATTTCGATTACAAGAAAAAAATCAAGTCTGCTTTAAGTTGCGCAAAATCTTGAATCGATTTTAGAAGGGTCGTACTTATTTTCGCAAAGTAAGTTAATAAAATTACTTTGACATGAATAAAAAAAGTACTGACCCTTTTTTGTCAGCTTTTTCTTAGTATGCAAAGGCACAATTCATTTTAACTTTTAGTTTTGGTGTGTATCTTTTAAAACTACGAGCGAAGTGGAAAACTCTTGAGCGAATATTAAATTTTTCTTTTCCTACTGCCTTTTTTATGTGACCGTATTTTCTGTTTGAATTTGTTAATAACGTCTGTATTTTTTAGTAAAAATTTTAATAGAATTATCGTCTATAGTACTATTAACCTCCATCATTAATTTAATTCTTAGACAGTTCATTGCGTAAATTGAATTAAATTGCAATCGAATTACCTCTTGCTTTATCTTTTTTTGGAAAGTTTTCTAACACACTTTATGTACTATATATATAATTGTAACAATCTATGCATAATGCATTTTTATTTAGATATAACGCACAAGAAAAATAAAATAATATACTTCTACTATGTTTTACATTGTCTCGCGTATTGATATACGAAACATGAAAAGTAAAAAAAATGTAATGAAACATTTCGGTCATTAAATTTAACAGGATTACATCATAAATAACGCAAAAGTACGAAAGAAGATTTCTGATTAACTTGTTTAATATAATATAAATGAAAATTTGTTTAGTAGTTTATAAGGGAAATGGCATGAGTACGCGAAATTATAAAATTTGAATGCAAGAGAAGCAGATGAATATTACGAGAACGGTAGATGGATCAAAGTAATAAATAAGTTTCACGAATAAAAGAAGTAAATAGGGTATAAGATTAGGAAAGTTGTATTACTATTACCAATAATAGGGTTCTAACTTACCATTATTTTTAATTTTCGATAGTTATATTTTATTTCTTTAATTAGGAAATATTTTTTACTTTAATTTTTAATTTTATTATATATGTTGAATTATCCATAACGGTAAATATATATTATTGTCAAATATATGTTGAGAATATTCATCGAATACATAATATTAACAAACACATTATCAGTTTTTATTATTGGTTAAAAGAATCGTATTTCTTCTAACAGGGTGACATTGTTTTTAAATAATGAAACACGAGACAATTTCTGTTAAGACTATCAAATGACAGAACTAAAAATAATTTCTGAAGGACGAAATCAGCACGCAGTAAATGATGAGTAACCCCAAGTGCCGCGCTATTCAATATAGTGAATAATCAAATAATACAGAATAATTTATAAGTAATTAAGTTATATTTTATTGCATCCTGTTTAGACAACATAAAAGGGGCCTGCGCGCCCAACTAAATGCTCATTCCATTTTTATTTTTAGGACGAATTGTACGTCCATAAGTAAATCTTTTTGTACTCAATAAATATTTATTTTTATATAACAAATCCAGGCCTTAAATTCTTAACTCGCGCGAGCTGCGGCTCGTCTATTTATATTTATATATAGTGTATATATATATATATATATATATATATATATATATATATTTATATATTTATTTATATACACCCTGATAAGCAGTTATTTTTATCGTAAACATTTCTCTGAATGCGGAGTTATTTAAATAAAACAAGTATTTTTCGAATGTTTACAGAACTAATTGTAACAATGTTTTTGGACTCTGTTTGAGTTGTATATGTTTTTGAAGTAAATTTCCACATGGTTGCCGTACATTTTTTTTGCACTAGCATTGTTCAAATATCACTTGTCATGTTTTGCAATTTAAAAAATGCACATGTTTCGGCGTAGCTTTTATAATTTTAGAGATATAATTTAAAAAATTATATCTCTAAAATTATTAGATCTGAGATAATTTCAAACCGACTTTAAATCTGTAGAACATTTTACAATCAAAAGTGGAGGGTAGGACGACCACGGAAATTTAACAATATTGGACAAAAAATAGTATAATGAATAATTTTCTGAAATTTTTAGGTTCATTATGACCCAAACTAAAATATGGTTAATGGGAATACTATGCATCTTTCAATTTTTGTAGGTATCTAATGTGTATGGAACCCTCGTATGACATGACAAATTTTCATTCTAGTTTCCAAAACTAGATGTGAATGTGTGATTATTCAAAACGAAAATTTTATTCCAAAATACTATGTGACAAAATATGTTGCAATTATAAAATAATTGTAAAATAATCTTTCTTATAGATTTAATTTAAATTTATAGAACAAGCAAGGTCAACAAAATATTTTATTGGTATACTGAGAAAAGTTTCAAACAGGAAAAATTTCCACAATATTTTCAGTAAATAATAATCAAGCTATTATAAATAACAAGTGAAATTTAACTCTTTACTCACTAAAATATAAAATATATACCAGTTTCTTTCGGTTACTTAAGAGCTGTAGTTTTTTTAAAAGCCAAATAGTTTTAAGTATTTCTTTTTGGATATTCAGCAATCGTAATACTGTTAACGTACGCTAGCTTTAGATGAGAGCTAAACGTGGTTTGCCATCCTAATTTATAACCGTAGAGTAGTTAGAAAATTCTATTCTGGTTTGGAATTTGAAAGAATAGTCATTAAATACAAAACCATATTAAGATATAATATTTATACTTATTTTTATTCTAAAATAAACTTAACGGTCGTAAAACAGCGTAACCATTATTACTAATTATAAACGAATAGAGATTTAAGTGAGTTTTAAAAGAAATGTTTATGCATAGATACTGTACTCAGTTGATAAGAAAATTTTTTACATAAAATAATTCTCATTTTGAGGTAACTTCCAATTTAGGATTTCGAAAACTTTCCACAAAGCTACGCAATTTTCTTAATCACTTCGATTCTTACTAAATATTAAGGCGTCTTAGCTTTTGTGATTTTCTTATCTATGTAAATAGGGTCGAGCCTATGTATTCTATTCTCCTTCCAATATATTGGTCCATGCTTTACTAACGTTCGTCCATGTTTGGTTTTCGTTTCCAATTTTCGACCGTACGTTTTCGACCGCATTGTGATCCCGAACAATGTGGCTGTAAATTTAATGAAACCTTTCTAGAATGTAATCCAATTTACTTTTACCTTAACCTTTTTGTATTATATAAATTCAGCATGTAGCTAATTCTTTGCGACAAGCACACGTAAAATGCCGGTTCCAAAAATAATAAAAAAATAAGATCCTTCAAGTAGTTCAGTTTGTGCACCGGATTCTATTGACGTGGCTTTTTCCATATTTTTTGAAGTTATGTCAATATTGCATACTGGCCATGGTTTTTTGGTTCCAATTGCATGATATTGTGAATAGGGAATACAAAACATAACAATAATTTTGATTTATTCAAACAAGTTTACGAAATACGGTATACCAACTTTGCTTGATATATAATATCTTCCAAAGGTTTGTGTGGAAATGTTTTCCATATTTTTTATCTAATTTAAGATTCATCTGGGATTATGGGCACATGAGTTTTGAGGGTATATTGTATCCTAATGAAAGTTGATAATATCAAAAATAAAGATTTTATAATTTGAAATGGATACTTACTTTAACTTTTAAAATTCCGTAATGTGACAAGAATACTGTTTCATTTTGTCCTACCGGTTCGTATATTCATTCAAAATTATATTTGAAGAAGCTAGTAAAAAATTAATAATTTAACTTAAATAAGTGACTAAAGCTATTTTTTATGAAGTTAATTGATCTATAGTATTGAACAATTTTGCACTCGGGCATATTTTGCGTGGCAAAAAATATCATAGCAAATATCCAAAACTCATCATTTTGTGTGATTTTTTTATTATCACACCGACGTTGTTGGGGTAATACGACTAAACTTGCACATTTTATTATATGTAATAATAAACTAAATGTTTATCGTTTTTTTGCAGAACATATACTCTATTATAGAAATGATTCTCTCGCAAAATTATTATTTATTGAATGATATTATTATTTATTGTAACAATTCATTTATATGCTTAATAAACAGACATAACTTACAGAAATGTGAGTATAAAATGTAAGTATAAAAGTAATAAAATCAATGGATATCGCGTTTTGATGTAGTGATGAAACCTATAAAAAGAAAAAAAAGGAAATTGATCTCTATTTGTTATTTAGTGCCTACTAAATCACTGGGCAAATCAATCAAGTAAAGATCTTGTCTATTCTATAAGATTTAGTCACGATTTGATAGATGAAAGAAAGTTTGTTGATGGGTAATAAAAATTTAATGCGTTTAACAAAGTTATATTTATTGAAGTAAAGTGAATTTATTTTTCAATTTTTACGCACTCACTGTTAAATATTTTGTTACACATTGTCTATAATACCATATAATAACTGCTTACTTACAGTGATAAGGAAACAAATCATAATTTATCACCACGCCTGTCAATTATCCGGGTGGCTGGTAGAAACATATACTATACTACATAGGTTTTTCTTTTTTTTTAATGTTGGGCTTACTTAGAAAATAAGTCAAGAGTAAAGCGCTATTGTAACTTTTGTTGCAGGCTAATGATGTGTTGTTCTTTTGTAAAGAATAGAGGGAATTTAAAATGTCCGTTCTTAAGTAAGATATTTAAATTTAATTTATTGGAACATTTTAAGCATGATTTTATTTTGCTTTTCAACCTCGATATTTTGTTTTGGAGAATAGAGGAGATTTTAAATTCAGTTATTGTAAATAGTGAGTCATTATCAGCCATTGTGACAACTGGTATACCAAGTCGTATACAATGGTATACCATATTATACATTGGTATACAATATATAATAGTGGTATACAATATTATTGTAAGCATCTTAACGGTATTTTCTTAAAATGCTTCGCAGTCCAAACGAAAGCTAAAGTTTTTTTTTCAAAGTTTGGCAGTAGAGCTTTTCACAAGGGGTGAAACTTTTAATATAACAAATAATTATACGCGGATCGTTTTATTATGTTAAAAAAGTAAAAGTAAAGTGTTCGAAGCCTATTAACTTGGTTCTACGATAATTTGGATATAATAGTTTAGTGGGTAATATTTTCATTTTTGTAAACATATCATGGTTTGTTTAATTGTTTAAAATTTTACGACCAACCATATAACAAGACAGTTCGAACATTAGTACCTTTAGATAATTTCAGTTGAAACATTTCTCATTTTAGCTCGCTTAAAGTCAATTATATTTTTAATCAACTTATTCAAACTTTTCTGAACCGAAAATACTTTGGATACTTCGTGGTTTTTTAATAATTCAAACAATTCAGTATATTTAACGAGAGGTTTTACTTTATAACAAGAAATTGTTTGACCAAGAAATCGTAACTAATGAACGTTAACAAAGTTAATTAGTTACGATTTCTTGGCTATATGACTTCATTACGAAAATTATTGTTCTCTTTCATAACATCTCGTATTTTCTTAATTCATGCATTATATTCAGTGTCATAACTTGCGACAGTGTCATATGCCACTTATAAAGAATATTCCACCCTAAGCCAACATAATGTTTAAAAATATTAGACATTTTATATCTATAATCTGCGTTAACTGCGCTTATGAAAATAATAATGCACTTATAAATTGAGGAAATGATTGGTCATGTTGAATATCCCGCGTCTTACCTAATGAGCTTAAATAAGTTTCTTCCATAAGTACGACTTTGTTCATTTTACAATTTACTAATAATTATCTCGTAAAAATTGTAATTAACGGTATTTTCTACATTAGCACTTTGTATATTATATCGCATTTTTTGGTGGTTTCCCAACATGCAGGAGTGACTGTATAACTAATTTGTCGACATTATCCGCTAAAGTATGTGTTATCCCTTTCTTTAATTTTATTTTTGTAGCGTAATCCCAAAGACGTGGGTTCACTTTTGCAAACAAAAGTTTCAAGAATTTGAAGCGTATTTTAAGGTGAGAATTTTGTTTTTAAATTATTTCGGCCTTTGTCAAACCTATTTCTTCTGTTGCACCTACCATTCAGACTTCGCAGAACTGTCTTTTTAGTTATGCAATGAACTTGTAACATTTTCGTTGACCCGTAAGGAAATAAGGCCTTCGCAAAACGAAGCCTTTTCCTTATATAAGTGCCATTCAGTCTTAGCTGAATTAACTCTTTATTTACATAACATTTTGACACTACGACAGGATCTATAATGACATAATTTTATTTAGGTACCATTCGACTTCATTCCAATTACTTGTTTTGTCTTTGGCAAGTTCAATTTAGCATTAGAATTAACATTTTGGAGTGATCCGTAAGGAGATAATTTTTTACATACCATTCGGATTCTGTCAATTTACCTTTTCTCCTTCTGTAAGTACAATATTATTTTCATAACATGATATTCTCAATTATTTAATCGCGTACAATAGCAACCCCCAAACAAGTATAAGCAAATTTTGTTTTGAATATTTTTCAGGCGGCCGATTATAGTTAAGCTACCATCAATATCAGCCATGGTCAATATACTACAGGATGTTAAAAATTTAAAAAAAAGATACAAAACTAATAATTAGAAATTCCTTACTCTAAGAAAGACAAAATGAAGAAAGTTTTAAATAAAGTCTTTATATGAAACATGGTTAGAGAAAATAAATTAGCAGCTAAATTTGCTGTTATCTGTAAGAAAGGTAGTAAGGTGAAGTTGCAAAATGGTAGTAAATGAGTGAATGAAAGAATCGCGTCGGGTGTCAGTTAAGGATCATCCTTAACTAACACCCGACATGACTGTCCGTTAACGAGCTTTTCTTAATACATCCCTCCATTTTTTTTGGTCAGAAGTTCTTAATTTCTTAGATCCGTCTTGATTGATTTTATTTATATTTTCTTTGATGCATCTCGCTAAATATTCCACTGATTTGACAAAAATCTTCCAAAGAGCTTATAAAGAAGTCAGTAGTCGCTTATGCGGAATATGCGTCCAAACTATTTTAGACGACGCTTGCGAATTTGATGTTCAATGATTCTAATAGCAAAATCGGAAGATGTCATCGGTGATACAATTACGAATTTGGACTCTCATGATCTTTAGAGACATTGAGTTTGACGAACTTTGCGTTTTTTTTTAATTTTCCATAATTCCAATTAACTTCACCACTTTGATATCAATTCTTCTTGGCGAGATTTTTAAATGGATTTTGTGATGTTAATTTTCACCATTTAAGTGAAGGAAACGCGGTGGATACCGATCCGACTTGAGTATATACGTGGGCAGAGTAAATTTCTTCCTAACTAGTAGTTCGAGGTATTTGAAGACCTAGATTTGCTTAAGCTGGATACACTCTGAGATGAACGAATGGTGATCTTTTGTATTGTAAGCACCTTTGCCTTATCGGAATTGATTTTCAGATAGTATAAAGCCATAATTCCAGTGATGTTATTGAAGATGTCAGTGACTTCAAAGTAGTTATAGTAAGATCCAGCAAATGACGTTGATCACCAAACAAGATGCTGCACCTATTATTAAAAACCTTCCGCATAATAGAGTCTACTACAAGATTAAAAAATAGCGACGAGACCACTTGACAAACTCTAATTTTGAGAGTAAACCCCTCGGATAGTTCTTTCCATATCCCCACGTGATTAGTGGATCCGCTGTTTGCTTCTTTTAAGAAAAATATGTTTTTTTGATGGATATGTTTCACCTCGAATACTTTTCGGAGTTGCTAGTCAACGAATGCAATTGAATGCAAATGTGAAATTAACGAAAACAAAGATTTTATCTATATACACTTGCCCTGGTTGGAACCTTGCTTGCTCCCCTCGACTTGTCTACTTCTGATGTTTTGGAAGTCTTGATTAACTAATTTTCATAATAACTGTGTTGATGATTGAGACCAAACCGATGCAAAAATATGTTGGAATCCCAAATGATTCTCTTTTTTTATATTGGGATGACTGCTTTCTTCCAAAACTGGAATTTGCACCATATGCCAGATAGTTGTAATAAGTAAATGTAGTCAAGTGAGAAGGATTTCACCTTGATCACTTTCACTGTAATTTCATCGATATCAAGTGCTTTGTTATTTTCAGAGCTTTTATTACCTCAGTTATTTCCATAGGCTCAATATCGACCATTGTCCTGACGGATTGTTGAATATTACGTGGTCCCACTGATGGTACTGGTTCACGTTTCTATAATTCCTAAAGAAATTATCTCTAACCATGTAGACGTTCCTTCGATGACTTGATGAATGATCTGTCTGGGTTTTTATTGTCATCTTTGTGTATTTAGTTTTTCCGCTGAAGGGTTGGAGACTCCAACAATGGTTTTCATACTTTTGTTTGGCTGCAACTTTTTTCAGCTCGGCAGACGATCTGTTCTAAATTTCACCTCATTTCTCCTTCAACTTCACGGAATCTTCTGATTTAGTTATTAATAACGGTTTTAATTAACCATTTTTGCTTTTTTTTACTTTCGGCAATGAGGTTCAAACTATCCCCAGAGATTCACGGCTGCATTAGATGGTGCACCGATGAGCATAAGGATTCGATATATTCCTGAGTGGTGCTAGAGATCTGTTGTTTTTCTTTTGTTATACGATTAGACAAACTGATTTAAAACTCTTTTCTGAATGCAAGATAGACTAATTTCTACCAATATATATTGACTGATGGCTTAGTTGTCTGATTTGTTTGATAGAGGAAGCAGATGTACCGCAGTATAGACAAGATAGCAAAATGACAGAGGGGAGCGGATATTACAAAGAAATACATATATAGTGCTTAATTATCTTAATGAGCTCTCCACTAACATTCCACTTGAAGAAAGTGGAATGTTAGTGAAGAGTTCATTAAGATAATTAAGCCATAAACACAGGAAGGTGTAATGAAAGCGATTCACAAATTAACTTTATAAGGGTGTGGTTGCACTGAAACAAACTGTTAAAAATTATTGTGTTCATTTTCAAATTATGCATTGAATTATTTATATTTTTTTGGGAACCTCGTTTAATATTAAAAATTTTGTAAAGGTATGGTATGATGAAACGTAAACCAGTTATGGACGTTGTGGTGAGTAGGTATACGTAGCAGTCGCTCGCTCATTCATTATCGGGCGGTCGTCGTGATAGCACGTGTGAGACACTAATTTTCACCACTAATATTTAATTTATTTGACTCTAACGGAGACCCTACACCCATATCCACTTTCGCAATTTTTGTTACGTAGCAATTATTCTAGTACCATTTGGATATATTTTAAAATTACAACCAAAGGAGGACTCGCAAAAATTTATGGGATTTGGACCCATCGTCAGTAGCAATTAGCTATATAACATTTGCATGTGTGTTGATGTAATATAGTCATTACTAGGGAGATAATTTCAAAATATCTACAAATAAAAGTCATTAGTACTTTCGTAAAGGCTCATTTGCGTTATTCTACACCATATTCTCCATAATATTTACTCTTTCTTGCATATTAGTAGACAAATACGTAGAAAGGAGACTTAAGTTAGGTGGTCTTATCATCTTCAGTGATCTCAGCAGACAAGTAGAAAAAGAAAATAGAATTTAGAAAGCACATACATACATACATAATATTTGTAAAGTATTTCAAATTATGTTTACTTAAAAAGAAGTAAAGAAGAAAAGTCATAAATTTGTATAATAGTTATTTATTACACGTTTATATGTAAAAACTATTCAGTCTTCTTAGATAGTATGTTTCGGTATCCTCCTTGCTCGAAGGATAATATAGATTGCACACGAAACTGCTTTTCAAAGAAAAGAAATGTTTAGGACGTTAATTTTAGTAGGCTGTAAATTGCATATTAAAATAATAAAAAAACAATCTGTGGATTATGATAAATTTTAAAAGTGATATACTTTTACCCAACTAAGGTGAAGGCTAGATGCGAGCAAAATTTTAAATCGTCTTTATTTATTTACACTATCAACTACCGCACAATTTTGTACTAAATATTGTTGACAATAATCTCCATTTAAAACATTGTGGGTGGAATGAGTGGTCCTTGCCTGCCAAACAGAAAATTCCGTGTCATAGAAATTTACACCAATTTAGCAAATGCACTAATATTTAAATATTACATTCATATGAATGTAGTTCATATTAAGTAAAATGTGGTGGTATTCATTTCGAAACTTGATATGAGGTAATTTTATATTTTCACTTAATAAGCAAATATTACCTCGGGATTTATAATATTGAGCAAAATCGGTATTTTTTTCATATTTACATCAATAACATAAACATCATTAGGCAAGTACTCATTTACAGTAAGAGTTAGCGAGCTATATAGTATACAATGTAAAGTGAACAATATTATATCGTGTTCTATAAGTTGAAGCAAGTCCCACATTAATTTGCCTTTCTGTATTTTTATCACGGACCCCTATGCATTCATTTGCCAATTTAGATTTTTGTTCTGACTGGTCATTATACATTAAGTAGGTCGATTTGTCTATTTACAATATTTTTATAACCTCTGTATTAATATCATCACCAATCCAAAAATTTTACTATTTCCATAAAATATAAATGGTGAATCAAGATTTCATAAATATTTTTATAGAATATAATCTAGTCAAAGAAATAAAAAAATAATACTAACTGAAAAAATAAAAATTATAAATAACAAAATCTTCAGGTGGGCAATTTGTAAAGATTGACTCATAAAACCTACTACAGCATTTAAATATTATACAACACAACAGCGGATGCAGGGTCTGCGCGCGGGTGTTTGCGTTAGTGAATTTATTATGGTAGGGGAGCGGTGTAGATTTTATTACATTTTCGAAAGTTATACAATATACAAATATTTTAGTGAGTATACATTAATATGATTTTATTTTATGAGGTTATACAATGCAGATGTTTTGGTGTACGTAATAAATTAAATGGATGTTATACTCAGTAATATATTTATACAACATCAAGAGCATCAGATGGTTAGAACAAGGTGATACAACTAATTATACATATCTCTCATTTTTTATTTTCTTTTGTGATGCGTCTCCTTAGATGTGTTGCCGCGTTGAAACAATTTGAAGTGCATTGCAACAATGTTGTCTAACAATTTTACGTCTAGAAGATATTAAGCGCTCCCTCTATTGTTTTTTATAATACTTAAATGTTGTTTTAAGTTTCGATCTTTAAAAATTGCACAGCTGCAGCTGTAATATAATGAAACCTAGGTCGTGGTAAAGAATTTAAATGGAGTAGAAATAATACTACATCATGTAGTTTCATTTAGTTGTGAGAAATTAAATTAAAATGAATTTCTTCCAAATTAACGCCAAATATATTCAATATGATATTTTAATTACGAATTTGATTTTGTACGTGATGGTAACAAATTTTGTCCACTAAATTTCGATGCTTAACTAAAGATATGAAAGGCACACGTGAAATGAAACAAAATAATGTTTAAATATATTATAATATAGACATTTTTTAATAAATTTATAATAATTTGCTTATCAATTTATCACAAAATTTTACATTTCATTTCACAAAACGCTATATTCAACAATTGTTCTCTAAGAAACTGATAATTTTATTAGTTAAAAATTATTGGTCTAATGAAGTTACGTTAGATAAGCTCAACATACGGCTCGAGAAACTGCATAAATTGCAAGTATAGTGGCACGAACTTAATCGTGACTCCCACTGTGAAGGCTTATCCGATAAAAAGAGCTTAGTTTTGATTACCATGTAATTAGTTATAAAGACCGTAAATTGAATAAGAGAAAAAAGAGGTTATGTAGACACGACATCAATGTTTGGAGAATTAATACTTTAGTCATCACTGGCTGCGAATTGGGACATAAAATAATTGTAATGATTGAAAATACAGAAATATGTCTATTTAATCCTAACTTGGTCCCAAAGTTAATACAGATACCGGTAAATTCATAGCCTATAGCATCAAAATTTTCGATTTGTGTTCCATTTAAACGCCTTAAAAATTAGTACAATTTCGTCCATCAGGATTATTATGGATGTGACAATATTAGGGTGTACTTTGAAAGAAGTCTAGAGATTTTATTATTATGTTGGTTAAAATTACAAGAGAAGGGTTTACTGTTTTTTTCGCACACCATTTTCTTAAGAAATTGATTAAGTATTTGGTGATTTATGAAGAACCTTATACCAAACAAAGTAATCGTAATTCAATAGTAATATAAGAAAGCAAAATAATTCCTTTGTAACAATTTTATTTATGAGAATATTATCCAAAAAGCATATTCGTGAGGGAAACATTTAGAAATACAATTTGGTTAACGTTTTAGTGGACGAAAATATTGTGAATGTAAAAATTCCACTCACACGACTTCATTGTGTGCTTGCTATTCTCTTCATTATTGTTATCTTATTGCTATCGACAACAAATCATATTACCCTACATTGTATAAAAGCTGATGTTTAAGTCCCATCCAAGAAAATAAGGCCAGTGTCATCGGAAGAAGCGAATTATTAAAGGTGAATTTAAATTCATAAACTTTCACGATGTTCGTCATCGTCTTTATTAATAATTATTCTTAGTAATTAAATGAAACTACGTGATGTAGTATTATTTCTACTATCTTTAATTTCTTTACCACGACCTAGGCTTCGTTGTATTACAACATCTTCAGGTGGGATATTAGTATTAGATGTTGTAATACAACGAAACCTAGGTCGTGGTAAAAAAATTAAAGATAGTAGAAATAATACTACATCACGTAGTTTCATTTAATTGCGAATAATGAATTTCTACAAAATTAACGCCAAATATATTCAATTATTCTTAGACTAAGGATCATTAAAAGCACCATGTGTCCTAGCGGAAAAATCATTTCATTCAGTATTGACTATCAGCTTTGATCGCTTAAAAGATAACGTGAAAATATTATGTTAAATTAGCTCAAAATATTTTAAATTTTCTTTTATTATTCTCATAAAAACGTACAAGTAAAAATTAATACAATGTTTTACGTAATACAGAAAAAAAGTTAAATTTATGCTTAATTTTTATATATGCGAATTGATGTTAGTATTAATTGAATTAATTATTTATTTAAACATTATTTAGGGAATTTTAGGCAAGATGTAAAAATATTTTTTTTTGTTGTCTTTAATTTATTTCTTTTGATGTATCATCATTATTAGGATAATGGTAATAGGTCTGAGAGCTCAGGCTATAACATTTATTATTTATTAAAACAGTTATGTACACAAGTATTTATTGTCTATTTAACGTACAATAAATTTACGTACATGATTATACATTTAATTAGTAGTCAAATAACTGAAATTATCAAGCATGACACTTTTTCAAACACTTACCTGTAATTTTTAGAACTAAGATAGCTTTTAGCACTCCATGAATAGAATTAAATATTTTATTTTTAAACAAAATTAACGATTATTTAATTATTGTATCGACTATTTTATTTATCCCTCTTAATTATTTATATGATTATTTTCAAATTCTTCACATTATTTTACACAATTATTTCACAATGTTAATTGAAATATATGCAGATCAATATGCATTATGACCATGCTAAATTTCAATTTCCTAAGCTAAACTATTTCTGAGAAAACGACTATGACAGGCAGGCAGGCGGGCGGACATAGGTGAGTGATCCTAGAATAATTCCATTTTTTTTTCGTTTTATATATTGAGTCCTAAAAATGATATATAAAATTACACTATGGACTGACTTCGAAGGTTCTTTTATAAATTATAGACAATTCCCCTTATATCAATTAGCTTTAGTAATGTTAGAATTTCGTCGTCATTCCGAAGTAATAGGAGTAGCTTGATATAATTCTTGGTTACATGTATACTAAATGTAATTAAAATTTTCCTTGACCATAGTTTCCTTCTTTTTACCGAATAAATGTTTACCTATTTATAACAAAAATATTATTCTCTATTAAATATGACAATATAAAAAATATTTCAGTGAAGATTTAATTGACTTAATTATTATTTCTCCTTGAGAGCAGGTTTTCGTGTTATAATTTTATCACATACTTATAAATGAATATGTTAGTTACTGTGTTATAATATATACCAAATATGCACTCAGACTTTTTATTTTATCTAAGTAATACGATAGGAACATGACCAGTTTTTGTTCCTTTACGATAGATCAAATGAAATGAAATGAGAAAAATATCTTGACTGTACGTCATGTAATAATGAAACAATATATTTTTTCCTATTATGTAAGTTGCAATGTTTCATACGTAATGTACAGAGGATAACAAACGAGCTTTTGCAAGGCCAGAGAACCTGCGTATAAGTAATTAAGGTTGAGCTTATGACGACTGTCATAACGCGATTTGTCCTAATCAGCTCTTTCGTTTCATTATTTTTTATTTATTATGGCGTCTGAAAGATAATATTGCATTAAGGGGTCTACATACTTATAAGTATATTTATGCATTATATGTAAGTAAGCTAATATTGATTGTCAGTGCTAGAATATTTCCTCCGTTTCATAATATCATCAACCTGTACTGGTTAAACCATCATTATTAAATTATAAATAGAGTTATAATTTTAAGTATTTTATAATTTTATTTATTTTTACAACCAGAATCGCCTAGCCAACAAATAAAAACTTGTTCATTTAAAAATAAGTTTCGTTTTGTCTTCCAATTATTCTAACTTGACTCATTATTCCATCTACGGTCAAATTTATTTAATAAAACCGGATCCTTTCCGATGTACTGACACATTGGCTGTGTGTTTCATAATCCTGTTTTAAAATTAAGATAATATTAAATTTATTATTACGTTCCTAGAAATTATATTCATAAAGGCGAACTAATATTTACTTAAATTATTAATCAGAAAAATGCAGGAAGTGATATTTCTATCAATAATTAAAAAATCGATGAAATATGTTTAAAATCCTATTGAAAATTCAATTCATTTCAAAATGCTTAAGAAACTTTTGCCCAATCATGAGTGAATCGAAATAAAATGTAAATGTGTAGTATATATTTTTTTTATTTAAGACAGAATGAATTTCGGTCTTAGATCAATAAATAGTTTATAGTCGTACAAAAGAAGAACGAAACATGGAATAGAAAGTTCGGTGTTATTCATTGCAATGCACAGATCGCAGGTTGTTTTTGCAAAAACGATTGAATTATTGTAAACTGATTTAAAAGTAGATTCAAGGAATTTTAACCAATAATTACCGAGTAAAAGAAGAAAATTTAAAAATGTTACAAAAGAGGAATTGCACGTGTAAGTCGAAAACGCTTAGCATCATTACAGTTTCAAATTTAAAATGTACGCTTTTTTCTTTCGACAATAACACTTGGTATTTACCATCGTATGTTAATAGTTATAGTAGCTACTACTTATATAATAAGAACAAACGCAGCTATAATAAAATCTTTTGGCGCAATCAAATTTAAAAAACATGATTTCTCTTTCTATCAGATTTTATAATTGTTAATTATTCAGCACTTGATATTGTTAAGATTTCCCAATATTTCTCCTACAATAAACGGTGATTTAAAGAAATTATATTATCAATGTTCAATCGATATTACAAAATAACATATAACAACCATTCTAAAAAGAATTTATATATGTTACTACACAATAAAAGTTTAATATTTTTAATGCCCTTAATTGAGATATAAAGGAATATAGTAACACAGAAACTAGTACAGTTAGGTTGTTCACAAAAAATAAATGTCCAAATAACAACTAGTTCAAAAGCTTTTATAAACTTGTCACGTTAGCCTCAAGGCATAAAAAGCAAATTTAAAGGATAGAAGGTATTTGTGGAGCTTTATATTGGCATTAACATTTCAATATAGGATGGATGGTGGTATCCCAAGACGTTCGATTCAGGGGACGAAATTGGTTGTTATCCCTATAGGTACAAAAATAAATTATTCCTGAAAAATCCTTATTTTTGTAAAAATTCAAGGTGTATATAAGTATAAGGAGTAGTGTGTTTACCTTTTTAGGTGAAGATATGAATATGTACATTTGCAACTCGACGCAGTTTCAAATATATCGCCGCTCGGGGCAAATCAACTTTCTTTTACTGCACGAAATTGGTTGTTATCCCCATAGGTACAAAAATAAATTATTCCTGAAAAATACTTACTTTTGTGAAAATTAAAGGTGTATATAGGTATAAAAAGTGGTGTGTTTACTTTTTCAGGTGTAGATATGAACATGTACATTTGAAACTCTACGCGGTTTCAAATAGATCGCCGCTCGGGGCAAATCGAGTTTATATCAATTTTAATCTCATTTGCTCAGAAGCGACGGATTGTATGCGCCTAATTCAACTGCGATAGTGATTATTACCGGCGTTTCGCAATTTGGTGATTAATGTTTTGAGATTCATTTTGGAATTATTATTAGTATTGTCAAAAATGGTGGTCACGAACGGCATATGAAACGAGCTCAAGAATTTAAAAATTTTTGCTCTGATAGACAAAATGTTTTATTGTAAATAAGTACACGATAATGTAAATATACCCGATACATAAATATACATATATGTATATATATATATATATACATATATATATATATATATATATATATATATATATATATATATATATACATATATATATAATGGTAATGTTTTTTAAAATATAAATGTCTATGATGGACATTATTCAATTTATTTTATTATTGAAGAAACAAAATAACTGGTAAACTTTAAATTTTAGAAGGTCGATGATCGTTCCTTTATATAGTCTTTTATTCCTACGAATGTGGAATAAAAAATGTAGGGACTCAGAATATAAAAAGTTCGAATATTCATGTGCTCTCTGTGGATGATACAATCATGTAGTTTGCCTTTTAAAGGCAACTAAGATATAGAAGTATATTCAAAAGTCAGGCGAGGATTTCTTCAAAATTACCCTACAACGATAACTACTTCGTTGAAGAAAAATGTAACCTCCCCTTTTATAATGTTGCTTCAGATAACATCTAAATACATTAACCAGGTAAATAATTCAACAAACTCTATTTAAATAGTGAATTGAAAGAAATGCCACATCAGGGGATGTATATAAATATTTAATACAACATAAGGATATTGCCAATAATGAATTAAACCCCTCTCTCCACATGTCAAAAAGATCAATGCAACATTTTCATGTAGCAAAAAACAAAACCTCATAAACTCGATAAGATTAAACTGAACATGAAGGTCATATTGACAAGAAGCTATTAGACAATTAAAATACTGATAAAATTGAAACTCATTCCAAACCATGCGAACTTTTTACCACTTTTTGATTTCCAGAAAATTAATCAGGCACGCATGGTGAAGTAAATATATCATATTGTAAAAGGTAATTAGTTTTAAACTTTACAGTTGTTTTGCATTAATAAAATAAGCGACTTGTTATACATAAGACGAGACATTAGCAATAAGAGACACCAATGAAGTGGCATGCAGGTTGTTTTTCTTTATAGGTTCTCAAACTTGATACTGAAAGTTCTGGTAATACTTTTTAGATATATTGTATTTATAAATAGTTACTGATTTATGTTAATGAGTAATGACTTTAAATAAAACAAATTTAATAAAAGACATATCACGACTTTCATCACATTGTTGAAGTGCTAATCAGTCAGTTGTGGCTGTGTCTATGTCAAGCTTTTTCATCGTTATATGCTTTAGTCATAACTTTCTCTTATATTCACATATTTGTGTATGCCTCTCATATACTAGTAAACTTATAGACAGTATCTCACGCAAAATATCAGACCAAAGAACATTAGTTAATTTCAAAATGTTATTGGATACCACCCAAAGAACTTCAAAAATGACCCAAAAAACATTAGTTTAATTTTGAAATTTTATTGGATACTACCTCACTAAAAAGAGCAAGTGAAAAATTCTTCACGAATCTTTATAAATGTGAAGTAGAGAAATTATAGAACTTATCAAATAAGTAAATTTAAAGAGTACAAGTTTCCACAATTTAAATTTCGGGACTCAGAATAAGGAAAAATTAATAAATGTATTCATACATTTATTAGATATTATTGAAACCTTCTTCGTTTAAATGTTTGAGACTAGATACATTTTATGAAATATCCCTTAAATTTCTTTCTTCTTTTTGGTCTACATGCTAGAATGACATATTAAATATTAATCAACCATTAATTGGCCATTCTATCATAATAATTCTATTTAGATCACTAGGGACTAGATTTTCATACTAGATATCAATTTAAAAAGATATTTTATTACAACTATTTTACCCAAAAATTTTAATTTTAATTGATATATTTTACTATTATTTTAAAACTAGAAAGGAAAAGTACCTCGATTTTATTAAAATACAGTACGTTTTGAAACCTTAAGTTATAATCTTCAAAACCGTTTGAAGCCATAAGTTATAATCTTCAAAATCAGTCTTCCTACATTTTTTTTCCATCTTAATTACGTTCCCATAAAACATAAAACAAGACAGAAACGATATATTTGGGGATCTGTGTAAAAAAGTGTGTCACCAATTTGAAAGAAAGAAATTTTAATGTGCCAAATATTTTACGGGGCATCCACTTTCCATTAAAGTTATCATGGAAATGTTCAATATGTTATTATTTTCTCACACTCGAATCAAATGAAATTATCCCACTCCCAACAAACCTTCCAAAATATCGATGTTGTTCACACATTTATTGACTGCTCACCACGATATTTAGTTAAAACAGCAGTGCGGAGTAGACTACAAATTAACACTTGGTATTTTTTAAGGAACATTAAATATCAAAATGTTAGGTAATCTTCACATTTTTCAGCATCTCACCACGATATCAAGCTAAAGCAACGTAGATAATAATGTATATTTGCTGTTATTTTCAAATTTCATAACATCATAGTTTAGTTGGCATAAATATATTTATTATGTGTATTCAACACAACGAAGTAATAATGTGTATATAAGGTTAAAGTCTAGAAACAGAAACAACTGACAGAAAATTGATCAAATTGGGTACACCATTTCTCGAATGAAAACCATCATACTCATGGAAAGCAATATGATCAAATCTGTGCTTGTGTAAAATTATTTAAAGCCTTAATTATCATTTTTCCTTGCTGAAATTGAAACTTGGGATTCAGGTTGAGTTAAAGACTGTAAGTATAAAAACAAGAGCGTTTTTAGGTTCTGCCTGATGGTCGATACTTAAACTAATTCCTTTGTCTACGTGGCCATGGACCTATTCACCTCTTCACTTAACATAGACGTTGGCTAAAATTAGATAATATTTTATTTAAAAAAATATAATTCACCCGTTTACTTTACATAAATATGATGTTCTGAAAAGTGTGCTAAGAAAACTGTCCCCATCTTTATAAGAAATCGTTTCTTCCCTCCAGCCGTTTCAATCCATTTATCTTTTATTGACTGGCCTGTGGGGTAACAGAAATTAAAGTAAATAACCACATAAATTTGAATGAGACAATTCATTAAGTTCAGACTTAAAATCGATATAAGGGTTCAAATTTTAAACGTTTAAAATTAATGGTCTAAAAACATGTTTACGTTATCGATGTGTTACGAATCCTCACCTCTAAAAGAAAAAAGTTATCATTTGTATCATTCATGTACCCCTTAATCTATACTTCTGTTTCAGCTGTTTCTCTAGAGAACAGTTTTTATATCGAAACTTGAAATAGAACGTTAGTAGAAATTCACCTAAAGTTTTCCGAAAAATTTTAACAATAATTTAATATTTGAAAGTTATTAAGATAGTCAAGATATTATTACGGACGTGAAACATATTTCATAGAGTATATTTATATAGTGAAAAATTTTATTAATAGTTGAGAAAAGTGTAACATAAAAATGCTGTATTCTTTTAAATATTTATGTGTATATATACTTAGACAAAGTATATAAAAATCCTTGTAGTGGAAGCTCTACTCGCATTTAACGGATATTTATTTCATTCAGGTAGCACAAGTAGAATATTCCTTATATTAAAATACCACATCATTTTTTTACCCACGAACTTTTTCTTTTTCAAATTTGCTGTAACGCTTGTCCGGAATTTCTTACTTTAATTATTTTAGATATCAGAGTTTTTTGTCTGGTTGTACCAACATTTTATACGGTTATAAGCTTTGGTTATCACGAGACATTAATAAAGAATATATTAGTTTATTTTGGTGAAGCATTTTTCTGTATTTTTCTTGCCAAACAAAATTCACTATTTTTCTTTGCGTATCCTTATTGACAATTCGTGCTTCTATACGCAATGTAGAGCTTTATATTTTGATTAAAATTTGCTCCGGATTATTTCAGATAAACAAAAGTTCGAAAAGTGTTATTTGAAAAGAATGTTTTTAGAAGAAACAATTAAATTTATTAAATAGTATAGGTAAAAATGCAATAACCATTATTTTTGTAGCAAATATAAAGTTATATCTTTTAGTAAAATTTAAATAAAGTAGTTTTGAACTCGAAACTGAAATTAATGTTATATACTACTCTGTAATTAATATTAACTACATGACGGAACTGTTTAGAAATCACACCCAGTGGTCGACATTCGACCGTAATTCATTAATTAATTTCTAAATTTGATCATTATTGAGGTTCTTATGTCAAAGAGTATATGTCTCCATAATCATTGCATATAATTTTTATAAACTTTGTTCTATTCCGTCAGCTAAGAGTGTATACAAATACGTCATTAGCATGTGCATGAAATTTGAAATTTAAATGAATCTTTTTTTCTTTTTTAATTTAATCTGACATTTTAAAATTCTTTGGCGACCATCTTTATTCTGCGCAACTGTTTGAACACAGACTATTATATATTTTACATTGAGAATATGAGCTTAAACAATGAAACTTATAATGTATTTGTAATAAACATTAGATTTAAATTTATATACAATATTTAGCTTTCTGCACTCCTTCTCCATAACAACTTTAGTTATGTAAAATTTCACATTGCTCCGCGCGTGCAATGTGCTTATAAAAGGGTATAAAGTTTTACAATTTAAAAATTGTAACTATGTATATATATCTTTATATTTGATGCATATAAATATATGTATATGTATATATATATATATATCTTTAATTTATTTTAACTTTTTGTCCAGTAAAACATGGCCGTTTACTTTGTATGAAATATTTAATACAATGGCAGTTTCAAATTTGTTGCTATCTGAAGAGTTCATCATCTAGGCCAAAATTCCAAAACTAAACATCTTGCGATTTTACTTAATGTTTTGGTAACATCCAAAAGTTTGTGACAATTTTATATTAACACGAACTTTTGTTTTAACGTACTAATTTTGTTTCTAGAGTTTTACGAGAATTCATTACTAACTCTGCCTCAGTCTTCCTTTGCGTGGAATTCGAAGTAAGAAAAGTTATGAGGAACTTTTTCCTCTTTTTTCTTTTCTCTCTCAAAACTCTATGCGCATAAAGTTTACTAAAACACTAATAGATGGAGTTGGCAGCCAAGTCGGTTGCATCGATTTTGATATTACCGTGCATATAGAACGTCATTAACGTCCTTTATGCACAGTATTATCTATTTGACATATATTTTTTATTTGTCAACCGATTGAAATAAAATATAAATGTTAACCCAAGCTAATATTATTACTTAATAATTCGAATACCGCATCCAAATGGGTCCAATCGTTGCTGAGATTAGCGTGCATAACGAAAGTGGACACAACAGGCAAACAGGCCAAAATTCTAAAATCTGTTATTTCAGCCTGAGCTTTAGTAGGTAGTACAAAATAAATTTAATATACGGCCTCTACTATTTTACTATTTTATTACATATCGTCGCGTCATTTATTGTCATGTTGTGGTACTAATATTTATTATTGAGAGAATATCTGAGTTTAATTATATAGGGATTACGTTGTTTCTTAGACTAAAAAACCATTGACTTATATTATATATATGTATATATATACATACATATATACATATATATATATATATATATATATATATATATATATATATACGTATATATATATACAAAAAATTATTTTTGCCATATTGAAATTTTTATTATAGCAAATTTACAATGATTTAATTTGTCATATCTGATGAAATTGTTACTTATCAATTTCAAACTGTTTTCAATAAACTTCGGTATTTATACTATTTTATTATGTATTGTTAAAGTATTATTATTCATCTTGTCTTAATTATTCTCTGGATAATCAGTGTATCTTCATATTCTCTCTGATCCATTGCCATGTCTTAATTTAAATATTTATACTTTTATAAATACGTCCGTAAATCGTGCAGAGAATGGCACCTAATTTTATATGTCTATTTGGATCCACAATACAAAAATTATTAAATATTTATATTTCTGCAAGTAGAGGAAAACCATTTTTAATTAGATTATTTTACTTGAGAGTTGATAATTTCTGACAGAATTAAAAATTAAAATGTAGCCTTTCAGTCTGGCTGTGTCATTCGTGTGTCGATAAAGACAATTATTTGTGATGTCATTGGTTATTCATTTTTCAGTTCAGTTATCACGCTCAATTATATAAATTTTCAAAAATAATATGTTCACGTAATTTGTACGTAAATGCACAACTACCTATTTCATTTTGTTGAAAATCATGTCATATCAATCAATGTCATATTCGACGTGCCTATGTGCCGATAAAGAAGAAATTGGACTATTTGGATGCCAATACACGGTTGTGCGATACTATAAAAATTTGTTGTTGGAGCGCGTTTGTGCGAATATGCGATTATATTCGTTCACTGGAGTGTAATACCAAATGTACAGATAGCAATTTGATTATACATCGTAGATTAGACGGGAGGGTCCAAAACAAATCTATTAATAATATAGATAAATTTAAATTAATTCCGGCAAAGAACATAATTTCCATACAGTTTTCAGGATAAACTTCAATTAAAAAAATCAGCTAATGAAATATTTAAGTCATGAACAAGAATAAAATGATGTGCAAACTATGCCAAGAAAACTATACCTTGAAGTTGAATTTAATTAAGCTATCTTCTGGAGGAGCCTCGGTTTAGAAGAGTTTCGAGTTTTTTCGAGAGATTCGAACTTCAAAAGAAAAAAAATGAAACTTTAATAGTTCAGTCGCAATTTTAAGTAAATCCGTTATAAATATATTGTTAGAAATTTCTCCCACGAAAATACCTATTATCTCTTTCCAGTCTCCGCAACTACTAGTCAGGTAAAATATGAAACAGAAAAGTTACTTAAAACATAATTGACGTATACCGGAAACTAAAACACTGATGATAAATCTTATGGTTATTGTTAATACCTGTTATTTATAACCTTCTGGAAATTACACTAGGCAACATTTTTACATGGTTAAAAATGAAAGTTATATTCGTAAAGAGTTTAATAAAAATACTGTGAATTATATTGTTTATATGTACCTAACTGTGTACAGTATACTTTCAGTTTTATTTCGAACCGTGAGTACTTTAACTGTATACCTTCATGTTGCGAGTCCTATTATAATTTCACATATCAAACTTGGGGCTGGACATTTTTTTTTCTGGAGAATATCATTAAAAATACCTTTAAAATGGAATCGAAAATGTTTTAAAATATTTGTTTTGATCCTGCGTTTTCTTCGTGAGGTGTGGCTTTTGAAAATATTTTGGATCGTGTCCAACCATTTTAAATTTTAACCAAACACGTTGATAATCTAATTAGGTCTGGACAACATAGTTTATTAAAGTTTCTGGACACAGATTTTTAAAAGGAATTTAATTTTGTGTATACTTCCCTATAATATTTCTAAAATTATTTTTAGTTCATTATACACTGAAAAATATAAAAAAATATCTTTCCCTTATTTTCAAATGAAATGAATTTAAAATTACGAAAGTATGGAGTTTTTAAACAAATATATGAATATTACAGTAAAATTATAACGATAAATTTCAATTTCTTGGTTTTTCAGATATTCACAATAAATCCCCCATCACAAGTTTTTTATGTTAGGCATTATTATAATAATTAGAATAAATTTGAGTCAATTTTTATTGTTATTTACAAAATAAAGTGAAAATATTAGGAAGAATTAAAGTCTAATATTCAATGCGAAATTTATTCTGTTCATCATTTGTTTACTGTAACTTCAAGAATCTATAAAAATAATTTGAGTAGCTCGGAGAATAGTGGCGTAAACCGGAGTTGAAGCAGAGTTGCCGGGGATACACCACTCTTACCTTCTCAGATTTAAGCACAAATCAATACTAAAACTAAGTAAATATATTTAAGCAATCATTAAATAAATGGACAAATAAAAACTTGTTATGTATTGGCTGACTTTTCACTGTAGAGAATATTTATTCCAGAAAGCTAGAAGTAATCTGCTTTAATTGATATTACGGAATTATTGTTGGCAAAGATATTCGCCGCGCCACAAATAGTTTCCAACCGAGAAATTTCAAAACAGAGAAAGCCTTTATCTGTTCCGATGTAGTTAAACAATTTGGTCATCATTACTTAAGTAATTGTATACTAGTACTGGTTCATTTGAAGTGTTTGTTTTTTCTTTTAATTCTTTTCTTGAGGGTCTGAAATTTTGAAAATATTATGGTCTCTCATTCAGAGTTCCAAATCAATATTAAAACTTAAAGCAAGAAGTGATATCGCCAAATTTATACTCACTCTAAGTCAAATTATTAACACATTTAACCTTTGAACAATCAACTTTTATAAGAATTACTTATCTTAGTTTATTCTTTAAACAGAAATTCTGAAGATCGGGTTTTAGTAACACTTTAAAAAAATTTCATCGCCTATCCTAATTAAGTGGTATTCGCACATAATGAAGCATAAATATTTCATGAGGAATTCTGATTTTTAATGAGTGGTAATTCGAATAGGGGCATTGATGATATTAAGTACTTACCTAGTGCGCAATCCGTGTTTTAATACTTTTTTACAGATTACGACGATATTCTTTTTTGACAATTTTTTTTTTAAATATTTCCATAATCTCTTTCGGCAGTGTGTTTGTCAAATTAATCATAAAAATAAAGGAAGGGAGAGTATCAAGTATTCGACTAATAATATTTAAAAAAGATTTACTTTGCATTGCATATAAACATAGCAGATCGCATTAATTCCTCAAAAATTTAAATATGAGAAGTTATGGCTACATAAATATTAGTTTAAACGAAATATCAGAAAATACTTGCTATGGAACCCCTCTTTATGTCAGGTGGAAGATTTTAAAAATATTAAAAATTCGTTAACATTTTTAAAATTTTAATTCGAGAAACTTTCATTTAGAATACAGTAGTATTGATGGTTTAACTTTTAAATTCCACTTATAAACAATTTTAAAAGGGTCTCAAAAATTCTAAGAGATTTTGTATATTCCTCATGAGTTTACTGAATAAATTAGAGTAGGTATTGTTATCGATTTCTGAAAAAAATTATTTGTGGTATAAAATATATTCATTTAAATACTTTTCTTGAAATCACATTTATTTCGTGCAATTTCAAAACGGACGACTAACAAAATCTATCGTGTATTTTTTCGATTGATTTCCATGTGAATCCTGATGTGAATGACTGATCCCTAAAATAGTTGTGTAAAACGCGTTGTCGGTGAAATTCGTTGAGTTTTTGGAATAATGTTCAAATTTATAAATATCTAACTTATTTCAAAAAATTTAAAATTATTTACAGTTTAGTTGTAATTTTGCTTATAAGTAAAATTACATGTGAAGTAGTTATTTAAATATACTCCTAATTTTATTTAAAAATCCGTCGAGCGATAAGTATAAAGAACCAAATCAGTATAAAATTATGTTGTTGCTAATACCGCTACATTATAGGTACCGATCTAAATTAAGTATATTATTAGTATAGTAAACTGAGTGGATGTTGCTCCTTTATATCTTGCATGTAGCACTTCGAAATTCACGCCAACCCGGTACTTCGTTACGACATTGCTTTCTTATTGACTGCGGGTCCTTTTTCAGTTTTAAATCAAATTTTTTCTATAAGAGATCTCCTCTATGCATAAAATCATATCGATCCTTTTCATCGTTGCAACGTGAAATAAAAATAAACATACTTTTGCATTACATTAGTTAGGATAATAAAGTTGTAGAATTTTACTTTTTATACATTGAAGGTATTTACGAAAATAATATATAGAGCAATGTAACAAAAATAAGAGAATAAGATAAGAGAGCACAAAAATATTGTTTTTGAAACGTGTCTGTGAACCTGTTTATTTGTTCATGCACGACTCATGAACGTCTAAAAGAATTTCAAGGAAGTTTTTACTGGTGGAATAACATATACATGATTATAGGCTATGTTTGATTGCAATCAACCAACTAAAAAGAAGATTCGAAAATTCTATGTTTTGATATAAAGCATAGTAACTTAAAAAAACTTTTTAATTCTTATAGTAAAATTTAAAAGTAGTAATCTTAAAATTAGCTTTAACCTTCCTATACTCGCGCGTTGGTCTGTGAGACCGACAAAACACATTTTAATATAACAAACATATTAAAATAATAACAATAGTATTTGGGCTTCTTGGTAAAAAAAATATGTTGTAGGGGTAAAAACTATCGGTCTGTGACACCGTGCGCGAGTATAGGTATTACAAAAATTGGCGCGAGTATGGAAAGGTTAATAATATTTTCTAAAGATAGCAAAGTTAGTGAGAAAATGGTCGTTAGCCGATTTGTTTTATTTGCAGATCAATAACCCTTATGTCAACAACTAGGTACACGGGTATCCTTTTGCATATTTTTGCTTACATAAATTATTTAACGAGAGATCATTTATATTAAATGTGCAAAAAATAAATAATCTTAAGAGCTAAAGTCAAATCATACGAACGAACTTAATACTCCCACAGAAATGCATATTGATGAATAATTAAACTAATCCCTAGGGGTAAAAAATAATATTCTGTATAAAAATATTTGTGGGCGTTTAAATTATAATGACTTTTATTATAAACTATGCATAAAATATCCTCATACGGAATTAATTCTTGAAAACATGCTTCATATTCTGTTATTGTTCTTAAACGTTCGTCACAAACCGGCTTAGTATAATCTTTTTTTGTCTTCTTTTATTATTTGTAATCGTAATGGTAATAGAGATTGCATTATTCTATAACAACTTTTCGTCCGGTGAAATCTGTCTGTTGACTAGACAGTTGATGTTATCGCTCTTGATGCGGGATACATTCGTTTTCCATAGACGGTTTCGATAGCAATCTTAGTGACACTCCTGAAAGTGGTAATTTGCTAATCAACCGTTAGCTTACACGATTCTCCACGTAATTGCCGTAAAAATAATCGGCACTCATTTATCTTCTTTAACATTTTATTCTTTTCATAACAATAAACATTGTGATAGCCAAAATATTATAAATAAGGAGAGGAAACGTCCATTATTTCCTCTGTGGGTTGTGCAGGTGTTGCATTGTTTCGACTCCAAATTTCTTTTATTACAATAGGGAACAATTTCTATTTCTTTTCTTTCTGCTTTGTAAACTGTAGTATCTGACTGCATTGAATATAATAGTATATATAGCTTTTTGGGTTTTTTTCTTAGTACGTTGTATATAATATTATTACAGTTTTTTTTGGAGAGTAGATTGTCACCCTCTGATGAAACTCAAATAGAGCAAAAACTTTACTTTTTTTAAAGTTCCTGTAATTTTCAGGTTCCATGACAATAAATACTTTGCTAAAGGTATATTAGTAAAAAAAATATCCATCGAAATAATTATTCCATTCTTTTACTGTTCTGTCATCTTGATTTATGATATTTTACGGTCGGTCATTAATTTTCTATTATAAATTGAACCATTCAAGGGATATGAACTTTCTGCGTTTTCTATCTATCATACGCTTATTCTATGCTTTGCTGGCTTTGGTGGTGCGAATTTGGTTCTGAGATAATCTATTTTATGTCTGTATGGATAAGTTGCTCATTGACCCGAAGTTGGCATTCTTAAGTTTTATCTTCTTTGACACAAACTTTGCGAGTATTTGCATCATCTAATGGAATAAATCGTATTATACTCCTAAACCGATTGCTGTTGGTCGCAGCTCAACATAACAAATGAGAAATTTACTCCCAAATATATTATATGATATTTTCTAACATTCAATATGTGATATCAAGTTATAGTTATATACTTTAAAGATAATCAAGAGTTTTAAAGCTATATCTACGAATGAAAGAAACAAATGTCGTAATTGTCGCCTCTATTATGTTGGTTTATGGAGATACTTTGTCACGATTCTTTAAAAGGATATAATCCTATTCTAGGACTTACATGTCCCAGAATAGAATTACAACAGGCTTGCTCTAAAATTATTGACCCTGAATATTTATCGTTGGTACTCAATTCAGTCATTTATATTAAACATATGATAGGAGTATATTGTTTACATCTAAACTACGAGTATTTTAGAAAGGACGTAGAAACCAAATGCGTCAGTAGCTTTAAAAAAGTACTAGAGGAGTCAATTTTTGTATTTAATTTCTTATTCACATAAAAATATCATATTCTGCAACTTTAATATATAGACAGAAACGAGTTCGAATGAAGCAAAGTGCACGTCAAAAGGCAGACGAATAGTATAAGTTGATTAGTGATTACGAGTTATTACTGCCTTGACAAGCCCGCAGGTGGAAGATAAAATAATTTTACATACTCATTCCGTTTAGCTGAATTGGTCAATAGATACAGTCCTAATAGTATTAATATTTGTTATTGTTGTATCTACATAATTTTAACTTTACGAAATAAATACAACTGATTATTAAAAGAAAATAATATGTTTTCATTTTATTACATATTATCATTTAAGTTCTAATATGTATAATGTAAACATTCAAGATAGGGCGAATGGATTTTAAAATAGTTGCTCATCAACAAGCAACGTCGCTACACGTATATCTGTAAGTTTCCACTAATGAATATCACATTCAGTGTATTTTTTTAAAATTTTATTAAAGGTATATTTGGAAAATGGCCAATAAAAAAATATTATTTTAAACAGACAAATTGTATGACATAGCACATTTCACTATGAGGTAATTTATGTTTGTTTCACGAAACATAACAAAATGTGAAAGATTGGATTTGAAAGGTGCGTTGAGAATAAATTTTTGGACATTAATAAATTCCTGCAAAATGACCATTACTTTCAATTATGAAGGGATGATTATAAAAACGTTACTGTATAGGTCTTAATTATTAAACAAAAGTATATATTCGAGATGATACGTATTATTTGATAATCATGCTCTAAAAATAATTTATCTTTATAAAATTTTAAAGATCGCCTTTACGTGATAAAGTATATCACGAAAGTTAACTGGGATAATTAGATCTATTCCTCGAGCGAATTACCTCAACTTAAGTCGATGTAGTATTGTACATATTTTGTTGCATTAATAGTTTTATTTATATTCTGTTTGAAAGTACCTTTATAAAGAGTAATAACATTTTTGGTAGCATATCCGTTTTGATCATTTTATTCAACGTATTATTTTGTTATTTGACACTGAAACAGGGTAATTAGAGTTTACTCCAATTCTTACAGGAATATTTGAAATGTAAGTTTTGTTTTTGTTTCATGTTTACGGTATAACAATAATTTTTGATGTTTGTGTAGAAGCAACAAATTAATATAACATTTTTGCCGCTTTTGAAAAATCGAAATGTCTGAATACCAGAAAAGATATAAATAGCCATTTGTAATAAACTTACGATTCGAATTACATGCAAAAAAATACGATGTAAGATTGCAGTCATAACAAAAAAAGTGTGCGTGAATGTGGTTATAGTTAAAGCACCTTAATCTGAAAATAATTTAAATCAACGATTAGTTACAAAAATACGACTTTAAATTATCATATTTTTTAAAGGATATGATTGATATCGTTTTGGAGATAAACAATTACTAAGAGCGTGTAACAATAGGGATCATAATAAAAATATTTAATATTAATATGTAGTATTATCCATCGTATTTATAACTGTAATACCTATTAATTGTAAAACACCTTACGCTTTAATTATTATACTTTATTTTACATATCACTTCATACTGATATTTTAGGTTTAAGAGCTGATATGATTCCTACGGACAATTTTGCGACTATATTGGAATCGCTTTTATTTTACCGGACGTTAAGAATTGTCGCTTCAAACATTTCATTCAAATATTAATTATGTTTGAGAATTCAAACATAATAGTTACGTAAACATATCTCACTAAAATTTTAAATTGTCATATTCATGTCTACCACCTCTTGATAAACGACGATTTCAGAGTTTTATTATTATGTATTCTAAAAATTCTGACTTCAAATTTTTATACTTAACTAAACGTTAGAGACATCAAATAAATGCTCACTTTATTTTGAATTTAACTCGATGTTAGAAAATGGAATTACCTTACTTTTTGTTTACTTACCAATTTGTTGTATACTGAAAAATCCATTTACTTATCTAAATAAGGCAAATGGTTTCATCGCTAAAATCAACTTTCAAAATTTGAAGAGATTCAAATTCTTGTCAAAAAATATGCTATTAAATATACTCATTTGTGAAAATATCTTTTGGTTTAAATTTTTGTCCACCTTGTACTGAGTTAATTAAAATATAGGCTGCATGTTTCCAAAAACTTAGTTAAAAATAATTTACTGAGCTAAGTCATTTTGCTATTATTTAGCAACATACAGTGATCAGTACACCAACTATTAGAAGAGGTTGTAACCAGAGCAATTTCATAACAGTGCAGCTCTCTTTTTCTACTAAACGTATTATATTAAATTTTAATGAGAAAATTTTTGGGGCGAAGCAGTAAACAATTTTGACATATATTGAGGTAATTGTCAACGATTGCAATTTTCGATGAAAGTCTCGAATATTCCTCAATTATCGTCCACCGCAAACAATCTCCTGCTTGCCCATTATTTTTATTGACAAATGTACATTTCCTAAAAATAATAATAACATTTCTTTAATTATACTTTTTAACAATATATTTTATTATTTCAAAATCTTAATTATTCAGGTCATCTCATTTTATTGTTATGTTAATTAAGAATGAGCAAAGGAAATTTGTTAGAATATTTTTAAATAATATCATTAAGTAAGTGATATTTCTGTAGTTAAAATAACACTTTTTAAGAGTTGCCGTTAACTTTGTGATACTAATTTTTTTTTGCACTAAGTATAATAGCAACATATTTTTTATTGGTCTAAATCAACTCAGCCATTCCGAAGTTACGATTTTTTTGTTATTTTTTCCGATGTACATTAAATAATTTCTATCAAATGAAAAATAAATCATTGAAAGAAACCTTTCCTTTATAATAACGTATCTTGTCAATTTCGTATTATTGTCCGGCTTCAGTGGGCTCCCAAAATAAAATCAAACAATATTTTTTTTGTCATTCCATTGTAGAGGTAATGCCGGATGAAGCCTTAGAGGTAGAACGCCACTGCGCAGACTTGTGTTGACAAGTAGCAGCGCATATATAGTATACGGCTATTCGGCCAGGCTGCGCAGCATTTCGTTTAGAAGTAGAATTATGAACAAGAATAGTAGATATAGAAGAGAATAAGAAATTTAGAACTAGAATAAGAACAAGGAAAAATAATCCGTAATTATGAATGTAGGCCCGGTACTACACACAATTTTTTGTCCCTTAATCTCCCGTCTGCTTTTTATTATTTTATGAAGTCCATTTTATTATATATAATTATTATTGTTATTAAAAATAAGCATTGCTTTTCCTACTATATCTGTTTTACGTGGGATCCATTCTAGCCCAGACACATTATTCTTTTAAGCCCCAAGAGGCTCTTACTCGTTTATTATAGTAAATAATACTTTGCCCTAATGTTCAATATCTTTTATGGTTCCTTACAACAAAACTAAAAATGGAACCCAGATAAAATCAATCGCATGTCTGTCTGTCCGTTTGTCAGAGTTGATTTTATAAAAATTATGCAACGTAGAAGTTGAAATTTGGTACAGTAATCCACCTTATTAATCTACATACTTTGTACTAGTTACTTTTTTTAAATATTTGTGTAATAATTAAGGAGAAGGTAAATAAAGAACGGATTTTTTTTACTTTCCAAGTGGATTACCATTCAAAAGATCTTGTTTAAGTGATACAAATATGTATTTTATGTTTAAACTGACATCCTAAAGAGTATGCATAAAATGAAACATAACTATTTCGTCCCCATCCCCTAAATTTCTGAAACTGCTGAAACCAAATTCATGAACAAAATAAAGTTCGTAAAATCTGTCCAGAAGTTTATTTGAAAACAATAGTGGATCTTATTATTTATAAAATATGTTTATAGCCTTGCTGAAATAGAGTAAACAAATTTTTGTTTAGAAAAACATTCTCATTAATTTAATAAAATTCCTATGTACAATTGGTCATAATACTAAAAACGTACATATACATATATATATAGTCCACTTAATAGACATTATATATACATTTATATATACGCAAAATGCTACTTTGGTATTCTTATGATGAATGAACCGAAAAAAATATCATAATTCGAATGTACCTAAAGGGACTCCACACAAGACCTCCGCCTTCACGGGTTATTTTTAAAAATAACCTGTATATTCGGTATAAATTAAACACGGTGAAAAGAACTTAATATTATATCCGAATGTTAATCTTTTTATTAATTTTTTATTATTTAATAACTCGGCGATTAAACAAAAAATTGCTGTAAAGTTTAATTGAATATGAAAACAAGCAGTTTTGCTGTTATGTGGGTTACTTAAACTATGAAAATACTGTACATATTAGGATGTTTAGTATAGAACGGTCGTAATTAAAAGGTAGGGCAGATTTTACTAAAAATTAACAAAATTATTATAGTAAAAAGGCAGTGTTTTTAAGCAATTATTGAAATTGAAAAATGTATCTATTGCTCATATCTCTTCAGATCGAAAAAATATAACTTTTGCGATCATGTAAATCTCGACACTGTGTTATTTAATAATATAAATTTGTGTTCTAAACTTTATTTATTAATGACTACAATTTTCATTAGCTCGGAAAACAATTCTGTATAATAGTCTAAATTATTATCGTATTAACAAATCAGATCTCATATAAAGTTATAATATTTCTCATATATAAGAACATAGCATTTTTAATTTTAGTTACAAACGTTTAGAAATAATTACTTTAAAAATGGAATCAGAACTTAGTTAATCGATTCAGTATTCTGAACTACGAAACATTTATTTTTTCGTATTTTACTATTATAATATTCTGAACGCGATAACAGAATTTTAAATTGTTCAGAATTTTTTCCGCTTCAAAATTATCCAAAATATTTTTTTGACTTTTATTACCCTTTGTTTGCAAAAGTACAATGAACTTACTAACTTAAATACTTAGCCATATATTTTATTTATGGTAAATATTTCGTACTCAATATAATTCTTGGTGAGAATCCCGGACAAAAAGCCACCCCCATCCTTGATATCACCAGGCAGAAAGAAAAAATACGATAATCGAGCCACCATTACATTGCCTTTACCACAGACCATATGGATTGGATAGGAAGTCGAGTAATTCGAATTATAACTGTTACACTATGTTAAATATCCAGACTTACAATTATTTCACCATAAAGTAACAATTAATGGTCAATAAATATTGCAAGGCAATGGGAAAAATTAGTCCCCCGAATAGCAAAAAAGAACCGAAAGTAATTAGAGATTAACTAAAGCCCTTCGTTAAACCAGCCCTTCGTTAAGGCAACCTTTTTACCAAGTTAAAGCCTAAGAAATCGTTTTTAACAAAGCAATTTTTATGCATTAACTATACTATATACACATTATTTTTATAGTTTTAATATAAAATTGAATAGAACTCTGAAAACTTAAACTGGTCTGAAGATCTAGCTAATTTTAAGTATGCAAATAATGCGTATTTTATTTTGTTTGATTTTTTCACATGACTTTATTTGATGATAGTATCTAAAATATAAAGATAATAAATATTCCAAAAAACAGAATGTGAATATGTGATAATTAATGCTAACGAAATTATTAAAAGATTTACAAAAAAAATTATCTCAATTTGAATAAGAAAAATTTGAGGATAATCAATTTTAGACAAATGGAATATTATCAATATACTAGCTTTTGCCCGTAACTTTTAATAATTATCCAATATTCTGAGAAAGAAAATAATTGTGATGATTATTGTTAATGTCTTAATAACAAAAATTCTAAAATAAAGTCTTTAAAAAACCGACTTTAGAAAAGTCGGTACTAAAAAGTAAAAAATAATTAACTCAAAATAGGTACCTACTTAATTGCAATAAATAACTAAGTCGGTGCCAGCACGGCCGATCAACTTAAACAAATGTCAATTTTTATATTATCAATATGCCCTTTATTTAGTTTTGTAAGTACATTGGATATTAACTCAAAATACTCATTCCAAGGATTATTTTTGCAAATGAAAATTTTATTGAAATTAAACTTTTCTTGTGCAGAAATATTTTTACCAACTTCAAAAAAGAAGGAGGTTCTTAATTGGTCGGAATATTTTTTTCATGTATGTTCAGCGATAATTATTATAGAACCGGGTAGACCGATTTTGATCATTCTTTTCAAAATAGTAAATTTTATTTTAAAGAGGGTGCTATAGATGTAGACCGATATAAATATGATGATGATCTGATGATGAGGTTCGGAAATGGACGATGAAACTCCTTAACGAATGATTGTAAATATAAAGTGATTAAAGATGTTTACTGCTGGTAGTTATTACTTGGCAAAATAACTACACCATCAATCATGTCAGAGTGTAATGATGCGTTCTGGAAATGAATGTTGTACCTCCTTAACGGATGGTAGTAAATTGATCGTGATTCAATATATATATATATATATATATATATATATATATATATATATATATATATATATGTATATATAATACTGGTTACGTTATAGTAACACGTAACCAGTATATATATATATATATATATATATATATATATATATATATATATATATATATATAATACTGGTTACGTGTTACTTTCGTTATTATTTTGCAAAATCGGATATTGGACTTCTGATATGAAGAACCCTACTCCTTAACGGCTAACAGCTAACCATTGGTGGCGACTGCTTGTTTATATATCGCGTGATACTTATATATAGCTATGTTTCTATGTCTAATTGATAATCAATTTTAGACAAATGGAATATTATCAATATACTAGCTTTTGCCCGTAACTTTTAATAATTATCCAATATTCTGAGAAAGAAAATAATTGTGATGATTATTGTTAATGTCTTAATAACAAAAATTCTAAAATAAAGTCTTTAAAAAACCAACTTTAGAAAAGTCGGTACTAAAAAGTAAAAAATAATTAACTCAAAATAGGTACCTACTTAATTGCAATAAATAACTAAGTCGGTGCCAGCACGGCCGATCAACTTAAACAAATGTCAATTTTTATATTATCAATATGCCCTTTATTTAGTTTTGTAAGTACATTGGAAATTTAAATTTTAAATTATAATATATTTTACATTATGAATTAAAATATAAATTTGTTTACGTTGGTCGACAGTGGGTACGGTTGTACCTGGGTACGGTTGAAACAACACAAATATCTCGCAAACCGTTGGCAGGGTTTGGGGTCCAAGAGGAGAACAAAGTGGATGACCAATCTGAATATGAACCTCAGTTTTGTGTTGCTCTCCGCGCGTTTTAGCTGTTTTTAGAAGACCCTATTTTTTTGTTAAGCAAAATATTTTTGCTCGGAGAGTTTTTCAATTGTGGTTATTGTGTATTGTGGTTTCTAGTTAAGTGAGAGTATTGAGTGTAGGTTTTTGTCTAAAATTAAGGTTATAGAATATGGCACCAATTAGATTTTATGTATCATTGTTTTTACAATTATTTTAAATGTTTATTACCTAAAGTAGGAGTTGGGGATGGTTGAAACTTTTTTTTGTGTACGGTTGAAAAATCTATTTATTTATTTTTTCTTGTTTTCTAGATGCCGAGAGTACGCGTACAAAAGACTTCGAGAGGACAAATAGACTTGTCGAAGTACATAGACGTTTATAAAGAGAAAGCAGGAAATTCATTACGAAAAGCGGCAGAAAAGGACGGAGTAAACCACTGTTCGCTCCTAAAATATATTTGAAAGTGAGATGCATCTGGTCAGAAAAAAAATTAAGTCATGAGATGTAAAGCATAAGCAAAATTTTTAACGAGAAATATAGCTAAATTTTTAATGAGAAACAAGAGCGAGTGCTTTCAAAATACATTACTTAATGTGCAAATATAAACCTAACTAACAAGGAGGAAAGGAAATTGTCCTATGGACTTACAGGTGAGGTGAGGTAGTGATAAAGGCCTATGGACTTTATCACGACCTCAGAATTGGGATGACAACAAGCTAGCAAGTGAGGAATGGTTTCAGATGTTTATGAAAAGAAACCCTGAACCGTCTCTACGCGCAGCGTAAGCTACAAGCCTCTCCAGGGCGATTAACTTTAACAAAACCAATGTAGATTTTTTCTATGACAGTTTGACCACTGTCCTGGATCGTCATTAGTTTGAACCACAAGACATTTATAACGCCGACGAACAGGCATAACTGCTTTTCAAAAGCCCGACAGTGCGGTGGCTAGGCTTAGTGATCATCAAGTAAGTTCGGTCACTTCAGCGGAAAGACTAACATACCCCATATTAGTCACAGTTACCCTTGAGGCGAATACAATCGGAAATGTAATTCCGCCATTCTTCGTCGTCCCGCAAGTGATTAGTTACCAAGATAATTTTATTAGGGACGGGTCCGTAGGCTCCGCTGGAGTTGGCAATCTCTCTGGTTGGATGCAGGAAGTAACTTTTATGCATTTCTTGGAACACTTCAAAAGCCATCCAAATGTATCTCCGTCACTTAAGGTGTTACTTCTGCTCATTACTCACTCTTCTCACTTTCATATTAATGCACTAGACTTTTGCAAGAACAATTGCATTGTCTTACTACTTTTCCCACCTCACTGCTCTCACAGTGACTCCAGCCGCTTGATCGATCTGCATATGGCCCATTGAAGAAATTCGTAAAGGAATGCGAAACCATCCAGGAAAGACCATGTCCATTTATGATATTTAATGAATTGTAGCATTTGCCATACCAGTTCCTCTTACGCTCTCAAATATTCAAGCCGGTTTTCGCAAAACGGGAAATTATCCATATAATGGGAATCTCTTTACTGAGCTCAATTTTGCCCCTGCATCTGTTACGGATAGACCAAATCCCAAAAATATTATCACACCAGCTGTTGTTTCTATACCAAATACTAGCCCACCTGAAGATTCTGTATTTTTGACGGATAGGCCAAATCTCGAAAATACAGCAGAGGCAGTAATTGTTCTTGTACCAATACTAATCCACCTGAAGACAAAACGCCGCCACTATCGCCTTCTATATTAAATCATGAACCATGGGTGGAAATGGTCGTTCAAAAAGAGGAAATCAATAGAACAAGTACTCAAAAAAGTTCTTTCAGTAGCCTCACTGTATTTTCACCGGAAACCATACGACCATTATCGAAAGCTCCTCGTGGAAAAATAATAATAGAGGGCGAAAAATCAGAAAGTCCACAATTTACACCGGTACACAAAGAGCAAGAAACCTGCTTGGAATGAATAAGAGCTTAACAAGAAGCAATTGGATAGAAGAAAAAAGAAGTAATTGGATGGAGGAAAAAGTAAAACAAACACCACAAAAGAAAAAAAGAAACAATGTACGATAGGAAGCATCATCAGAAGAAAACGAGTGCTTCTGTTTTGTTTGTATGTCACCATATTCAAAGAGAAAATTCAAATATTAAATATATTTGGCGTTAATTTTGTAGAAATTAATTATTCACAATTAAATGAAACTGCGTGATGTAGTATTGTTTCTACTTTCTTTAATTTCTTTACCTACCTTGTAGGTTTTGTTGTATTACAACATCTTCAGGTAGGATATTTTCAAAGATTTTCTTGGTAAAGATTACGTGGTAAAGAAATTAAATTAAATTAAAGATTTACGTGGTAAAGAAATTAAAGAAAGTGGAAACAATACTACATCACGTAGTTTCATTTAATTGTGAGCAAATTCAAAGATAAGTAAATCCAATAAACCACTTGTAAACTATAGTCTCACGAAGAATGCACAGAAGGTGGTCTTAGCTATGTTTGCAATGATTGCGACTCAGATTGATCTTTATATTTGACTAACGATCGATTGACTGATGAAAATCAAGGAGAGTTTTCCTTTCGTTTATTTTCAAATTACTTTTGTTTATTTTATGTATAAAAAAACAGTTGATTTTTGTTATGTGTTTTTGTTAATTTACGTGTATTATATATCAATGTTAAGTAATCTATATTTACAGGTGACTGATAATTTACATAGATTTTAACTAGCGTTCTCTAAACGTTAAACGTTAAAGGCTGATTAAAAATATCGTTAGAAGCATTTAAAACATTGAAGACTGAATATTATAGCCAAATATTCTTTAATTATTCTTACTAAAACATTATAATATTATATTTTGTTAATTCGCATATATTTCAACTGATACCAATCACTGTTTCAAGTGCCCCTGGTATGGGGACGGTAGAAACAAACCGGCTTTTTTTTAGTTTGATCTACTATAAAAATAACACATCTGAAATTAAAATTACATTGCCCACTAGTAGATATAAACATGCTCTTTTATTTAACATATCTTCTTCATTGTTCGAACTATTAACAGCAAAACTATAGACGACAGGATTGTTCAACCGTACCCAGTCCACCATTATATCGCCTCAATCAGCACAATTTCTCAAATTATTTTTGTAAACAAATACAGTTTGCCTTGATGTAATTTAAGTGTAGCGAGAGGGATATTTATTTTGAGGTTTGTTTATTTTATGTGTAATTACTCAGCCAGTCTTGAAAGTCAGTACTCAATAACTTTTAAAATTAACTTTCACATCAAAATGGATATTTTGTCTAGCATCCGAATTCATAGCAATCCCTCTGGATAAAACGTCTTTACTTTGAAAGAACGTATGTACTTCGGTCAAAAATACGCCAATTCAACAAACCAGGAAGAATATAAACTATTATTATATTATGAAATAGTTGTAAAATGAAAGTATATGTCATATATATATATATATATATATATATATATATATATACATATTATAGGAATACTAAATAGGAAAATTAGCTCTAGTAGCACCTTATATAGAAAATTGTGAGTAATTATGAGTATTTATTAAATAAATTAAACCTAAAGACGCTCGTCTCTTTTTTACCACACGAATTAAGTGTGCGATAAAAAAGACTATTTTAATAAGTAATAAATTACGGCCCGTATTATCTTTAAATCAATTTCCAAATTCACCGTCGTCATTGTTGTTTGTTGGATTGATCGAAAGGTATATGGCCTTTCATTTTGCGGCGCACCACATGAGCTCAGGTTCAATTCCCGGCTCGTCGAGCGCTGCTGGACTGCTGTTCTAGTTGCCTATGAGAGATTGCTCTCTTGGCACTAAATCCGCCACATGTACCGATATGTAAATAAAGGTACGTAAATAAATAAACAAATAAATAAATAAAACCTACCAAGCACCAGTAAAACTCGCACTACGATTTCGAAACTGTATTTCTTTCAAATCATCCACAAATATTATTTCTCACCACTTAAATATTTAGCCAGCTGTTTGTTTCATAAGCATTAAAATGGCGGATATTTCAAATATGATATCTTCTAGGATAATTGCTATAGTTAGCTATACCTACTTACCGGTAATGGGGCTTCTCATAACCTTATAATTATTCATAATTTTAGGTTGAGTCGTTTTGGAAATAAGGAGGGGACATAATTTTGCAAACTTTTTTCAGACATGAAGTTTTATCTAAAATTACCCAAAAAATATTTTTGAGGCCCTTTTATTAGACCTTTCGAACGGTACACTACCCTATATATGAAGTTCACAAACAATTTTTAGACAATTTCCCTAAATATACAGTAAATATAATAATCTGAAATTTAGCATTTATTTTAATATACCCTCGAAAATACTTACTTTCGCATAGCGTGCCAATTTTAGATTTCTACTCAGAACCAATAATGACAGATCGCCAAATAAGATGTCTGGGTTCATTTTATTTCCAGTGCTTTATATAAAACCGCGCATCCATCATCGATATTGATGTATCGGATATTCCTAACTTGAACTTTGATTCAAGGTCTCACTTGATGATGATATATTTCTGATGGAGCCGTATTTTTGAGACTGTTTACTAATATTAGTAGTCATCATTCACTATTCGTAAATATTTATCCCAAAACTTTGGTTCGATATCCATTAGACGAAAATATTTCTAGGTGTATTAAATTTAGAAAAGAATTGTCGTAAATGTCAAATATTTCTAAAAACTTTTATGATGATACTTCTTTTTCAATATACGAAGAGGAAAGTGAATTGTTAGTTAATTGGTTCTTTGAAAATACTAAATATATTTTCTAAATTTAACATCTCATAGAATTAAAAACTAGATTTTTACGTCTACTACAGAATAGAATATACACACCGTGAAATTTCGGTTGTATTACTAATAAGGAGAATTTATATAAAAGAAGGCAGAACCAGAACATCTTTTCCCTTAATGTGCTTTTTGTTTTAAATCCAAATATATTATTTGAGTACAACCATGTTATCATTAAGCTTTATTGTTAACAACTGTATTTAATTAATATAATCGGTTTTATATACAAAAGTTGACATTTTAACATTTTTATGATAATGTTAGCATAAAAAAGTAAGAATTACTATCCTTCCTAAAATTTTTCTATTTTTCATAATCCTTATTTTTTTCGACTTGCTGTGCAAACTCTAGTCATTCCGCAGAAATAATAAAAGTATTCCTCATTCCTTAAAATAATTGATTGAATGCGTTTTTGAGCTTTGGAAAGATTTTGGCTTAATTATTATATTATTAGAAATAGAGGCATGAACTAATAATATGTTTCGAGATACACTAATAGACATTTTCAAAAATTATTGGAAACAATAAAATAACATTTTTTGTAACTCTTTAAATAATTACAAAATATTGTCTTTCAACCTATTATAAAATATTAAACCTGGATAAACCTGGAATAACATCGAACTTCTATTCTGTGCATAAATGTGATATTAGAACGTAAGGATCGTAAGGATCTACGTTATATCGTTATATGGATTTCACTTTATATATAAAACATAATTTTTATTATATGAAATTGAATTGCGAAGATTCGGTTATTCAACATTTTATTTCATTATTTTGTTAAGTAAATATATAATAAAATATGTTTGTTCAGTTTTGTGTTATAACCATGTGATAGATTTAAACTTTGTATTTTAATGTAACATGGAAATAAAAAATTCTAATAACACATAAAACAGTTACGAGTATCTAGTTTGGAAATTTAAGTCATCTCATTCTGACTTCCAAGAACACTATGTTACAAAGGCCTGCTCACTTATCATTTGATTTCTTTATGTATTCCATACAGTTTGGAGTGATATTTATATTTTTGTTCTATTATTTCTTAGTAACTAAACATGTTTTAATATAATTGACCATGGAATTTATTTATTTCTTCCAAGCAAGTTGTAAATAAATTTACATATAAATTAATGAAAAAAACACATAGCTTTTAGAATGTCGTCTATAATATCTACACAAAAAATATTATAACTTTAAAGTTAAATTTACCTACAATTATATAATTTTGATAAAAATCAATTAAATACACTAATGATAAAGTCAAGTATGAAAGAAGAAAATATGAATTTATTATTTAAATTTGCTAACATTTTGATAGTAAAGTAACTCAAACGGCTATGGAAGACACGAAATGTCATTGGAGGCAAGATGTATTTTTATATATCAAACTTAACTTTTGAGCGTTCAAATAAGATATCACAATCCTTTATTTATTACACAGTAATTGTTACCTTTATTTTTCAATGAACTGTAAATTCACTGAAAAATATTTCTACCTTACGCAGGTTAATTCCATACAACTAATAAGGCATTTAAGTTTTTTGTCATTTCCTTACCTTTGAATATAAACTGACCATTTTATATTTGAAGCTCATCTATTAGTTTTATTTCATTAACATTCATCCGTATTTCTGTATGCACGCTGGTAACAATTTTTGGTGCATGTCGAGTTTATTTAGTGATAGAAAAGAAAATCCAAAAAATATTTTTCTACACACAAAGGAATAAAGACTTTTTTAGGTTAATGTGTTATAAAAATTGTAGATTCAAAGTTTTGTATTAGTATGATTAGTCCTAATGAATATCTTAGTAACATAAAATAATACATATAATGTAATCTGGAAAACAAGAAGACCACGAAATTTGATCACGCCCTTCCGTACGTCTGTCCAAAATATTTTTATCAGAATCGCATACATAATTAATCATTTAACACGAATGAATAAGGAATTACAATATTAATAAAGCCAAATGGACATTAATGCAGTATTTTTGTATTTAGGTGTACTCTGCTATATAATTGGATAATTTATTTTCATGCGTCGTGGTAGCTAAGCCTACAAAAATTGATAAATATTTTATATATAATAACGATAAACATAAAATATTATATAATATCTCATTTAGATAAAGAGATAGCATGAGAATTTATGTGATTTTTCATAACAATTGACTTTAAAAAGCACTTTGTATAATTCAAACACATTGCGTTTTTATTACACTCGTGGCAGCTGACAATGCATTTGGTGTCTATACAATGGTAAACTTACGTTCTACTTTATATTAACTGTGACGGGTAATTCATTCAGCGTGTGAATAGATGTCTAAGATTAACGTTATTGTAAAGGGTTAATTTGTTTGATTTTATTATTTTAAATGATGAAGTTAAAGAAAATATAAATATAACTACGAATTACGTTAGCCAATATCATTAGATAAGATTGGCGGTAAATATAACTTCAAAATAGAAAATAAATCTAAGTGAAATACTGATATGAGTGTTTTAGCTTTAATTTTGTTTACATTTTGTCAGTATATAAGTTTTCGTACATGTTTTATATATTTTAGTTTATGAGTAACATATTTTATACCATTTTTGTGAATTTGTTACTTAAATGTTTGTTTTTCCAGTATAAAGAGTAAGTAGAAGATATCTGTGAAAGGAATCAAGCTTGCAAAATATTTTCCTGGTCAACTTACTTATGCAAGGATTGCTAAGAAAATTTCAAGTATTACGAGAACATTTAATAATTGAAAACAATATAAAAGATGCTGTGCATAATTTGACCTCCCTATAATTTAAAAATAATTATTTTTGAGTTTTAGTTATTGCGATACGGGCGAGTTAATATATTTTATTAGTACTCCAAATTTTAAATGTCTCTGTCAGTTTCTAAGAAAAACGGCTGCGATGGACATATAGGCAGAAATGAGAGTGACTCATAACGGTTCCGTTTTTCGTTTTAAGATACGGAACACTAACAATGTTTAACAAGTGATACCCGTTCTAGGTTGTCACTATCAATTTTAAAATAGGTGCATTCTACCTTATGTGCCAAGTGAAATAAAACAATTAGTTCAGTATGCAAATACTATTTTTAAATATGTACTAAACTATTTTTAATAATGTTAGTGATATGTAACATTTCCTGTGCAGTTTTATTTATATACACTTTTTATTAAATATTTGTAAAATAAATAATTAGATAATAAATTGGGAAATAAAGACATAGAGAAAATAAGCATACACTTGAAATTAATAACGCTGCTCGCTGAAAGCGTTAATTAATTTTCCTAATTATATTGCTGTCATATCCTCCTCGCATTCTTAGATTTGTTTAAGTTATCGTAGCTTTCCTACACATTTTAAAAATTAAAATATATCAATAATATTTAGTACAAATTTTAAAATTCTCCTTTATATAATATACCAGATGATTATCTGAGACAAGTAAACACATGGACTAAGTGAAAATAATAGGTTTAAGAAGTATAGGCAGGTTGTAATAACAGAATTATAAAAACAAAAAATTAAAGGTCTTCAGCTCGTTTTAAGAAATTTTGACAGCGATATTAAATATTGTTCTTTTTTTCATATTTGGTATGTTAAAATTTTTGGTTTTACTAATATTTTTCTTATTGCCCTAAAATTAACATGCACTTTCATGACTTTTGGCTCACCCGTTGGAAAAACAAAAAGTCTACTTCACGGCTACCTCTGCTATAATAGAATTATCATCGTTCCATCGTTAAAAATTTTCTGAAAGTAGAATATGATTATAGGTTTGCAGATAATTAAAAAAAAAATATCTTTTCGCCTTTTACGTGTTTCTTTTTTCACGTGTTTCTAAGAAATTATTATTATAATATTGCATAGGCTTATAAATGTTTTCCAATAGTCTAACATCTGTCAATGGATTATACATTCAATAATAACTACAAATGAATAACTCCCTGGATATTTAATATCTAGTAGCTCAACATTTTGTTTATTCAGTTCAGATTTAGGTACCGAAACTTTTATCCACCCTGCAAAAGTGATTGGCCTTTGCTTGTTTTTATTATATATGTCATGTGCTTACCGCAAGTAATTTCAATAACTTTGAACAAATATTATTTTGATTATTTTTAGTTTATCATAATCTATACTAAAACTCTCCACAACCTTTTTATAAAAGTTTTAATTTTATTTTAATTCGAACTACGTGTATCCTTGAACAAAAACTTTTCCATGCTTATTTAGGTAGTCGTAATTGCCTATTGATTGTACATATCTCTAAATTTACAATGGTTTTTGTCTCATTTTAAATTATAATTATTATCAACTAACGAACTTTTTGTTGATTTTGTAACGTTGATATGTTTTTTTTTTATATTATATTATAAGAATATTTGAAAAAGAAACGTGAATTCATGTCCAGTTATTTGTTTGCAAGCCGATTCGTATATCTTGTGTAGGTATCTACCAACACTGCCCAATACTTAAGGGTTAGTAGGGTATTTGTATATTAAATGGATAGACGGGATAATGGCTATCTTAACTCCAAAATCTATACTAAAGGTTTGAAGTAAAATAAAAAACAAATTATGTCATCAGCTTACCCAGAAAATTTCGGAAAAATGTATAAAAAACAAAATTTTCGTAACTTTTTTGCTTGTTAATTACAACTTAATTGAGATTTTAATATAATAAAGGGAAAATACAAATGCTGAGAAAAGATGGAAAGAAATACGAAGAATATATTTATGAATAATATTTACTGAGCTATCTTATTCGTATTCCAAAATATTGAGAAGAGTCCAATTGTAAAACATTAGAAGTATATCCAGGTAATGACCTTTTTGACCTTTTTGCTTGTGAGGAAGATAAGAAATTAGCTTTGGTTCTTGGGTCAAAATAGCCAACTTACTTGGCAGGCTGCCTCTCGAATGTACAATAATGTTAAAAGAAAATATTGTCTGCTTAAGGTACAAGCTTCCGTTACGTTTGCTTTGGCAGAAAATAATATCAGACACGGAAATTTATTGCCATTGCAACATATATATCAAGAAAAAATTACAATATTTTAAATTCAAAGGGAAAATTAGAATATGAAAACATTGAATTTTTTCGTGTCAATACTGTAACCTCAGTAAAATAACATTGTTACATTGATTTCATTTAAAGATTAGAGCGGACTTAATGTCGCCGCAACGTTACAAGAGGACCCATTTTCAAAATAAGCCTATGGGATTGTGAATATCGATAGTACAAGCCTGTTAGGAAATTTAACGAAATTGTTTTTGGGGTCATTGGTGGTATTCCATTAAATTTCCTTTATAAATAATAATAGGATTTCGTCGGTCATGACCACTTAATCGTTTCACATAGTCATGCCATGAGCTTATCATGGATGGAAGTCTTGAGATTTTCGATTGCTCTGTTGATTAAAGTTACAAGACAAGATTATCGCTTCCTTAATTTAATCAGAATTAAAAAAATAGTTTTGATTTTAAAGAAATGCCTGAAATTTTTAAAATGTTTGTAGATTCATTAATAAATACATTAAAGTATCGTTTTGTAGTTGGCAAACATTTGGTTTATGAGAATTTTACCCAAAAATATAATAAACGATCTCAAAACGCACATCATTTAAGTTTTCAGTGGGAGAAAAAACTGTGAATGTGTAGATATTCCACTCACCCGATTTCATTATTTATCGGTCTCCTATTCACTACTTTCATCTCATTAAACACACTGATTCAAGCTATCATGTTACATGCCTTATATGAACTCTTATAGCTGGTGGTCACTCAAGACGAAAAATAACGTTGGCAGGTACAGAATAAAAAATTGAATTAAATTTAGCAAGTTCATACGATATTATTTATCTTTGCCGCGGTCTTAATTAACAGTTTGTCTCAGAATTAATATCATTAAAGTTGCCATGTGTTTCATTCGAGAAATTATTTGATCTATGATTATTACTTGCTTGATTAGTTTTTAGTTCTTAATAGAGTGATTTAATTTAAAAAAATACTGGTATGTAAGTGACTGAAATTTCCAGTTTCTCTACGAACAGGTTTCTGAAAAAAAGGAAGGACATTTTCATAAATACTTTTGGAGTTTTCTAATACAAAATTCTGGTAAAAAATTTTCAGAATCGTTATAGCTTACTCTTTTGGCAGATGGAATTAAAAAAAAACTATAGAGTACGAGCAGAACTGCGAGGATTCTTCAAATATATAGGTGCTTATAAAATTTAATGAGAATGCGCTCAAACACTTAAGGTCATAGTATTTCTAAATAAACTATCTAGAAATATTTATTTTCTATAAAAAAAATAAATAGTCTGTCATACCCTTCGCAGGAGCAAAAACGAACTATTTATATAAATGTTTAATCTATATATATTTGATTTAAAATTAGCCGTATGTGTGCCTATATTCCGCTTTGCAACCAAAACTACATATCACAGACGAATTTTATTTATGCGTGGAAGTAGCTTCAACCCTCCCATCGTGCACTATGGTGGTTGCGCGTCGATAACTGTAAGGTTGTGGCAAGTATAGGCTTAAAATAGTCGACCTTGAAAACGTGTCGCTTTCAATATGAAACTTACCGTTTTTTAGACAGTTCCAGAAATTTTAAGAAATTTCTACAATGTTCTGGAACATTGTAGAATTTTCGCATATAGTCATTGTTCTCACCCTTTTTTCGCACTCACAAACTATATATATTTATTAGTATATATATATATATATATATATATATATATAAATATATATATATATATATATATATATATTTTTTTTTATTATTTATGTATACTTAGTTTAAAAATATTTTTTATATTTCAAAATATAAAAACAAGTATTAACAAGTAAATGAAACTATGTATTTACTTATATCTATTTTATTTAAATAAAGTTTAATAAAAATTAAGTAATAATGAGTTTCTACAAACTTAACGCCAAATATATTCAATATAAGAAAAGAGAAGTTTTTTAATATTTGTTTTTTTAATATATGTATGTATGAGATATGAACAAATGTACGACCAAAAAATAAAACTCAGCGAAGCGCGTATTTGCTGCTATTATATAATTATAAAAATATGTTTAATTGTTAACTTCACTTGTTCTAAAAGACCCTCCATTATGTCTACTTTTAACACTGACTAAAACTATGTTTACAATGACTAAAACTATTGCATGAATTATAATAAAATACATTTTAAAAGGCCATAGTTGTTGCTGCGTGAACCAACTACTTGAAGTTTTTACGGCAATGTAAGGTTATAGACCTCAGTATACAATATTAAGTTTAACTTGATATCTCTAGCCTTTTCTGGGATAAGGGTTCCGTTTTTTTCATTTTGAAGTACGGAAGACCAACAATTTTTAAATGTTTGTATAAATATTTTTAACGCCATTGAAACAGATGCAGTCAGTTTGCTTTATCCCTGCGTCAAATTTCAAGTTTCTACGCTAAACTATTTTCGAGAAAAATAGCCATGGAAGAGGGGCAGACGTACGGACCCGTGAGTGATGTTAGAAGTGTTCGGTTTTTTTCTTTTTGTTATACGGAACTTTGAAAATTATATATAAAAGTAATCTTGAAGGGACTTTGGAGAAAATATAAAAGTAATCTTTTAGGGATTTTTACTGTGTTATAGATTATACACACAATCACATTTACATTAATGAACTTCCATAACTTTGTAAATTTACGGTTAGCACATAATGATAGTAAGAGAATAGAATGGAGAGATACGTTTTGGTCATATACTTTATTTCTTATTGGGATAAATCTCCATTATCATTTATATTTATTGTTCTCTTTATCTATGGCCTATTTACGTTTTATCAAAAGTCTTTCACTCGAATACGATCATATGATAGATATTTCTATTGGAGGTTCATAAATGATAATATTATTATTTGTCTTGTTAAATATCTTAGCAACGCGTGATGTTACAATAAATTGACATATTTTTTTCTGTTGCTTAACTATATGTTATATTTTTATTACACTCATATTTTTATTAATTAGTAAACCTTTGTGAAGAAACTAAAAGACAAAGAAACTATAACACTGTTTTTTTAAAATAGTTTTATTTAATTATATAGACTTTAACTATAACTACTCGTAGTTCATTCCGAATTGCTCATGCATTGAATGTTTATCTTCGTTAATCTGATTTATGTTTAAGTTACATTTTAGATTATTATTATTAAACTTAAAAATGATACTCCTAAACTGTTAGCCAACTTCAAACCTGATATTCATAAATAGCAAACTTATTTTAAACCAAATTTTTATGTTGTCTTTAGAGCAACACAATTCAATTCGATCGCAGGTTTGAATTTGTATTTTATTTATTGAAAAATATTAGAAGTTACAATCGCAGAACAATGAAAATATCTAAGAATAATAATTAAGATATTTTCGCACAACTTTGGACGAATCGTAATAAATTATTGTAGTTCATATCGTAGCTGCACCCACCTCACCTACCAAATGGTTCGAGTGCCACTATACTGTACAGTACGTGAAGGTTTCTGCATTTTGGCGGCCGGCGGCAAAAGAGCGCCAGCAATGACGGTCTTTTGGTCAGCCTGCGAGCGTATGACCCGAGTCCCCGCAGCGTGCGCCGTCTCACTCTGTGATTAATCGTCTATGCCGCGGCACGCTGTCTAAAGTTTCATGTATTACTGTCTTTGTTTAACAAGTGTATAAAATAGCATATCACGATTCGAAAATTCATTCAATATTCCTACCTAAATTTTTATCATTCTGCATCGTAATTTACGTCTGAGTTCAAAACAAGTACTCGCTTCAATACCTTTATGTTCAAGGCAAAATTAATTTCTATGTGAAATCCATTGAAATCGTATACTGACAGGGCAAGAAGAAAAAAAATTGTAAGTTCGATATTATAACACGTTGCCAGATGGCGAAATAATAAACCAGACACATCTCACTTTGCTAAACATCTCATTGAAAATAAGCATCACCACCATAGTGATAATTCCCCCTACATATTACAAATAAATACAAAAGAAAATAAACTTAATATCCTAGAAACATTAGAAATAAACAGACATAAAACAGATATCAAGGTCAATATATTAAATGAACAACTAAATATAATATCATCACCCGTTCTTAATATCTTCTAGATATAATATAAATATATAACATTGATACTACAGTACCCTGGAAATTGTTTCAGCACTAATACACGTATAAATATAAGTATATATAATAAAACAAAAAAAAATTAAAAGAAATAAATAAATAAATATATGAATACACAAAACCGGAGATATGTAGAATTAGTGTATTATCTTGTCTTTACTTTCAAATACCCTTGCTTTTGTATAAATTATCGATAATAACTTCCATTTAATTTTATTACATACACCGTAAAGTTCGCATTGTATAACCTCACATAATAACAACAATGGAATTTATTACCCTCACTAAAATACTGGTAAATTGTATAACTCTCCGTAATATAATAGAACCTACTCTGCGCCCCTGTAATAAACTTACTAACATAAAGACTGGAAAAATCCGCACAAAGCAGGCTTCCGCTATTGTGTTTGTAACATATAAATGCTGTTGGTTGTTCCTAAGAGTTAATCTTTGCTAATATCCCACCTGAAGATGTTGTAATACAACGAAACCTAGGTCGTGGTTAAAGAAATTAAAGAAAGTAGAAATAATACTACATCACGTATTTTCATTTAATTATGAATAATGAATTTCTACAAAATTAACGCGAAATATATTCAATATTTGAAAACGTATTTTATTTATCCTGTTGAGATATATAGATTTTAAATAAAGCAGACTCGTAGAATTAAAGAAATTAACCAGCTTCGCTCAATATTTTATTAGCTTCATATAGCTTCATATCAGTAAAAACGAGCAGAGCGCGAGGTTCTTTAATCACCAAATACTTTTAAACATTAATATTTGTATGAATATTTATGATAACTTCAGTTTGTGCTATTATTCGTAGAGTTTTCTGGACCAGATCAAGGCTTGCATAAATTGTAGTTAGAAATTTTTGGCAATATATCTTTAGATTTTTAATCGTTCGAAATCAGGCGTTACTATGTATGTAGTAAAAATGTTACAGGAAAATAGTAATGAATTGGATTTTCATGTCATAATGTTAAAGAAATATTATTATATTTCAATTAAAAAAATTATAATAATTTAACCAATTTACAATTATTATCACCGGATAATAATTCATTTTTATAAAATTAATATCAAAAATTAATTTTTTACATATATCCAAAATGTGCATGGAAGTCTCGTAGTGAGAGTTCTAATCAAATTTTAAAAAAAATTATATATGGTTATTGATTGATGTTGAGGCACAACAGCATATATAAAAACAAAGTGCTGTAACGCTAGTCAACCAATTGTTGATTATATTTTTAAATATGTTCATTTTATGTAATTATTTTCGATAATACTTCACTTTGCTTATTTGCGAATTTATTTTTAAGTATATAACAAAATAATATAACAAACACGTAGTTATGTTATCTACTTACATTTTTAAATATATACAAATGTATAAAAATTTACGTAATGGACCAACCGCATTTCACGTTCATTAATTACACACACTGGAAAACGTGAAGATATATAATTTCGTTGCTTGGTAAATAGCAACAAAATTCTTATTTGAGACTGTGTTGATAATGACTAAAATATAATATTGTGAACCTTCAATTACATTGTTGTAAGAAAAGTTTTAAGCGTTAAGGTATAAAACAAAGGTCTGAAAATTTGACCTTTTTTTTTCTCTAAGATTTGATGAACGATTTATGGGTATTTTGGGACGTTAATTACGAGTATATAATCAATTTTTCTCCAACACGTTCAGATTTTTCAAAAAAGGAACTATGAAAAATAGATAAAAAAGACATCTTCGTGTAGTCAAAATTGTATATTTAAAAAAATACTTATATCTATCAGTTAAATGCAATTAAATTACATAGGTATATTAAATTACATCGGTATATCTCCTAACACATTTACCTACCAAAAATCTCAGTGGTATTTTGCCCTTTTCTGCTCAGAGATTTTTTTCTTAAAATCGTTGTTCGGATTGTCTCGCTTCAGCACATTCTTTTTACACGATAATTCATTTTATAATTTCTTGTTGCTATTCTTTACCGTACAACAATGTTTTATGTCGCATGTCACATGAAACACTTAAATTCACTCTCTACATTTTGAGTGTTTTTTATAATGTCTCTGCAGAAATTTCACATAAAAACCATCCGTGAATACACCTGTAAGGATGTGTGAAGAAAATATTCTTCCACTTTAAATTTGTGAAGCATAGAAGCGATACGACTTTTCAAATAAGGAAATTTAGGAAATAAAAGTTCCTAAAATCCATATTTTAGGATCCAGATTAAAAAGAATTTCATAGGTGTACATATTTTAATACGTATTTCTAACACACCATTATACGACGTTACTAAAACATTTGTCAATTGAAATGTTTAAAAGGGAATAAACTTTTGTAAATTTCTTTAGGAAAATATAATTTACGCGAGAGTGACGCATTAAATAGTAATCATAAACCTCTTTTAAAATATCATTATTATGTTTAAATACCAATTAATAAATAGGTATTTAACCGTAATAATGTTATTTTGCCAAAGCGTTGGTTCATACATTTGTATAATAGGTATTAATGCTGAAAAAATTTTCTCAAAATTATTTTCTAAAAAAAATAACTTGTAAACATTTTTGTAAGCAAAAAGTTAAAAATTAGTTTGAATTAGAATATCTCAAAATATTTAGAATAGATGATAGAAAGTACATGATCAGGACTAATTTATTAATTTATTCTCTTTAGGCAAAATGTAAAATTTTATAGAAGTAAAGTTGTTAAAATTTTAGAAATCTAGTAGAACCAGAGCAGATTGGCAAGCTACACAGTTGCATAAATAGTATTATGATTTATTTCCTAGTTTATAAATATTTCTATAAACTTTTAATTATGGCGACAAAAAACCTTGTAATAAATCCTTCCCGACCAAGTTATCGATTTTCGTATTAGTAATTTTAAGTTTTATTTCGTTTAGCATTAATTTAAAAAATAAATTGGAAGATTTCATAATATTTCCTTTTCAAAATTAGTATTCATTTGTCCTTGCCTACTTCAATTCTATTCAAATTTTATCACAACAAATATTATTGAAAAGTTTTGATATAAGTCCAACCATGAAAGTAAAATGATATGCAATACCAACAAGATTTATCACTAAACACGGTGAATTAAAAAAAACTGCAGTCCTTTTTTGGTTCATTCGTTTCTATCAAGAAAATGTTGATCTCAAAAGTGTTGCGAGTATCAAAATACTAAATTTGATTCGCATGATCTGAAAGCAGTTATATTGGAACATAGGAACATTCTTGGAAGAACAGAGGCATCGTTTTATATTTGTGAAATAAATCTGTTGAATGCGAGTTCTATATGTATTTAACAGCTTTTTTTCAGACGATATAATGAAAGCATTCTTAATAAATAGTTTAAAGTGATACGCTTTCATTGCCATCGACTGAGTTTAGTTTTATGCGAGAGCCAAAATAATTTCAACCAGAAAGCTTACCAAACCCGCGTGTGTCTCAACGTTATTAGATATTATTAGGGACTTTTTTTTAATTTCATATATTACATGTAATACGAATTGAAAGAACAAGTTCATGGAATCTCGAAGCCGTTTTTAGAACTTCAAATAAGAAAGTTTTGGAAATATTCCTGAAAAATTACAAAAAAAATATACCCACCCATTTTCTTTGCTCATCTCCGAAACTGTTAAAGTAAAAATATAAGAAAGCAGGATAATTAGAAATTTAACCAAGCAGTAATTTTCAGCAGTAATTTTTTTTAGCAGTAATTTTCAGCGGTAATTCTAAGCTTCATGGTTTTTGAGATATTCACGATATTATTACACTCGTGAAAATATACAGTGCAATATTTTTACATGTTAAACAACTGTAAAATCATTGGTAAAAAGTTAAACAGAAATATTACATATCCTTGAATATTTGTATATGCTTACGCGTGCAAGAAATGCTCGTAATGTAAGTTCAACACGTATTTAACAGATTTTTTTCTTCGTTTAATTAGGAGAAAAGCTCTACATTATAAGTCTTTATGTTAAAGTACCATACTATTCGTTTGTTTACAAAAGCGCTATGATTTTAAAATTTTTGGCAAGGCGTGTCAGGTATTTGTCATTTGAATTATTTTGTAGATAAAAGTATCTCTCCCGATTGTGTAAAACAGGTATGCACTTGTATTAAGATAAGATCTCATGAAAAAATTATAGTTTATTTTGATGAAGTATCTTCTATATTTTTCATACTAGGTAAAATTAATTTTTTTTCTTTGTTAATTGTTATTGACAATTCGTGCTTCTATAGGCGATATTGATATTTAAATTAACATTAACTCCGGATTATTTGAAACCAAGCAAGTTTAAAAAAAGTGTTATTTATTATTGATAAGGATATTTTTATAAAAGGAAATTATATTTAGTGTACGCAGTATCAATAACTCATTATGATTAAATATGAGCAAAAATGTAATTAATATAATTTTGTGACAAACATAATAATCATATATATTGGTAGGATTAAAATAAAACAGTTTTATTTAAAATGTGTCAATAACCAAATGCAAGTAAATCTTTTCATTGTAACTTGCTGTACTAAGCTCAATATTATATCGGGTGACGTAATTAATATTGAAAATATGGTTAAAGAATCTGAAGAGTAATATATTAATTCATATATTTACAGCAGTCTTGTGTAAACCTTCGCTGTTAATTTCCTTTGAATTATTTCATACATCTGAGACTTACGAAAATGTTTTTCCCATAAATATTTTTTTTAAATTTTCCAAAGTAAATGTGGACAATGAATTTTTAGAAAAATTATACCTCTCTTACAAGACGGAGGTTGTTCTGATGAGAAATCATGAAGCTTCGTTATTAAAAGACCTTTAACAATATATTTTTTATGACAGAGCTGCATTTTTAGCGCGAAAGAATTAATTTTGCAACCCTTTCTTAACTTGACTCATTATTTTTTCATGACATTTCCAATTGCCATGATCATTGTTCTAAATTTGCGGATGATAAATAAACCACAGAAATACTTTTCGTCAACGCCATTTCCATATTCTAACTTATCTTTTAAGTTAATTTTTCCCTAACTTTATGTCAATTATGATACCTTTTAAAAAAAAATACGGTTTTTGACTATGTGTTAATCAAAAATCAATCAATAGCAGTTAAATACAAATTATTATATCGGCAAGTATCGCAGGTTTTTATACCCAGTATATACAAACGGAAAACACTCTTGATTTTTTTGTGTTTACACTAGATCAGCTGAAATCATCGATGATTAAATTATACTTCCAATGTCTATAGACAAATCTATGAGAGTATGTTTTGTGGAAACATTTAAGACATGACAGTGGTATTCGGTAACTAGGTTTTTTTATATTGCACATCTTGTGCATTGTGTCTCATATATTTAACTGGTGTATCATCGCAGTACGACATCGTTTCAATTTTTAAATATTTGTATTAAATAATCAATATTTTCTTAAACATATCCTTCATACAATTGTGCAGACTTTTAAAAAACTTAATAATATTTAGCAAATACCCATCAAAAAATTATACAACCTGAGGACAAATTTGCAAATTTCCTGCTCTTGAGCTATTTCAACCTGCTCAGTAATAGTTAAAAGTCTTTTGGTGATGGATTATAGTTACTCAAGCAATCACCGCCTTTGTCGAAGGGTGATATTCATTTAGATTTTGAGATTAGGGTTGCTTTAAATATTTATTTCCGAATTGCCTAAAAATTTATTAATTTCAATGAAAAGGTTTTTCTTAAAAAAAATTTTTCATCTTTGAAAGTAAAGGAACAAAACAGAGTTTAAGATCAAAACTTGTCAAGTACAAGTCGAACACTTGTCATTTTTTTAAAATTTCTTTCATGACAATTATTCACAAAGAGAAAAACTGAAGTAAGATAAAAACCATAAAAATTTACTTGGTGCTCTTTGTGAACGGAAGGGGGAATGAGCATCGATCAATACCACGAACATGAAATATACCGTTGTTTGCAACGAATAATATTTAGTAATCTCAAGGAAATTAAATAAATTGAAAGGTTGTAATTTTAATATAAAAAAATAACGTGTTCCTGTATTCACGTGTTTTTTTCAGTAATCTAAGTTTAAAGTAATATTTGCAAATCTTTGGTTTTTTTAGTAAAATTCCAATAATATTAATATTTCGTACCTAAAAACATTCCAAAATGTTTTGCAAACTACTTATAGGTTGAAATATTACATATAGATCTTATAAAGAGATAAATTTCCCATAATTTTTTTCACAAGTACTATGTCCATCAAGATATGTGATAGCGTTACAAATTAAGAGGAATAATTTTATCCAAATACGTGTTTCTAATATTTCTAAAGACATTAAAAATATTAGGTTAATGTAATTTTAATTCTGCAAAATTATAAATTTCGCAAATATTTCTTTAAATTTTTTTAAGATTTAATACTTTTTAGATATAAGCAAGTTAAGTGCTATGAAAATATACTTTTAAATACTTAATAGTTGTCCATGTCACTTAACGTAGTATAGCAATTATATAATTTGTTAATTTTTTTACATTTTGTCTTTGGAGGAATAGTTTTCCATTTATTCATATTGAAAAAACATATTTTATTAATGAACATTTGATTTAAGGTGTTAATTAAATATTTTGGAAAAGAAAACTACTTTTAAAACTCTTCAATGATTATACCACATGGTCAATTATTTTTAGAATTAAGTTTTAAAATCAAGATTCTAGAGAATTAACTACTATATTAATGAAGGGATTAAATAAAACATTTTGAAAGAATTGTTTTTTGTTACTGTTGTAAGTTGTTTATAATAAAAAAACGTTAAGAAAATAGTAGCTTAAGAAATGGGACTTTGTAAAATAGCAATTACATGTTTTACGTCTGATAAATATTTAATGAGATATGAGCGACATATAATTTTATTTGCAAAAACTATTACTTTATTTGCAAAAACTACTACTACTTTTTTTGACTCGTTATGCCTCGTAAAATATTAATTTTATATACTGATTTTGATGTCCACAATTGTAAACAATTTGGAATTCCATATGGTTCGGTTCTAATGTATGACCAATTACTTTTGAAATACTTTGAAGTAACGGATTTTTCCCAATTTTGAAGCACTGTGGTTCATAAGCTATATATAATATAAAAATCGTTGAAGTTTCAAACTCTACGAAGAAATCTAATCATATTTGTCGTATAATTAAAGATCCAGGAAATATTTGGCGATAAACATTAAATCCGTTGACAATGACTAAAGTTTACATATTAATTTTAAGTTATCTACATGAAGTTACATTTTTTATTGATTTTAATATTATTAGAAATGTGAAATAATTATGCAAAAATAAGGTTTTTTTTTAATATTAGTCTAAATGAAAAATTGTTTCTGTTTTATATTAAACGTGCTTGCAAATCTTATGTATTTTTTTATGGAAAAAAATTAAAAATTTCCGTTATGTTTATCATTATACAACATCATAGAATAGTCCGGTAATACTTCATGATAAGCACGTACTGAACAATTCCTATAAAGAAGTTTTTCAATCTCCCATATTAATTTGCCAACTACCGTCTAGTTGGCAAATTAATATTTAGGTTTGACATTGTTTTTTGGAAAAAGTTTTTCAATGTTATAAGCATATTAATTTTCAAAAAAAATTATACCAATGTGTTACACCTTGTATGTTATATTTTTTTACAAAATACTATGCAATTTGTGTAAATTTTGAGAATTTTTTTTGTTATGATTATAAAATTGCAACTAGATTAATCACAATTAAATGAAACTACAAACTATATACTAACGTGATGTAGCATTATTTCTACTTTTTTTAATTTCTTTACCACGACCTAGGTTTCGTTGTATTACAACATTTTCAACTAACAGCATAAATGCTGTTGGTTGTTCCTAAGAGTTAATCTTCCTAAGAGTTAATCTAAGAGTTAATCTTTGCTAATATCCCACCTGAAGATGTTGTAATACAACGAAACCTAGGTCGTGGTAAAGAAATTAAAGAAAGTAGAAATAATGCTACATCACGTAGTTACATTTAATTGTGAATAATGAATTTCTACAAAATTAACGCCAAATATATTCAAATAGATTAATGTTTAAGGTATGAGTTTAAAGAATATATAGTTGTTTATTATAATTAGGTGCATGAGTCGTACCGACTTGGTGCACAGCAAAATTATAAACATCCTCACCACAACGAAATGTGATGTATAGATATACAAAAAGTTATACAAGAGCGTCGTAAAGTGGGAATATATACATACAATGAGTTTTGCTTATCCATTGCAAACTATCGCTACGTGTAAGTTACTCAATCACGCTTATCGCATTCTGGTCCAACAGAACAATATTAACAGTGAGAACATGGTAGCAGCTTTAGTGAGGGAGGGCAGAAGGCCACTGGTCTGCTGAACTAACGGTTTTATAATACCACCGACACTTCAGAATAATTTTCACTACAAATTTTCAAGCTTTTACTTCTTTTTTTTAATAATTATATTGTGTAGAACTATTTCAACATACACGTGAACAGTATATTCTGAAATTGAATTTTTACTTCGAATTTTAACCAAACCAGCATTAAAATTAGGGCCATATTGATTTTTAATATTGACCTTTTATTTATTGTCCGATGTAAAATTAGGATTTAATGATTAAAAATAGATCAAGAGATCTACCCACGAGAGGGTTCCGTTGCAATCTTATAAAAATTTATAAAAATCAACATCCGTTATAACCGCATCATTGATTGAAATCCTCTTTCAACCTCATATTGTGGTACATATTAGTTTATATTGTTAGTAATAACATTACAGCTATTTTGCCTTACATAAAATAAGTACATATTTTGATTGAATACGTACCTAAATATCGTATTATTATTCATTATTTACAAACTTAATAATTTCCTTATTGAATCCTAAACTTGATTTAAATATTTGGTAACATATAAGAGCTATTTTGCAATTTCACCATTGTAAATGTAACTTAATTTTAACAATATAATGACATTAATTTATTAAATTAATGTCATTATTGAAAAATATGTTTAATGAAAATCGATGGAATTTCCAAACATTTCAAGGCAGTCCGTATTATTGATGATTCCCGCGTGTTTAATAATATTTATACAGAAGAAAAGTTTATAGGTAGAAATTAATATTTATGGTATAATATATTTAAAATGAGAGTATTAAATCCCATTACCATTTCTCATTATTTTTTCAATTAATTTTCAACTATAATAGAATTATATTGAAAAAAATATTCATGTTCATAAAATTAGGCAGAATTCAACTTACACAAAGATGATCGAAGTTAAAATATTTCACAATTAAATGAAACTACGTGATGTACTTTCTTTAATTTCTTTACCAACATCTTCAGGTGGGATATCAGCAAAGATTAAAATATTTCGTTACACATAGGGTTTGCTTGAAGCTTTTTAAATATTTATGACAATATTTTTATCGTTATGAGTGTTTACAGAACAGGCGTACATAGGCAGTTATTTTATTGTGTATATTTACGTAAGAGCAGAATTCAGGCAACAATTTTGCGTCTTGATTGTAATATATAAACCTACAGTTTTCAAAATCATTTTATTCTAATTATGCTAACTTGGAAGCACAGTCTACCACATAGTAAGCACAGAGTATAATGAAATTTCTTTTTATATGCATTGGAAAATAATAAATCTGAATTCGATATTAACTTCAAATATAAATTCTTTATTGAAAACTATACCAATAATATAATCGAAGGATCCAACAAACATTCGGAATATTTGAAATCATTGTTAAAGGTAAAACAAATTTAAATTGATTAGGAAAAATTTTTAATAATGTGATATAAATTAACTTTGCTTTAGAGGCTTAGTAAATAAACGCTATATTTAAAATCCACTTCTGATTATTCTAATATCTATATCCCATACTTGTCGAACAGAATGACTATTACAGAAGTCCTTTGTGCTTGATTTGATTTAAAATTATATCGAACTGCTAATTAATTTCGGTACAAATTGGAAGTATACTCCAAATGTAACTTGAAGCGTATAATGAGTGTCGCTATCTAATTGGCGAGGTGCCGTAAGCAGGATAATTTATCACTGCTTTGAACGTTCTCATTAAAATCGGCACCGTGGCAAAAACAGAGTCTTTACCTTGATTCCTTGCACATAACTACGTTACAAAACAAGAGTGCTCCTCCGGATTCCATTTTATTCATAGTTATGTTTGGTGTTATGTAGGTGTAAATAATAATAGATCATTTCAGGGTGATTAAGATAAATAATAAGAAAAGGCTAACAAGGTAAAATAGTGAAATATTTATAGTTTGAAAACTCCCTGAAATTTACACTGAATAAAAAAGACGATAAAAAACCAAAACTAATACCTTCTATATTTTAATTTTTGATTATTTATTATCCGTCTTTCTCTAATCGTTTATATCCACATTCATTTCAATAAACAGTTACTACATTTCCGTACATTACTGGACATAAGCCTCCCAAAGTGCGTATCATTGGAGGCAAAGCCCATAATCGTCACACTGGCAGACTGGTTAACCAGTGCAATGGATAGCTTCCCACGCAAGTCGAGATGCTGCCACACATTGATGCTGCATTACATAACCTGTAATTTTAGCTTCTTGATTTACATTATCATTACTCCAATCCGCTCGACAACCGGCCACGAATCGAGCCCGGGACCCAACTCAACACGCATTGAATTAAATAACCATGTTGTTTTATTTTTATTTCATTTCTATATACAAATTCAGTTGAGTCCCTAATAATCAAAAATAAAAAAAAAATTAGTTCATTTTTGAAATCTTAAAATACACAAATGTATTAAATTATTTTGGCATTTATAAACAAAAATCTTGTAAATTCCTTGTTACCCTTCGAAATTTTTAAAATTGAATAATATAGAATACTAGCTGGCCCGTGCGAATAATTCACAAATTTCCGAATTTTATTTAAAAAGATTATTAATAGATGGCGCTTAAAGACATTTGAGAATAAAATGTCAATTAATATATAATTAACTCAAAATAGGTATCTATTTGCAATCATTTGATCAGCAGTGCTGGCATCGATTTGAAAAATATGTAACTTAGTTTAATTGCAAATAATTAGGTATCTATTTTGAGTTAATTGTTTTCTACTTTTTAATGCCTATCTTTTTTGAAGTCGATTTTTAAATATATTTTATTTTAGAATGTTTAGTGATTAATTATAAATATTAATCATCACAATTATTTTCCTTCTTAGAATATTGGGTAATTATTAAAAGTCACTGACCAGAACTAGAATATAGATAATTTCGTCTTTGTATAAATTTGGTTATCAACGACACATAGCAATGAAACCATAGTAGCTATCGTCAATGGTGAGCCATTAGCTGTTGAGGAGTTCCGTTCCCCATATCCGAAGTCCAATATCAGATTTTGCAAATCAAAAACTACCATATGAGGAGTTCCACTCTCCATATTCGAAATCCAATATCAGGTTTTGCAAAGTCATAACTAAGATAATAAATAACAAGCAGCATATGTGTTGAATCACGATTGATTTACTGTCATCCGTTCAGGAGTTACATTATTCATCTTTAGAACTTATCATCACATCATGACCTGGTCGAAGGTGCAGTTATTTTTCTAAGTAAAAACTACCAGCAGTAAATATCTTGAATTACGTTTGATTTACCACCATTCATTAAGGAGTTCCATTATTCATCTCCAAAACGCGCCATCGAACTCTAACATGATCGATATTACAGTCATTTTGCAAAGTATCAACTACCAGCAGCAAATACATTGAATCACTTTCAATTTACTACCATCCGTTAAGGGATTCCATTGGTATATAACAAATCTCATATCATAACAACGATTGAATTTATTGCCCTCACTAAATCGTATAACTCTTGCAAATATAATAAAACCTACACCGCTCCCCTACAGTAAACTCACTAATATAAGCAGTGGAAAAACCCACACAAACCCGGCTTCCGTAATTGTGTTTGAAACATATAAATGCTGTTTAATGTTCTTAAGAGTTAATCTTTGCTAATAGCCCACCTGAAGATGTTGTAATACAACGAAACCTAGGTCGTGGTAGAGAACTTAAAGAAAATAGAAATAATACTACATCACGTAGTTTCATTTAATTGTAAATAATGAATTTCTACAAAATGAACGCCAAATATATTCAATCTCTGATTATAAAAATGTACCCAGTACGCGAACGTTGATTTTGGAAGTGACACCTAAATCATACGTATTTATTAAGACAATGGATATAAAATGAATTACAGTCATTAGTGTTGTTGTTTTTGATTTAATTTATGTTAATATGTGCTTCAAATGTGGAAGGGCTAATAATAATCATACAAATGTTGCAATGTTTTGAAATAAGCTGACTGTGCAAGTAGTCATAATAAGAAAGCATGTAAAAGTAAGGAAATTAAATGTCTGACCTATGTCTTTGATAACAAAAGTGTGCAAACTTTAAAGCAATTGCCACTAGTAAATGGTATTATTACAAGTACAAGAATAATAAATATGTCGTTTCAATGTACTATCCTTGCAATCCAGTTATCTCTAAGTATCTATGGTAAACACAATAATTACTAAAGAAACCATTGAAAAATTAAGTTAATATGATATCAGCGGATATTAATAATGATGAGGAATTCAAAGTTGGAAATAATTTTTTGTTGAAATCAAAAATTATCAAATTTTGATAAATTAGACTGACAGTTTTCTGACAACGTACTGATACTAAATCTTATACTTAATATCAATGTCAGAGATTTAAGTACAAATTTTAAACTGTTGGAATGTTTTATTGACAGCATATTAATGAAACTGGACAATATTGTGTGCACTAAATTATGAAAATTTCCTTGTTTTAAATTCTTTAATCCAAAAAACTATAATATTATTTACAAAACATTCTTGTATACAATGCAGATGGTGTTGTCGTTTTCATGAAGAAGTATATTGTACATTCAGTGAATAATAATGTGTTTGGATGTAATAAGTTCTTATCTGTTATCTATCTGTTATCTAGGCTGTTATAAAAAAAGAAATCGGCTGTCGCTAACAAGGTCACGGGTATTTACAGAAGTTATGATGTTGGTAATGAAGATTTTGTCAACTCTGTAAAGTTGTATCTAGACAACAATACAATGTATAAGAATCATATTATTATTGGTAATTTTAAAATTAACTTCTTTAGTTGTTATGGGGTAATTGATTAATTTTTAAGTAATTTTTTAAATGCTGGCTATTCCGTACATCGACTGCATAACAAGGCCTTGAGCAATTGCAGATAGTGGTTCATGTAAAGAAAATATGTATGTCAAATCAATTAAGGAGGATATTCAATCCCATATTTTGGATAATGTTTTCACAGATCATTTTAGATTATTTTAAACAGAAAAATTAAATAAGGACATAACTAGTTCTGAAAAATCTCAGTTATTAATAACAATAAAATTACCAATATTAGCCATCAAATAAATTGAATAAATCTATTGACTGTTCATGATCCAGAATAGGCTGTGAATTTATTAATGAAGAAAATACAATAAGTATGAACAAATCATATGAAAAATTTAAAAAATGTCGTAATCATTCAATGGATATCGAACGTTATTTGGTATTTGGTTGAAACATTTATCAAATTATAACATTGCTAAGGAAGAGACTTTTTATCAAAGTACGTACCAATCTAATTCTGCCAATTTTATGCTTTTGCCTCAATTTTACCAAAGGCAAAAACTACCCTACATAAGCACATACATTAATGCAAATGATGTTAAATTGTGAACAAAATAAATATAATGGAGATCACTACACCCGCACTTTGCATTAAGTTATTTCTCTATATACCTTTTTAAGTGTTTTCTATCAGAATTTGTCAAATTAATTAGATCGGAACCAATGTGGTTTAACAACAATGAATATTTCAGTATTTATTAATTATTGAATGAAAGAACATATATATATCAAAAACGATACATTTAACAATAATAATTTAAAAAAATAGTTTTACATTTCATAACAAAAAATTAATTTGAAAAATATTTTTTTCAGAATGCGCAAACTACTTTCTATATTTATCGAGATCATTTTAGTAACATTAAACATTTATTGTGTAACTATAACCACGAGTAACCATAAAAAAGAAAATAATTCAAAAAATTTAAAATGTAAATAATGTAAAATGTAAATGTAAAATAATGTAAAAAATTAAAAAATTAGAAAGTAATTCAAGAAAAGAGAGAATTTAAATTTGATGTTTGACGATCCAGCGCTCATATTAAAAGCACTTTTTCAGTCGATTTTTAATTAAAATCGTGAGCAATATTTTTTTTTAATTACGTTGCTTTTTATTAATATTGTTTCATTATGGAAAGAAAAAAAAAGTAAAATTGTCGTCAAGGCAGGCCCAATATTTTATACAAAATCCAACTTCCGGTTAACCGGGTAACCGTTTCGGGTTAAAATTAAATGCAATACATTTATTAAGAACATGTAATTTTAAAACTGGCATCGGTATACATTCAAAATTATATTATATTTTCAATAAATTTAAATTCAAAGTCCTTACCTGCATGACAATATACTTTATAACATTTTCAACTGTCACGACTAAAACACACAATAATAAACAAATAAAATGTGTACACGCAGGGAACGGGCATCACAATAACTAATTCAATTATTTAAATTCACTCGCAAAATGTAATAAGTGCAAAATAGAAAACTAGATACATATTTTTACAAAAAGGTATGTCATTAAATTTTCTTTATTTGTTATGGCATTTGACAGTTGGCAGATCTTTACAAAGAGATTTTGTATGTGTGTAAGTATGAATGTTTTTCACTCTGAATGCAGCCAAATTATGCTTTCAAGTTACAATTAATTTTTTTCTTGGAATTCGACACTCCAAATGAGGTAAGGAATTTTAGTTTCTTCTAGAAAACTATTGCCATGTTCCGTGTAATTTGACAAGCATGAAGGTTGAACGTATGATTTATTACACATACTAGTTGTGTTCGGTTTATGCATTCCGGCTGCAGATAAGATATTAAATTGCGGACTTTGCTTGAACGCCATAAATTAAATATGTTTAAATTTCTGCCATGTTTATGAATATGATTTACACTGGTCAGCTGTTCAGAGCGAGCTACGTCTAATACTGCGCGCCGCTGATATTTAAATAATTTACTTTTTCAGTATCTTTATTTGATCATTCATGCCGGTAATTTCACGGATTTAAATTAAAAATACAGTCATGATTTCTTCTTTGAGATGAGTCTCAGTACAGTGTAGTCCCTTAGCGACTTACCGTATTAAGAAAAAATGTAATGGCTTAATAACTTGCATTAGAAAAAGAATTGCATTTTCATTAACGACGACAATTAGTAAGAGAGGAAAATGAACGTATTAATCATGAAAAAGACGATCGAAGGACTTACTCGGCAGAAACAAATTCCTTAATACTTTTGAAAAAATGACTTAAGGTTTGTTCATACTTCGTATCCATATTTAAATAGCGGCAAGTTTTAACTTTTTGCATTTTAAAAGAAAAGTATGACAAACTGACACACGGAAAACTGACACACATTTTTTTTATTTCAACAAATAAAAATTATTTTAGCTGCGTTTCATTTTATTATTTTATTTTACATATGTTAATGTCTTAGCAAATTGTTAGTGTATGACAAAATATGTTATGTTATAAACAATAAAAAAACACTTGTTATACATATATATTTCTAATATAAAACATAATCTTATGGCGATCTGAAAACATTGTATGTCAATTTAATATTCAGGTTTTGTAGATGAATATGTAGGTGAACATATCACTGGTTAAAAAACTAATTTTAACCAAATATTTAATTTCAAATTTGCTAAGGATCTCCCTCTACCTTATAAAAATACAGTTTATGAGCCCTTTACTAAAGGCATATTTGCCTATGTATATAATATAGCATCAAAATCAGAGAGCCGAAGTAAAGTTACAAACTGTCCTCTAGTCGAAAATCAACAATCTAATAAGTATTCACATGCTAAAAGCAAAGTAAATTTTAGACAGAAAATTCTCACAGCTAACATATCGGCAAGTGCATTTAAAAGTACATCAGTTTTTGCAATTCGATTATATTTATAACTTTTTTAAAGAAAATAGCAACGTTTAGCTTGTACAACTGAAACTATAGAGGAATATTTGACAGGAACGAAGAGTGAAGACGGATAAACAAAAGAAGTTCCCTTTTACGTTGTATTCTGAGGAAATTTCGTAAAAAATATCATTTTGCCGGTGCACTGATTTTATACCAGCTGATTGGTGATAAATTGAAAATGGTCAGAAGAGAAGGAGGACCACCAACTGACTTACTAATATTTACTGCATTGAGATGCTGGTATCACAGCCAAATAATTGTTCCAATAAAATATGTATAATATTTCAAGTGACAAACTATGCAGATTATTTATTTGTAGATTGAACTAAACTCATCTGAAGCATTGGGAAAGTACTATTTCATTAATACTGTTAACTTTCTGTCATGAAATTCAAGACGGCGTAGCAGATATTTACAAACCAAAACCACATTCGATAAGAATAGAAAGGACGATAGTGAAAGAAAAGTTTGTATTATATAAATAGAAAGAGTAACAACAAAATTCCCCAACAAAAATCCAGGTAATTGATTTTTAGTTGTAACCGCTACAACTTTTCCGTTCTTGATTTCATGCATGTAAATTTAAACTAACAAATTTGTTTTACTTGTGATCATTCTATTAAGATAAGAAATATTACAGCTCACTGGCTAGGCAGTACATATGACTCTAGAATATTGTACGAAAGTGTTTTACAGAGTAGATTCAAAGAAGCTGATTTCTGTGAACAATGGTTTGGAGATTCGGAATACGCCTGCACTGCATATTTATTTAAATCAGTTTTAAACCAATATTGACCTAAATAAGGTTATATAATTATTCATACAAAAAATATGAAAAAATCGCTTTCAATATTTGCTCAATGGTTTCAAGACCCTCTGAAATACTAAAGTGCACATAGTTACTTTATTAGTCCTACAAAATCTTGCCACCAAAATAAATTATTGGCTTTTTGTACAAGTTGAAGTTTTTAATAAAGTTCTTCAGTCAACTTTAAAGAATGTATGACACAGAGCTGCAGCAAGAGCAAAATATACAGAAGAAAAATTTGAAATGAAATAAAATAGAGAAGTATTCTTTCATATAATATTCTGATCTATTGGTAAGAATAACGTAAAAGTCTTATGTTTGTAATAGAAAAAATACGTTTTGATAAAAATTGAGGTATATTTCCATTTTTTTTATTGTAATTTTAAATTGATAATAATTTGTTGATGCTGCTCGATTAAAACTTCGTTTCAATGATGCATATTATTATGTGAGGCCTCCTTGAAATTGAAGTTCTTTATCTTCTATTTATTTGATAACTGGAATAAAACAATACCGAATACTTTATTTGTAGAGGCCTTAAACAATATTTTAATACATGTATGAAGATGGCTAATTATTTGCTTGGCCAGGTTTTTCTTACAGGCGTATGTTTCAATTAATTTTCACAAAATGTGTCAGAAAGATGTAGTGTTGCTGAAATCTTTCATGCAGAAATTACAATCTTAACTGTTGAATAAATACCCTTATCATTGGAATGGTGGCAATCTTTATTTCCACTACTATATGTTCGACATTGTAAAAATCATAATTAGAATCCCGCAAAATTTGGAAAAATGAATCTTACAAAATAATACAATATTAAAATAACACAATATTGTATATTTAGGGAAATAATTTTACCTTCGCACTGTTATGGTTATATCCATTTGAGTGAACTAGTAATTCCCCCATAATCATGTCAGTTACTTCTATACTATCTAATGATGGAGATGGTGGTCTATAGCCTTCGCCAGTTTTGTATATTTCATGTCGATAAATTGATAGCTCCGTTTTACAAGCTAATTTTCAACATATCCATTTGTTCATTAATGGTTTTCTATCTCTCTTTCTATTTGCCGCATTGAATTTATATAGAATATAATTGAAGCTTATCAAACATGATTTAAAAGAAGCGATTTCGAGGGAGAACATTTTTCTAAATATGTCAGAAATTATAATATACATTTATAAATATTATCATTGTTGCAAAAGTTATCTTTTAAGCATATTGATATAAAGAAGCGACAATTTAATGAATATTTTTTCATGAAGTGAATTATATGTCATGCTTTTCAGATATTTCTAAGAAAGCATTTATTTTCAATTTATTGGTGTTCGCAAAAAGATACAGCTAGAGTATATCTCATAATAGTATCTGTAATAAGAGTAATATTATTTCTAATATTTTTATTATATTTGTTCAAATACACGCTTGTAAATTAAATCGAAACAATGAACAATAGTTTCATGGTACACCCTTTCCTTCATTTCCCAATTCGTACAACCCCACCTTTTGTTTTAAGATATTATGAGTTCAGTTTAGCATGAATAATATTTTGACTATTATTTTAGTATGATATAAACGAACATACATTAAAAACGACATATTTAAAAAATATATAGTAACTCGCAATTATTCATTACAAAAAAAAAACGATTTGAAAACTTTCTAACCTGGATGTTTTGTTTGCGCGGGATTATGTTTTAACCTATTTTTCATATAATTTACTTCTTTTTCATCGCTAATTACTTATTATAAAATTGTAAGCACAATTTATAATAAATTCTAAATTATTTATATTAAAAATTGGAATAAATTCTGTGATCAAAAATTGACTTTGCATTAACAGCATTCAGGAAATAACATAGTCTATTTTATGTGGTTGGCACTCATAGTTCGAACAATACAAAAGGCTAAACTATGTATAACTATGTTTTGTGTGTGTGCGTAAAATCTTTTTACATATTCAATTTTGGGAATTTTGGATTTTTTATATATTAATTCCTATTGCATTTATTTCTTTTCAAGCAACTTTTTCTGCTTATTCATCTTTAGAATTTTTGGCTGCATGCACATAAATATATATACATATATATATATATATATATATATATACATATATATATATACATATATATATATATATATATATATATATATATATATACACATATAAATTCCTGCTTGTATTTAAAATTTCTATTTAATTAGTATTCGTAGCCTATTTAATTTTTGAAATTTTGGATTCGTTTGTGATCAATTTCCGTTTAGTGTTATTAGGAATGGCAACTAATACGAAATATGTATAAAAATACTAATAAAAATACGTTTGCATATTGCATTTTGAATGGAAAATATTTTTAAATAAATTATTGTAATCTATTAATCACAATCGCAAATTATTTTAGATAAATACTTCATTCTTAATTTATATTTTAATTGAAAAACATAATAAATAGTGGTCATATTATAAAAAGAACTAACAATAATGATATTGACTTGAAATATTATAATAAATTGAAAATGCGAGAGTTATTAATTTTATAAAATTCTATAAATTGGGGACTTAAGGATAGTGAAGCATATTTTAGGTTGGTGCGATGGATTATTATGTGATTTGAACTTAGTAAGATTGTTTAATTTATTAACTGTTTTAATCCGCTTTAAATGTAGAATTATAAATTCATTATGAAATGAGTAACAAAAAGTTAGAAACGAGCAAATTTGAAGACATTTCGCGTGAGTTTTTTTTTTTAAATTGTTGTAAACTACTTTTTTCAGATACGTCGTTTTTAATGTATTCATTATGTCATATCAAAATACTTGTAAAATGTTCATTGGTATTATCAACTGGACTTGTTCTAAAATACGTTTTAAATTTATAAAACAAAACTTTGAAATTAAGAGAAAATTTTCCAATGAATGAACAAAAGTAATATTTAAACGATACTATAAAGACGCGAGCTGATATAACAAACGTCGTTTGCATTCATAATCAAACACATAACCTTATTTCTTCACGTGTTTGTTTAAGGAATGCTACTTTACCAGGTTGTGTATTTCATATAACTTCGGGATAGGTACTATTTGTTTTACTAAGTTTATTAGTGGTAAATATTAACTCGGTTACACTGAACTCATGAACGGTGAAGTGTTCTCGGAATAAAATAGTATAACTTAAGTTTAAGCATTTTTATTTTTAACACATTTAGGGTTAAGTATTTCTTTTAACATATTTATACATACGATATTAATAATATTTGTTAATATATAAATGCATATTGCCATTCATAGGCGTAAAATGATTGAAAATGTTTTAGAAATATTTGATGATAATAAAAAAAACAAATGGGTATTTATCTAAGCACACGGTAGTTCGTAAATAAGTTATCTAGAGCCATGAATGCACAATGTGATTTCAAAACGAAAAAATTCGAGCTAATTTTGACACTTTTCTTACTCATGACTTTTAATTTTAATACCCTATTGACTCACCATTTTGATTCATGACTTCTGATATCAGGTATTTTACATAACTAAATAAATGAAAAACATTTATAATTTCATGAATGTGGTTTTTAAATTTCTTGATACATATACTTACAGACATGTATTACGCTTATGTTAGATTATGCTTACTTTTATTTTACGGGTTACGTAACTGCAGGTGTGTAAAAATTCAACCATTTATTCAAATAAATATTTATATTTTCATTGATTTAATGTTAGTTACTGTAAGTCTTGTTAAATAGATAACATCGCTTGTATGTTAAGTTATGGCAATATTTTCTTAAAACCTATGTAAAATGTGAGCACGGGATCAAGTGTCACTTTTTGAATTTACGATTTTCAATATTGACTGTATACACAATAAAAAATTTCGGGGACTTTCGTTTATTTTAATGCCAGAATAATTTTTTTGATTTTTGTTTTGAATTTTGATTTTTTTTTGTTTCAAAGTCACCACATTTTGGTATTAATTAGGTTAAATTTCGTGGTTTATCAATTCTCATCATAAAGCACGATCTTATCCACCCCCCCCCCTCCCATTAAAATGTGTAAAAATAAGACGAGTTGGAATAAAAATAATCCTAATCCAAGTAGTTCATATGTATGGAATTCAAATAAATATGGGATATATAAGACAGATAAACTGTATTACATTTTTAATAACTTATAATATTATTTAAGTTTGTACTCTACAAATTTTAGAAATCAATTTTAACCTATTGTTGAAACCAAATTGGTTACATATGGCATATAATCTGTATTACAAATCGGCCTAAATTTCACTTTTTTCTTTGTGGATTAGTTCACAAGTTCCACGAATAACTGTCGTATTTTTGTACTCGCAACGACGTCTGAAAAGGATAAAAGAGGAATGCGGAGATTGAGTGAATGATTTCTTAAAAATGCGTAGGTTTCGTTTAAAGGGGAAATTGTTGTTTTCTTTTTTGTAGGAATTTCATTTTGACAAGGCTAAAATAATCTCACATTTATTAGTTATGAGCAAATACCATTTGGGCCTTGGTTATGTTTTCATTTTGATAAGAATTCACTAGACTTCATTTCGACAGAAATTATATTACCTCATTTTAAGAGAAAACAGAACAATTCTACAGAAAGGAAATGAAGACTACAATATTACTTTAACAATTTACTCAAATATACTGTCTACACTTGAATTCTTTTCAAATTCAATTTCCAATCTACTTGCTATGTATTTACGATGACAAAATTTTCAATTATATTCAATTATCATGAAAATTGCTTGCTTAATTTATCGTCAGGATATGTCATCTGCAAATTCATGTACCTATAAAGTATTCCGTCCAAAGGATGAAATTAAAAAATGTATTTCAACTAAAATAATTACCAATATTTAATAAACTGGTAATGTGTTACGGGATAAGTTTATTACAGTTCTAAAAAAATACTTAATTTAAATTTATTTTTTGAATTATTTTTACATTTATTTCTGTTTAAAGATACTCTCGGGTTGTTACGTATTTTTTTTTCTTTTGTGGTGTTTTTCCAATTTTAGGCAAATGAAAAGGAGTTTATACCTTTTAAATCTTGACTTATTTAAAATCGATAAAATAATTATTAGATTAACTTTTTCTAATTTTTTAAACTTTGTTTTTAAATATAATGACCTAATATAAATAAATTGATCGATTTTCTTCGAAAATTGTAAGAAGTCCCTAAAATTTCATTTAAATGATTAAATAACTTGAATTATATTGTCTTAACTTGACAATATGTCGAGTATAATTAGTGATGACGAGAAGTCGCTGGTTTCTGGAACCGTCTAAGTTACGAAATACGCAAAAAAGCCTATTTTTAAATTAAACGTACTTTAAGTCAAACAAATTTATTCCACGTTTCCCATTTTTTAAAACTATTAAATTTTTCAAACTCAATTTAGTCACCAACTTAGGGCCACACTGTTCCTCTGTAATACAACTTTTTGAAGTAATATTTGTGTAACGCGTTGTAATTTAAATCCCGTTAAAACAGATTTAAGTAACATGTTTCATGATCAATTTAGTCTTTAAGTAATTATGTACTGAGTGGTTGTATCACAAGGTTCCCTTTGAATACTTGCTATTTTCCACTATTGCTACTTTTCATATTAGTTGTTTGATAGTTTAATTACGGGTGTCTAAAATTTTTCCTTAATTTGCTGATCAGTGCATATAGATATTTATGTATATGCATAAAATATCTATACGTAAAATAAATTGCGTCCTTCAATATATTTTTAAGCTACATATAAAGCGAATTTAAAATATTTCTTGTTGGATTTTCTCTTATTTTAAATAATTGATTTTTATTTGCAAAAAATTTGCTTGTTTAATAATAATGTGGTAATATATATTAAAATTTTTATAAGTCATCATGGATTATAAAAATTTTAATCCATATTAAATATGCCTCATTGCTTAAGTGCGTTTATAATTGTAAATAAATAACCGGAAATATGTTCAAAAAAATCTTAAATATTATTTTGTATGAGATAAAAAATTAGTAATATTTAAATTTATCTTTTGTGCATAAACAGAACGAAGGAATATTTTATGAAAGAAAATAATTGCGGTATGTTAAATATTTGTAAAGATCCGTGTTTTAAAAAGAAAAACGGAACCTTTGATGATCACTCACGTATCTGTGTAACTGGATGCTAGTCACAGCAGATTTTCGCAGAAAAATATTGGACAAAGAAACTAAAAATACGCGTAGCAATATAACATATTAACCTGCATATTTTGCAGTAATTAATGTTTTAAAATTACTATCTCATAATTTTAGAAGGTATAAAATACTATTGATTTTTTTCGTTTAGTATAACGCGTGGAAAATCGTGGGAAGGGCTAGTTATAAGGAAGTCAAACAAATTTTCTTAGTGTTTTTAAGTAATACACCCTTAGAAATATTCACTAAGATGTGAGAAAAAGTAAATCCCTTCTTTTTTCTGAAACTACTTAAAACATAGCTTTGTTAAAATATGGAAATTAAAAGTAAACTTTAGTGATTCTACTAGTTTTAGATAGACAAAATTAACATTAATAAATAGTTCAACAGAAACAAATTATAGATTAGAGTAATATTTTCTTATACGTTTCCTGTCAATAACAGAAAACTAAATCATAAAAATATTCAGATCAGATAATGGCTCAGATTTCTGCAGCAGTAAATTAGAGAAATATCTTAAGAATGTGGGCATCGCTCATCAAAAGACCAATGCTTATATTCCAGAACAGAATGATTTGAGTGAATGCATTAATCGGACCATTGTTAAGCGATCTCGCTGTTTATTATTTTATGCAGGCTTAGATAAAGCGTTCTAGGCAGAGACAACAAACATTGCTCCTTATTTAAGGAATAGGTTTATCGTATCAGTATTACGATTTCATTAATAAGACTCCATGTGGGTTTTGGACAAATACAAAACGGGGTCTGAGCGATGTTTGCATATTTGGCAGTCAAATGCACATGCCCAAAAAGAAGTGGGATAAGCGGGACACTAAATCATAGAAGCAAATTCTAATTAGTTTTACTGAGAACGTTAAAGGCTATTGATTCCTTGATCCCATTGAAAGATATGTAACGACTAGTTCAGATGTTATTACGAAAATACACAAAGACAATATATGTAGTACAATTATAATAGTTTCAGCTGAGGATGTCCAAGCAAAGAATATAGGTAGCTCTATTGAAATAAAATAAGAACTTATTTCAAATCTTGTTTAGCCAAACATTTCAGAATCAAAGTACCTCCTTGACTTGGGTTTTATATTATAGCAGTTCAAAGAGCTTGAGAAAGAAGAGGAAACCGTATCACAAGAAGGAGTAATAAAAAAATTATTGAGAAAGCCCCCAAAGCCTTATGGTCATACAAACTTCTCTACAAGTACAACGATGAGTCTAGAAGTCATTAGTTATCTTATTAATATCTGAGAAGCTCTGGGGAGTCCAAAGAGAGAAGAATGGATTGAGACAAAGAAACTTTCGAATAAAAGAACGCGTTGACTCCAGTCGATGAGTTACCTTCAGATAATACATTACTAGTGCAGTTCAAATGAGTCAAAAAGAAAAGTTCGGGATAACACTGCAGTGCAATAAAAGGTGTGTTTGGCTAATTGTTTTACTCAGAGATCTGGCCTCAATTACGATGAGACCTTTTCCCCAGTTGTTAGATATTTTAATCTATAATTATTTTTTACTTTACTTTTACAACTAAATTTTAATACCACCCATTTAGATATGATGATAATTTTTCGCAATGACTATCTTAAAGAAGACATATATGTGGCGCAGCCATATATAAATTGTGATATTAACGAGAAAAAAGCCACCTATGAGTTAAAACAGTCGTCTAGATTCTGGTAGTGGAGTGGAGCACTGTTTATGTGAATTAGGATCCAAAATTGTCGCATAGAGTCATATGTTTTCACAAAAGTGAATGATATTTTAAAAAATGTTATTGCTTTTTGTATTGACAGTTTTTTTCATTTATTCAAGTAGTAATAATAGAGAAGAGTGTGAACAATTATTTTTCGTATTAAGTTCTTACTTTAAGATAAAGAATTTAGGACAGTTTCAATATCGTATAAATATTTACAGGAATTATGTCAAAAGAATACTTATATATCTTAAGAAAACTAAGAATGATTGTCTAAAGTATAAAAGCGATAACTTTGAAATGATTGGTTATGTTGATGTCGATTGGGCAAGTAACACTGTAGGTTGCAAAATCTTATGCAGGTTATCACTTTGCAATTGCGTTATTCAGCTTTTACGGTAAATTCTGTGATTGTTTTTAGAAATAGAGAAATTCTAAAGAGAAAAGTAAAATAAATATTATTTATTATGTATTAACATACGAGCGGTTGACTATATGATATCCTTTATTCATGAATAGATACTCTGAATTAAAATAGACGTAAAGAACTTTCTCATTTCTGCATATTTTGCATATGTCTTTACTTATTTTTTATTGTCCTAGACAATAAAAAAGCTAACAATATTCAGAGTTGACGTTTGTAATGAAACACCACTTTTTATACTCTTAAATAAGTTAAGAGTCATTAATATATTTATTTCACTTTCACGACGTGGCAATAAAATGATATTGAAATCCAATTTTCTACAAACTTTATTTCTTAAATAGGCTTATTGTATCATATTTAAGATGGAAAAAATCATTTGAATAATACATTTTAATTTGAAATACTTAAGGGGTAACTCTTTTCTAAACAAGTTCGTTAGTAGGTTCGGATTTCCTAGGTTAATGGAAATTGTTTGTAAAACCTTACATGATTCTCACACGAAGTGCGGTAGAAAAGTTAATATCGGGAAGAGAGGTTAAAGTTTTCCTTTAATTTTCTTAACTTGTCCGAGTAGAAAATGAGATAAAAGTATAAAACTTGGATAATTATTATTCCTCCATCTTGTTGGTTAATTTATCAATGATAGTCTCAATGGTTCAATATTTATTATATTCATCAGTGTAGTACATAAATTTACTGCCCAATAATGTACCACAGAACAATTATACTAATTTTATATGTTTAAATACATACAAGTGTAACAAAGAATGCACCTATTATTGACACAAGTTATGCTGTATACGAAATGGATTAAATATGAAACTTGTTTCTGTAAAAATAATTTGTTTTCCTATGAAGCGCAATTTTGTCAGTTTCTAAACATTTTCTATTCAGCTTAATACACATAATCAGTTATTTGAATAACAGGCACGTTTATTACATCATGTATAATTACATATATACACATACAAATGAAACCCAGCACTTTTTTACATATGGCATTGCCATTGTACAATTTTTTAAACATAATCGACTGCTTTTACTTAAGTCGTTATAGTAGTTAGTGTAACTATATCATTTTAAATGTTGTATAGTAATCAGTTTTGCCTTTCTTGTTGCCATCCATAAGAATAGAGAAACAAAACTCTCCCCTTTGAAAGACATTCAGCCATGTTTTCATGTCATCGATTAAAACCATAAATTAAAGAAGTTTTCCATAATCCATAAATCCAGAAGGATAGCGGCTAACTACTTTGAGTTATAGTATTGATATTATTAAATACATGTTAAACTATTGAAAGTACTCGAATGAGATAAATGACACTTTCTAGATAAATGACACTTAGCCATGTCATGACTTTCGTAACCTTTGAAGGAAGTTTACATGTTGCAACATTGCTCAGTTATAGAGAGTAGAGCCGAACTAATTGCCCTTAAAAATTGTTATAAATTATTATATTAGATAGTTTGTTTATGATAAACATTCCTTTGATGTGGTGCATTAAAAGCAGTTAATATTTAATATTTAATATCAGTGTAACGATAAATATCATCAACGTAACAACACAATTATTGAGAGTCAAAAATTTAGTGTCTATTGATGTTATCATACGAATTATTACAAAACAGAGCAGGCAGCTTATATATATTTATATATATATATATATATATATATATATATATATATATATATATATTTATATATATATATATATATATATATATATATATATATATATATATATATTCTTATATACATAAATATATATTGGAAACAAAAGGGCGTCCCCTAATCACTAATTTCCATATATTAATGCATTTTCTAAGCTTTCTCTTTATTACATTTTTATTTTCGTCGTAGTCAGTTTATTACATTTTTATTTTCGTCGTAGTCAGTTTATTACATTTTTATTTTCGTCGTAGTCAGTTTATTTTCTCCACACTTTTTTCAAAATAAGATAATTTTACTTGACTCCAGCATATAAATATACTTTGTTAAAGACCAGTAAATGTTTTTATTATCATATTATGATTACAAATAAACCGTTTAAAATGCAGTAAAAGATCAGGAAGTATAAAAGAGGGTCATCACTAAATTAAATTATGATACACGATAGTTTGACCAAAGTGGCCAAAAGTTCCGGATACAGTCATTTATATGACACCAGAGCTTTCATATAATCCTTATATGCTCCTTCATCATCACTCCACTTAAGCAACATAAAAAAAATAAATCAGTCTCACCTAACAAGTGTTAAATTTACATCAATTTTAAATAACATAAACTTTTAATTGAAATATATATTGTATTACTCAGAAACGGTAATGGTTTGTGATTTTTTCAATTTCATTCAATTTGTATTTTTCTTACCTACTATTACAAATTCTGGTTAGCTGTAAGAGGCTGCTCTCAGTAAGAAGTTCAAGATATAAATCAATTAGATACATCAAAGTACATAAATAAATAAATTATATTCATATTTCGTTGGAGTATAAACTCACAAGCTTTTGTCTTAATCGTTTAGGTATATATATATATATATATATATATATATATATATATACATAAATATATATATATATATATATATATATATATATATATATATATATATATATATATCATCATCATGTATATTAATACGCTAAGGTTAAGATGTTACTCTCCCTTTTTAGAAAAAACCTCACAACTAATCCACATAAATTATATATCATTTTATCGATAATTGCTTGCTCTACCGGCATCCACAACTAAAAATTTATTATTGCTATTGTTTTTGCAAATTAATTAATTATTAAAATTATATACACAAAACAGCAATGCTGCCATCTAACGGCTCAACGTCAATATGATTGACGGTCGGTAAAATTTTTGTTTAATTTCAAATCCACTCACGTATAAATAAAGTGGCTCTTTAGCTTAATGCTTTTGATACTTGAACCTCTATATGTCAATTTTAGTAAAATATTTGTTTGATCTGTCATCTGAGCTTCATAATGGAATAAATAATGCGAAGACTTCGCACGGGTCACGCTAGTATATGTATATATATATATATATATATATATATATATATATATATATATATATATATATATCAGTATGTGTGTATCAGTAAACTCTAGGATGATGTGTCTCTTTGAATAGCCACGAAGAGCTGTTTATAGTCAAATTAACACTGTCGCTGTGAGGAAGATTTATATAACAGGCTCAAATAGAGAAAACAGGCGCCAAAGAATCCGTGACGATATCACTGATCCCACTCCTAATAAGATTAATCAGTACACATAAAGTATGCGACTGCGATAACAGAGTTCCAGCCACCAAACAATTTAAATACCCATACTCTTCCACGTCGGATAAAGTAAACGGAAATATAAGGCTACAATAAGAAAGCTGCAGCTTTCTTAAAAGCGAAACTGATAAGGTTTTCACTATAAAAATCGGTCGTCAAGAGGAAAAGGTGTATAACGAAATCATTAAGTTTAGTTATTCATCACTGTGACGATAATACTTCTTTTAATAATTGTAAAAGTTTTTCTGTTAAAAAGTCTTTAGTCCCATAGAATTTCTTCACTCCCACGAGATCTTAGATTCTCCAACTAAGTGCTATACTATCGCTTAGATGGGCTTTTTAATCAGGTATACATAACCACGAATCTGAACGAGGAGTAAATACAATCTTTCGTATATGTGTATGACTATTTGCTTTACCTTCAACTCGATATTTTAAAAACTTCTACAAATGATACAATAAAAATGTATTTAATTTTAATTGACGGCTATCACATATAGTGTATTTTTTAAAAAAAAAGAATTTTTCTTAAAAATGTAATACATATATTTTAATTACTTAGCACTATTTATACCCATTTTTAATGTACTCTGACAACTATGTTCAAATTTACTCAAGAATCTGGGAAATTACATAGAAATTCTCTCTATTTTTAAATTTTTTCCCTTACGTTTTATTTTATTTTTTAATATTTTAAGCTGCTTATGTACTTTTACCTTTTATATTTAGTTATAAATAATACATTATATATTTTGAAATATGAACAGAAGATGTCTTAGTACATCAGGCGTGTTTGGTTAATCCGTTATATGAATAAAATTAATTAGTTTAATTTCTAAACCATGACATATACTGTCGTCACCGTGATGTATTGGATTGATCGCGAGGCATACGGCCTTTGACGATGCAGCACACCGCGGAGGCCGAAATCGATTCCCAGCCGTTCGTCGATTGCTCTCGTAGTAATAGATCCGCCATATATATCAATTAGATACGTTAAAGTAGATAAATGAATAAATAAATAAATAATAACCTGACGGTTATGCAAAGTTTGTTATAGATGTTTTAAATAAGGATATCAATGGAAGTAATTAAGAACACTGAAGATTGAGTATAGACTTGTGTCGATATTTTTGACTTGTGTTTTTTCTTTTTCATTTTAACCAATTTGTTGTTAATCAGTCCAATAAATAAAGTAATAATTTTTAAATCTAAGGAAAAATGTATCAAATATCAAGTCCTATTTGATATGTTTAAATAAATGTAACAATTAACTCATTTCGAAAGACTAATTGTTATATTTTACGTATGTCAACATATTTTATGCCTTTTAGTTCAAAAACAATTTTTCTTTTCATAATTTCTTTTTGGGTAATGTTAGCATGTACGCTGAACGACATCTAGAATTATTTTTACAGTTTTCCTCCAGCCTTTACGTACGGTTCTAAAATCCGGTTTTCTTTAATTTCCAGTTCTCTAATTTCAGAAATAAGAGACGAAATACTTTACAAAAATCATGTATTTATGCGTATTTTACCTCATGAACCTATTTATCAACCAATCTGAATTATAATTTTCTTATTTAGAAGTATCTATCCTCCAGTGTAGTGCTATAAAAATGTGGTCAAAATTTGACTAGAGAAATTGTAGTTACAATATGGAAGTTCTCATGGAGGTATGGGTTTCATGATCGAATTTGAGTATTATTAGTAAAATTTTAATGTATTATAAAGGTGACATAAATCTGCCCTTTAGCGAAATCAGTGTCCAATGTTGGAGTTGTGTCATATTATCATCGTATCCTCTTGAGTAAAACGTAAGTTTCGCCCTCTGGTATAGTTGTTCTATAGATTGATCCTAACTAATATCACCAATAAAATGTAACTGGTACGAAGTTAATTATGAATCAAAATTTCATCCTTGAAAAAGAACGGATTGATTTCTGATTCACTAGAAATCGCCGAAAAAAGCGACGCTGAAGTAAGTTACTTGTTATGTTGGTCTTCTTGGTTTCAGCATAATTCTTTTGGTTTATCAGAATAATTTTAAATCTTGGTTAGTTCCATTTTGTACATGAAATAGTTATATTTATTTCCTCGTGCAATACTTTTAAGATTTTAATAAACTACCAAGACCGGTCTAATCTTGGTAGTCCATTAAAGCATTCTTTTAAATTTAATAGGAAATCGTAGTTCTTGAATCTAGGCACAAAATTTTATTTTTCTGCACTTCGAGTCTCCGGACTTTTCTTCAAAAGGCAAGGAAAATGGTTTTTCCTCATAACCGAAACTTTTATTTTAATGGCTAAAAATGTTAAATTACTAAAGCCAAATAATTAAAAAATGAGAACGTTTCTCGAAGTTAACTTGACATTTATTCTAAAGTTATAATGATATTACTGAATGTCATGGTTTTTGAGATATTTAAGACACCTATGACAGATATTCTAAGCAATATTTTTACAGGGTGAAAAATGACATTAATATTTTTTGTAAATAGTTTATTTGAAATGCTATATATCTGTTTATATTTATATGTGCCTAAATGTATACAGAGCATCAGACGTGCGAGATCTACTCGCATTTAAGAAATTTATTTTGGAATCCTGATGATCTATGGACATAGACAGAAGTCAGTGATGGGGAATACAGTCATAAATAGATAATTTATAAAAAACAGTGTTACTTCCTTTCGAATGTTTTGGTCTAACATAATTTCTGTAATATTTTCATTATGATTTTTTTTATATGTTTCCCGTTGAGTACAATTTACAAGACGTAAGTCCTTTTATTAAAGAAGTGGGTGAAGAAGTTTGAGGAGACGGGATCAACAATAAATGTGAACCAAATCGGCGGCCGAAGATAAGAAGTGAACATAACGTGCAAAATATTTCCATTTCAATTCGAGGCGATCCAGATTTATCAAAATGCAAATCTTCAGCTGAATTTGAAGTATCATGCACGTCCTTATGAGGTATTTTGAAATAAGATTTAAAATTACACCCATTTACGATCCAGTTAGTGCAGGAATTAAATCCTAATGATTTGAATTTAGGCAAGTTTTATCGTTACAGTAACTTTGATAGCATCTTATTTTCGGACGAAGCCCACTTCGATCTCAACGGCCAAGTTAATAAACACAGCAGCAGATACTGGAGCAGTAAATATACTAAATTTAAATATGAAAAGCCCCTTCATTCGGCTAAATTAACTATATGGACAGCAATTTTAGCTAGAAGAATCATTGGCCCTATTTTTTTAAGATTTTTGTGGCCGCACGGTCACCGTTAAAACTACTGAGTATAAGAGATAAGGCGCGTTGCAGCCTCCTGAACTAATCAATTACGACTAAATTTCCGAGAAACGAGCTAGCAACTATATCCTTCCTTGCATCTCGCGCTGCTTGGGTTCGCGCGGGAATTATTGCATATTACAGAGTTTCTGGTCACAAATAGAGAAATTTGCTGGCTACAATTAGAACATGATTACAATAAGACAAAGTTACTTACCAATCCTCTAACGAATCCCTGCCGGTAGTTAAAGAGATGTTTCCCAAAAAGCTGATTTCAATGAGAGGCGATGTGTCGTGGCTCTACCATCTGATTTGATGTCAGCAGAATCACGTATATAGTCATAATCCAAATCCAAGCAGTATCTGCTTCAATTAAAAGTAAAGGTCAGAGAAAATATGTCTGCAATCTTACGGTCTCTTTGCCGTAGAGTCTTTGAGCATTTCTGTGCTCGTTTAAGAGAACGCCAAAGACGAGATGGTGGTCATTTCGATGTTATTATCTTTAAAAATTAAATTCCTACCTATTGAGTATGTTGTAAATAAATCATTTTAAAAATAACGCATATTGTTTTTTTATAATTTTTTAATTATTAAAAATGTATAATATGGACTTCAAATAAATCAGCATTAGTATAAAAACATGTTAAAATAACATACCGAAATGATTGAGATATCATTAAGAAGGACATTTGACAAGGATCTCATTGAAAAAATTATTTAAGGCAAATGTTATTTACTATTAGTTTCATATTTTGGTCTTCATTTCAATAACACTCAGTGAACTTCCGAAATTATTAAACAGAATCTTTCAAAACCATTAATTCGATTGCTTACAACTTGCCCCGCCCACACCTCCTTTATATTATAACTTCCTAAAATACATTAAAAAATGTAAAAAAAAATAGAGTTTGGTAATTTTCTGTAAAATTATTGTTATTACCATAAAAGAATAAGTTTGCGAGATACTAATGAAAATATTTTTTAATATACTCTAACGTTTTCGAAAACGTCTTGTTTATTTATTTCTTAAAACTATATTTTACCATCAGGATGAATGAATTAAATATTCATTATTGCAAAATGTATGTTAATAAATATCAAAATGTAAATAAATAAGACATTATAAAATACGGAGTCCTACTTCATTGCATGGTTGCTCTCGCATTAAATCGTTTTTACGTGTTTAGCCCAGTGCTTCAGTATAATAATATGAATATAAGTATGCTCAAATTTAATGCAAAGAAGGACTGTCAGCATTATGTAAGCAATTATTTTATAAAAACTTTAAAAACCAAATTAAGTACGCTCATATCAATAAATCACAAATACTTTTAAAGTGAATTATTCGGGATATCGAAACATAGATACTGATATATTTCGATATCGAAGACTAAAGAAGATAAAATAGAAAACGGTGACTTGATTACCTCTTTGATCTGTACTAGCAATAAAGTAATACGGCGAATTATCGTTTTGTCTATGAACTTTGAATTATTCTTAAAGCCAATAAACCTGACTAAGAAATTCTATTAATTATCGAAATTCAAAAATTGGGCCATAATTTTGTGTCATTAAAGTGTTTAATGTCTCTCGATTGAAAGGTATTTGAGAAGGCAAAGTATATTATTCACGATTGATCAATGGGTATTGTTAAAAATAACAAATGTGAAGCATTACGCAAAGTGCGTTTCATTTTAATGTAAACAACAAAACATTTTTCTGTTCAATAAAACAGAGTCGCTTTAAAAACCTGCATTTTACTTTTAATTTTTACATTTTGTCCGCACATTCGCACTTAAATGCTTAGACGTGACTTGGATTTCTATGCGATATTTCGACATGAAAATCTTTCAATTGTATTATTCTTGAAACGATGAGAAGAAAATTTTCTTCCGGGAAATAAACTCGAGTTCTTTTGAAACGTCGTATCATTCACGGCAAAAGATTTTGATCAAAATATTCTTATTAAACATTGATTTGTGTACATGGAAACAAAGATAATACATGAAAAGCCTAATCTCGTAATTTTTTTGTAATTTTCAATTGATAACACTGAATGAAATCCCGATCGGTAATTTAAACAGTTACTAATAAAATTCATTAATTTATTGATCCACTAATCGATCATTATAAATTTGCATAGTTAGGTCTTTACATCATATTGAAAAGAATCATTGAATTTCGCTTTTGAGTTAGAGAAATTTTTCATTCATTAAACTATTTTGATAACGGCTAAAAATTATAACTAAAAAACAATGGTTTATTCAATAAGAAGTAACAAAAAAGTTAATCGTGGTTCAGTTTTTAACAAAATGTTGGGCGTTTATTTGTCCGTAGTTTGGACAGTTTTGATTTAAAGGATTGTAAATATTACTTACTTGATTAAGTAGCTGAATTTAGAAATATTTAATGCAGTATCGCTTCATAATACCGACCATAAAAATAAGTTATTCCAGTGGAACATAGAAAACTAAACTTTAAATCTAATCATAAAATACAAATAAGAATGCAGACTGTTTTGGTCTCAGATCAGCCCCGAACAGATAAATTTTATAATTTAACTTCATCAAAGAGTTAAATACTGTAGATTTACTATTTTTCACGCCTCGTACTTAATATAAATTTTCGCAGGATGAATCTATGACTCAAACTTAAGAAAAGAATATATACAAATTAAAAATATCAAAGTACAACGCAGCGCCATATGTCTAGTCATAGCGTAGTGTCTATTACCTTACAAAATAATATAGAAATTTTCACTTTTCCCCCACTAATTTTTTCTTCATCATAATATAATTCAGCAGCTTTCTATCCGTCAAGAGAATTTGTGGATCGAAATGTTTTCATGTTTATTTTATTATATTTATAATAATAAATGTATATTTATAATAATAAGTGATATCGTTTATGTATATTTATAATAATAAATTATATTCTTTGTGAGAAGGGAGATGTAGTGCTAATAGTTTATAAGCCGTGACTGCACCGCTATCTGTGAATGATCTCAGTTTAGTCTAATGTGACTAGAGAAAAAACGTCAAAAATTGTTTTTTTTTCAAAATTTATAAAGTAATTTACAATAAGTCCTTGATAATAAGTGAATATTATCTTTTAAAACTGCTGAAATTAAAAATAGGTAAAAATGGCTCTATTAAAAGTTTTCCTAAAATTTTCCTGAAAACTATAGCGATAATCCTAAAACTCATTTAGAAATGGAAGATATATATAGTACATATTTTGGATGTGAAAGACGTACTAAGTAAGTGGTACGTACTAGGTAAGAATTGTAAGTGATAAAGCATTTTTACAATCTATGCGGAAATATTAAAAAGGAGAACTCCTCTCAATTCAATAACTGCTACAAATATCTATACTATTTCTGTAAAACTTATTTGCTCTTTGTGTACCTTAGAGGCTCAGAGGGATTTAAAAAAATATTTAATATTTTAGCAGTCAGTATTGATATAATAAGTTTCGACATAATTTGACGTATTATTATTCAAGCAGCTTTCTGCTGGAAGTTTACTCCTGTAGACGAAAAGCTATTGAATAATTTGTGTAGTAGTGGTTGTAATTAAAGTTGGCGTAACGGAAAAAAAGTTTTATGAACATAACTAATATATTAAATTTCAAAAAATAAAATATTGTAATGGTAATAGATTTAAAGTACCACAAGTGAATCATGTGAATCTAAGGTAATCAGTCAGTAAGTGGAGAGTCTTTTTGTGACCGATTACTTTCCAAACGTTTTTAAAAGCTATATGCAACCTATTGTTTTTTAAATCATAGCATAAGAAATTCAAAGTCACTTTTTCGTACTTTTGTCGTGGTCGTGCATATAATATTTTTCCATACATTATATTTTCATTTTCTCTATGTATTTTACCTATTAATTGTAATAATGTGATAAACTGAGATGCGCTTTTTAAGACAAATTTGTGAGCTTTACAACGAAGCGCAACAAAATAACTAACACAATAAAAGACTTTGTTAATAAATAATATTAATAAAATTTAAATAGTAATTTGCTTTAAATCTAATGCATAATGTGATGAATTCTAATTTACCAAACAAGAAAAAATTAGTTTGAATCATAAAAATAAAATAATTCATACGGCGTGTATAATTGACATTACTCTCGTCATGTAATCAAAAGTTTTGTCTTTTATAGTAATTATATCATTCACTCATTTTTCAATATTCGGTTTCCGATTTCCGTGTTCCAAATCTAGTATAATCTGCTTCTTTCCTCGCTTAATTGATTGTAAACGTATATTTCTATTAACTTGTACAATTGTCCCAATGATATTTTCATTTTTATATTATTTAATTGTTTACATGAAAGATAAAATAATTTGTGAACCTGTACTTGTTTTAATTTATAATTTATCTAATAATTCATGGTATAAGATACACTCATATGCCAGCATCTTTTTAATAAAATTACACTTTTAACAGTCCAAGCATAGATTTAAATGTTAGCCGAGTCACATTATATTTATTTAAGTTCATACTAAAATAATTTAAGTGTTTTTAAATGAAATTTATGTACGCTATCATCATAAGTCCAAGTGATAATTTTTACTAAAGAAGAATGTATAAAGTAATATTAATTGATTAAGACTTTCGAATAATTCATCCCTATATTTGTGTATATGGCAACATCGAAGAATAATAATACATGACTCGTTATTTCAGTTTATCATAAGTACTGATGCAATGGATACTTCGGCAATAAATTGGAAATCCTTTCTACGAACACATTGCCATTGGTTGAGAAAGTACTACTAAAATCGATTAAGTAGTAAACTTCATTTATCTGTGATTGTAAATCGTTCATACAATTTTTCGAATTATGCTTTTAATTTATTTGGTTCTCCACTGACTAAACATCAGTAAGATATAACGTTTGAACATAACACTGAGAAAACATCAGTAAGTTATAACGTTTTGAACTATACATGCACACACGCACACCTACACGCACACGCATGCGCACATGCACACGCACACGCAAACACACAGACACACACGCGCGCGCGCCCACACACATACACACATACGAGTATGCACACATACACGCACGCACGCACGGATGTACGCATCCACATACACACACACACACACACACACACACACACACACATATATATATATATATATATATATATATACATAACAAAACGACTGTCTTCTTCCTGTCTGTCTCTGTTCATTTAGGGCTTGAGTCTAATAGATAGATTTTGATACAGATTTCACTATTACTGCGAGTATTTATACAGGCAGAGCATTTTAAGAAGCAAACATTAGTATAAATGCTTATGTTACAAAGTTAGGGTACAATTTTGTGGGACGTGTCCTTGAAAGTGGAAAGGTTTGAAACGCAATGGATGGCACAACAACGTCATTAACATTGGAAGCTGAGAAAATAAAGGTTAAAATTTGATCTTCAATTGGGGAAGTAAGCTAGTTACTATACAAAAGCTGGAAATCAGATCCAAATCCTGATTATTGTTTTAGTCGTCAAATCATCAAGCCACTGTCCTCGGCTAAGTAGTTCCGACGACGAACGATTTCATTAATGAAATAATAGCAGTAAGAATTGCCATCCAGGAAACAGAGAAATCATGATATTAACCTTGAATACGCGCTGTTTTTGATAACATTCAGTCAAGCGTGGGGTCTAAAACTATCAGTAAAAAACTAAGTTATGTTTATAAATAAATATAATTGAAAATTGCTTACATATTCAAACATACTGCAGTAAGAAATAACATTAACTATTGTTATGATGGTTTATTTTCTTTGTCTTAAAATTAAATATAGTAACAGTGAATATAGGAACATAATATCAAATAAAAATAAATAAATAGAAAGAACTGACAGTCATACTAAAATTACTGCACATATTTATGAGCTTAAAAAATTATTAGTTTTCCTCTGGTTTACAGGACAAACAATAATATATTGGCTTTGAATGAGGTTCGGAAATATATTTTTACAAGTTTTACATAATGTAGCACTTTTTTTATCTTTTAACCTCAGGCAAATATAACATCTTCGTTTTTAAGACCATTATTACCAGGCTCATTTTCATTAGGTGTTGATTTTGTTTTCGGTCAATCAATTTGATCATAATTTTCTTATAACTGAGGACAAACTTGAGTTATTTTCTACTACAAACAATGGTTTACAGGAATCATTGCAATGGATTTTATGTATTTCTTTTTATTTAGATTCAGGCCGGACCACAGAACATATATATTAGCATGAAAAATATTCAGTACGGCTGCGAATATTGCTTTCGACCATCTTCTTGTTCTACGTGAACAAGAGAATTTTGAGCATTTCAAATCTAAAGCATCAAACCCTCCTTTAGTTCTTAAATAATCGGCTTTCTCGTTACGAGAAATCATTATCAGTATAAAATATTCATGTATTCAGAATTATTAAAAACTTCAAAAAGGTTTGAGAAGTCATCTCAAATATACGTCCTTAGTTTTAAGAAAAATATTTAAATTTTAGATGCATCTTTTTTATAATTTAGGTGGTATTTCATGCTTCAATCGACATGTACCGTAAAGTATAAATATAAAATCTTCTCTTATATGAGACACTTTACATATATTTGATTTTTATTGAAAAAAAACAGACTTCTTTTCTCAGTATAAGAAGACTATTGTTTCAAATTAAAAATATATAATCAGTCTTCTGTTCTGGGAAGAGATTTTTATATCAATGAAATGTACAAAATCACGACTATATCTAAGAAAAGTTCAATGAGTTTCAAAAAATATGCAGAGATAAACTATGTTACATTAATTAAACCATCTATACAAAATATTACGCATTAGTAACAAATATAATTTAATAAAATCTATGCGCTGGAAACTGGGAATAAAATTTACGTTTATTGTATTTCTGAATAGCTTTAGATTTATTTGTTTTTCTTAAATATTAAGTTCAAAAATTAAAAAAAAACCAAATAGTCAAGGATTGATAAAAAAATAACTAGATCTTAATTAAGCTTTTGCTGTCACAATATTTTGTAAATTATAAACTTACTTAGTATACCATATTGAATGGAAGTGTATCGCGTTATTGAATAGGTATGTATGGTAATTTTTCACTAAGTCTTCACTACTATATTATATTTTTAGACTCGTATTATTTTATTTATTCCATTCAATACGCTTAATACTACCACACTAATATCAGCTATCATTCTTCTACATAATCAATTAATTTGCAGTTATAATCAACATGAAGTCACTTTCTATTGTCCAGAGTAAGGTGTTGTACTCCATTGCAATTACTTAATAAGCGCCAACTCATGTTGGTAAACTTGTTCGTCTTACTTATAAACCTATCGACATAGCAATTAGTTTAGTACTTCTTACATACAAAAAATAACTTGCAAAAATGTTCACAGACCCAGAAGATTCAAACTTTTAGCTACATTTAAGTGATATATAATAGTTTATATATATTATATAAAGAAGTAATTTAAATTCATTTCATTTAAATATATAAATTATTTAAAAACTAAAAATATAATGAAAGTTAACCAATATTAAAAATAACTTAAAATTTTATCTAATGCTGTTAAAATAAATCATATAAATACATTGCGATATTCAACACCAGTTGGTGATATCATCTTAATGTCTCTTTAAAATCTCTTCATTCTGAAATATCCATGACATTTACATTATTAAGGTGAAACGAAGAAATTATTTTCTTTTTGGGCGCGTGCCATTTGTATCTTTCATAAATAATCGGTTCAATTTCCGTATAACGCAGCTGTCGTCGTTAATATTAAGAAGTGCCCATTTGGATAAATGCATTTTTTACAAAAGTCGTCACGTCGTGAAAGTTATCTCTAATTTCGATAGATTTGCAAGCGGTCGTTTGGGATTACGAGTGGAAATACACGAATGCAGCAGTCGCAAGTAAAAGGTTTTTGACGGCGTTTTGGTACCAATTAAATTAATTTTACTTAGTTCACTATCAATAAATTTAATTTAAAATCTATATTTATTTTCATTTTTACAGAGAAATTTAAGAAAATGAACATCAGTGAGATGTCATAGTGTAACTTCTATATTTTAATAGAACTAAAACAATTTTAAGGACATGAAATTGGAAAGTAAGTAAGTCATTCAACACATAAAGCACGGAAAAATTTAAAAGCATATTTCTCTATTTCATATAAAATAACCCATAGATATTTCCATTGTATTTTCCTGGAAATACATGCAGACATAGTAAAGATGCTATTAAACATACAAAAAAGTTTTAAGAAATACTGCGTAAGAATAACAAATCGTTTTTTTTTCATATTCTATATTATGGTGGTAACCATTACGTTTTTTTTTACTTATTTATTTAAAAAATACAAAATGAAAGCCAACATTTTTCAAAAATTATCAGACTTTCTGTTTTTTATTGCCAACGTGAAAAATTTAGTTAACCAACTTTGCAGTAATTTATTTAAATATCCGTTTTTGATTCCAATCAAAAACATAACACTTAAATCATATTAATTGCATTTTTCGATTTGGACCTTTACTGAGAAATAATTTATTTTTCATCTTCCATAGCCTATCTCGGTCTGCGATTGGGTACATATATTCTGGTACTAGTGGTTCTACTACCTGTCACTGGTTTGTGACATTTAACTTCGCGAATGTGAACACCGCTCAAGTTCCACTTAACGACCGGTCGAGGTCGAATCCGGATCTCCGCGATTGTCCGCACCGTCAAAAACCCCAAACCCTGTGATCTAAAATAATAGGCGATGACATTTATTTTTCGGTACAAATTATTTGTTTTATTTTCAACATTTATACTTTTCATGTTATTTACAGAACCTCCGTGACATAAAAAAAACAGAATTATCAGTTTAACATTTCTTCGATTTGAGAAACCATGTTCATTTACTCCAATATTTAACTCGAAATAATGTCTTCGTCTTTTTTTAGTTTCCTTTAATGATAATGCACGGCACCCGGTGTGTATGCACTGCCAGACGCTTTACCCATGCGTTTACATTGAATTTAATAATCTTGTTTTGTACTCGGGTACTCATCAAAAGAAGCACTCTCAACAAGCATATAATAGAAGACCTTAATCATAGAACATGTATTCAGTTTTCTACGTACTTAATTTACGTTATTTCTAGTTCAAAAGTACATTTTGAAAATTAAATCGACTTAATCCCACGCTGTCGACACTCTCGCCATTGGAAAGAAGAATACGATTTTAGGTTTATTTAGTTTGCCAACGATGAACATTTGATTTGCCAAATGGTGCAACTATACAGTGATGAGCTATAGTTAATGCTACAACATCCAATATTTACCGTCGCGTTGTTTATGATAGTACTAAGAGGGGCAGCTTTAACCTATCCGGTGCCAGGGTGCGAGTACTCTGTTGGAGTCTCCACCTGATATGGGAGTTAGGTTGACTACTGGGGTAATTTTAATGATATTGTTTTTAATTGAAAAAAAAAAAACGATATTTTGAAAAAGTTATTTCTCTTGATATTTTTAACTTAGCTGTAATGGTTTAAAAGCTTAACTCAAAAAACACATTTCTTGATATTAACAAAATCTTTAGCATACAGTATTCCAAAGGAAACGAAACTAAATTGGTTAAATTTCTTTGGGATAAGGTCAGCATGAAGTTTCTTTATTATTATATAATTACGGGTAATCATATTTAATTATTCATTATTAAATTTCATAATTTGTTTTTTTTTTCAAAGAAATCATTTAAACGCACACTCTGATCAAATTCCGATTTAGTCGTCTTTTACATGAGATAACATTCTGATCGCTTCTAAAAGAACTCGATCGATTTTGTAAAGCTTTGTTGACAATAAAAATTACGGGCGGTACATCGTCCCAATAAACTATGCAGTTGATAAATTTAAATGATTTTAACTATGTTATTTTACTGTATTTTAACCAGAATAAATTTTATACAAAGCGTCAAAAGCAACAAAAAAAATGATGAACTGAAACCAAGTGCTTTCATCGCTTTGAATCTTTACATTCACCTTAAGGTAGACGAATAAACTTTAAAGTCAAAGTAGATACTTCGCTAATAATTATTTGTAGATTTGACGCAAAAAATAATTCATAAAGCTCTTGAAATATGTAAAACAAAATTGTTATTTCTAGTGAATTTTTAGCAGGGTCGTTAATTTCTAACTTGGAACTATATTCCTTACAAGGAATATAAAATGGTTGTGAGTTTATATTAATTATTTACGCAATTATTATGACCTTGACTGCGCATATCCTGTAAATCAATATCTCACGATGGTTAAAAATTTATAAAAATATATGTTATAAGAAAAAGCTATAAAACTTTATTTGTAGATTGGTCAAGAAAGACGAATCTAATAAATTGTTCGAAATTTCTTCTTCGTAGTAACATCAATAGTTCAGTTTTAAATTATGGACACTATTTTTACTGTTTTAAAACAAAAATAATAATTGTTTTTATTTCTTCTCCTAATCAAATAAAGATTTAATTTTTAATTTTATGACCTAGATAAGAAGTTATAAGAAAAGACTGAGCTTTTTGGATGCGAATAATGTGTTCATCTAATGCATTAATAAAATTGAAAAAATATTAAGAAAAAACAAATTATTTGCGACTTCTCCTTCTTGACACTAAACACTGTCGTAATAAAAAATTAATTTAAAGTCATTATCTTTTCTAATGAGGCCACCCGTTTTTTTTTGCGGAAAATTTCAGATTGTTTCATGGAGTTAACAGTTCTTCTTTATAAAATATATGTTTTATTCAATCCACCTAATTTTATTGTTCATCAAGCCTCCTGCACTTTTTTCACAACGTTTTATATTTCTTGACACGTGCTCCTAATTTTTGTTATCCTCATTAATATCAAAAGCAGTGCTAGCCAATAGTAAAATGTTTACAGCAAAACAATAAAAAAGTTGCTTGATTTTAACGAAACCTCTTAATTATTTTGTTATTTCACAACTTCTTACTGTATATTATTATGCATCTGAAAATAATTTATTTTTGCTCTTCGTTGGATAAGTAAAACTATTTTTCTGATCCACGATCTAATAAATACATCCTTAGCTTACCTAATATCACTTGAGGCCATAATTCAAGATAATTCCATGCATCTTCACCAATCATCTCTTCCGCAGATATATGGTCTCATTCAGCAAAATCAACTCCATGAGTTTTGGGCAACGATGAAGGAGGTTCTGCAAAAACTTTTTGATTTTCTGCTGTAACCAGATGTTCAAAAACCGAAGACAGACCTGATAAAGAAAACAAACAAGGCATAATCGGTATCAAACTAGTTATTCTGTCACAAAGGTGATTTCTCTGGTAACTAACAATAAAAACACAAATAATAACTTTCAGAGCCTCATTTTTAAAGATTGAATTTTGTGAGCTGAAACAGCTAGCGAGATGGTGTTTATATATTGATTATTTTTTGTCAATTCGGTTGTACTCCATTTAATATAATTAAGATAGTACCTATCCAACTTAATGGGTAAAACATTTGAAAAACCTTTGTTTTGTTCCCATACGAGAATTAAACTCTGACAGCCAACCCGTGATCACGGAATTCTTAAATATTATTGTTCAAGCCATAGTAAGTAGCTATTTATTAAAATTTTGAAAATTTCCAATTAATTTTCAAAAGTCGACCTTGACAAACCAGGTGACTATTAATCAGTATGTAGTCAATTATGTTATAAATAGTACAACTCACCATGGGAAGCTTTCTATGAAATTAGTAAACTTGTTCAATTATATTCCTTCTCCAGCTCTTTTCGGCTCTCTGTGCTCGAAAGTTTTGATTTTCTGTTACCATTAGCCATCTAAAAATGTAATAATTATCATTTGAAAAGAAATAAAAACTATTCGTCTTTTATTAAAAAAATTCCGTTCAACGACCCGTTAACATAAAAATTTACCGCCATTTTGCCTGTGTTTCAATAAAACTATATGTATCTGTTTTACTCACCATTCAAAATTAAGTAGGTTCCGCTCCAATAGACGTAATTTATCATCACTTTTCCTGTATAAAAAAAGTTGTTTTAAGACGACATGACTATTGTCATTTTATTCTAAAATATGGCCTCCGTGGACGTCGTAATGATTACGTTCAGCGGCCCATTACTTAAATTATATAATACAGTCCTTCACTATAGTTAGTTCGAGGATTGCTAATTTAACATCTTAATTCATTTTGATAAAAACTAAATTCGTACTATTCATATTCCGATTGGCGGCGTAAAGTCAAAGACTTGATATGCGACTTTATCTCAATTGGCACCACTCGTCCAAACCGCTGCCAATAAAATATCCCGCAAAGTTCGCAGCACAACCCAAATAAAAAGCACGTAAATACAAAAACTTTATTTAATTAAAAGCGTAGTTTTTATTTATACTGTTTGGCATAAAGACTATTAGACGATAAAGACTAGATATTATCATGTTAAAAACAAGACGTTGCGTTATGTTGCTTTGTTTTAATTTCTTTAGTCTGATATCGCTCAACATATTAAAAGTTGTACGCTGAAGTCCATTTTCATGAATACCACCGCCCATTAAATCCTACATAGAAAGTACTACGGTAGTTTCTTTCAAATAAATAAGAAACTTTTTTTTAATTGTCTAGTATATAAATCAAATGACTACTGTGGTAGATTTGAAAACAAATTACAAACTTAGTTAGAAATCGTGAGATAAGTCACTTCTACCTACGAGAAGGGTACAATGGGTACATCGTATTCGGGTGGTAAATCTTAGGATACAACTTATTAATGGCGAAATAAATTTGTTATGAAAGCAAATTAATTCTTGTAATAAACACTCCCTTTGCCCTGAAAATTAATATATCGCTAATCAAACTAAAGATTCAGAAGCCACTCAATAAGCAATACTCTTGGTTTCAATGAAAATGTTTATTAACTTGTATTTAATACATTAAACGTGGCTTATTTATATTGCAAAAGAAAAATAATTGTTATTAAAATAACAAACCTCTTTACATTTCAATCACTGTATTGAACAAGTTGTTCAAAAAACACCTTAAAATTATTTAACCCATTATTTTGTTTCGAAGCTAAGGTTATATATAGAAGTTACTTTCCACAATTTGATTCCATATGAATTTCCTGAACATGAATTAAATTCTTAATAAAATATGACATTATCAAATGTAATTTTATTTTAAATCTACACATGTATCCACGTTTAACATTTAACTCAACTCAAATTTCCTTTGTTATATAAATAGGAAAATAAAAGAAAAAAATAAACAACAGTGAGATATTAAACAGGGATTAATGACAGAACTGAAAAATGAGAAATATTATCACATAGTTATGTATTATGTTATTTATTAAAGCTAATATTATCCGTAATTATTTAATTTTCCGTACCGATATCATATGCTAGGTGATCTTTTTGTATAATATGTATGTATAATACATTGGTAGATGCTAAAATATACTCTTATGAAATCACCTAAACCACGTAAAACGTACGACGCTCGAATCTCGTCTCATTGGTGTCAATAACGCTGATCTCTCGCTGTTTTTGTCATTTGTACGTATGATGGTCGCATTCTTCAGCAGCCGATAGACAACTAATTTTGAAATATGTGAGTAATGTAACGTCATTGATATGAACAGCAGATGGCGTGCTGAAAGAATATAATTTGTTATACACTATGGTTGTTATTAATATAAGCATTCATATTATTATAAATGACGTTTATAGAATTAACATCAATACCATTTTTTCGTTAATTTTTATTCCGTAAATCGGAATAAAAATTAACGATACTTCTCCTATTTACTTTTTTAAATAACTTTTAAATAAACTTTAAATATACTTCCGCAGAAAAATTAAAAAGCTTTGAAGTGTTTAAAGTGTCAGATTTTACTGTGCTTCTGCTTGTCTTAAGGAACTTTGCAAATTATTTATTTTTTTGGTGAGATTATTTGATATAAAGAAAAATATTTTGTAAAATTTTACTTAGTTTTTGGTGCGTTACTTTCAGAATACTAAGTGTCTTGTCTTGAAAGTGAGTAATTAATTGGAATTAAATAGAATGTTAGTATTTTATAATATTATTACTGATGATGCTTTTTTATTCCCCTAATAAACCTTTTCAAATGATACCCCTACAAAAAATACAAAATATAATAATCTCCAGTTACTAATTTGTATAGTTTCTGAGAAAATCGGTTGTGAATATTGGAAAACGTAAATATATTGCCTACTGTGAGGATTAACAAGCAGTATAGAGTCCTTAGAACATATATCTAAACTATAAACTGTCAACGCAATCTCCAAAGAGACACTCCAACAAAATCATTTATTGCAACATTTTTGGGATTCTAATTTACTTTCTATTTTATTTTGACATCAATTTTGAATAAAAAGGGTAACTAATTTTCAAATTCACATATTCATTATGTTTGAAACGAAAAAATAAAAAGTACTGATTAGCTCCATGCATGAAATAATATTTGATTTCATAGTAACATCCCTTAATTAAAGCTGGGACATTAAATGAAAATACGTACATATGATGATAAATTTGCATTAATATTGTCTCTAAAGGATCGTATTAATTGTTTGCTGTCACACTTCTTTAATTAATAATAAGCAAAACGAAAGAATATTTTGAACAAAATTTTTGTAGAGTAAATTTTCAGCTTGCCAGAAATTTTATAGTTTTAAAATTGCTAATTTAAAATTTTTATTTCACTTTGTGCTTTGTTTTTGAAAAAAATATCGCTAAATGGTAAGATATCAAAGCAAATTTGGTGTACTGATTTTTTTCATAATTCATAATTTCAAGATAGGTGGAGACTGAAAGAAATTTCGAGAAATCCTAAAAATTGACAAAGTCACACGATAGAAAATATTGCAATGGCATCTCATATTACTTAATAAAACATCGCACACAATAACAATTCGAAAGAAACGAAGACAAGGGTAAGGTGAGGTAAAGAAAATGTAACCTGACATCGCGAAAAATATCATTCAAAACAAGCCATGTCGATTATTTCACGTAGCGGTTCAGTAAGTAAAACAAATATCCTCAAATATATGTAATTTGAAACACTTCACTGTTATTGTGGAGAGATCTCTAACACAATACTGAAAGAGAAACTGGTCTTGAAATATCTTTTTTTCCAGATAAGCGAATATTTGTATTTGATTCTTCTTTATATTAACAAATGAAGCTAAAATCACAATTTTTAAATTTTGTTATAAATTTAAATCAAAGCAATTCAGATAATATGTTTTTATCCTGTTCTCTCCATATCATAATAAGAATTAATTATTAAAATAAGTTTTATGCTCGAGATTTAACAATATTATTTACTAATGCAATTATAGTCTTCCGCATAATATCGCCACAACCAAACCACCTTTAGGGGATTGGCAATAGTGATATATCGTCTAATGACAATGTACTATGTAAATTGTTAAAACAAATTTACTGTTGCATATTAGTATTTTCTAAAACTACATATTTTAGTTATCTTTTTACCGACCACGTTTTGCATATTTTTGTCAGCCACTTATTATAAAAAGTTAAGTGGTCCCTTTTTACTTTTTTCGTTTCGTTCTATTTCGCATAATTTAAATTAAATGAGACATTTGTTTTTGAAATGCGACTTATGCAAATGGTGTGTAAAAAATCAAGTTGTGAATTCAGGCAGCAGACCTTGCAACGGGCAGCGAAATTTGTTTATATTTAATTTTAATATTTATATTTTACACGAAAAAAAATTACGGACAAATGTTGGACATATAAAGACATAACAAAGTCATACTTTATACCTAACAATATTGACTTTGTTTTATGTACACCGACGGGTCAAATGTGACCTTGGTTCCGTAGGAGAACTTAGTTAAATATTGGTAGTGTATATCTGATATAAGGTAATGCGGAAAATTCTATTTTCTCTAATTTTGTTGCAAGTTCAAAAACAGTTTTGCAATTCTGCATATAACTATCATACAAAAGTGTGTTTATCTACCTTAACACTTGTGTCGGGTCACTATTGCATGAACTGGATAACACTAGCTTGGAACCACCACTCTGAGATTTTCCTGACTCATATTCAGTTTCAGGCGCTCTTTTGCTTTGGATCTGAAATGCAGATATCAAGGCAAACATTTACAATTATCATAAAAATCCGTTTTTTGTCACAAGTAGCAATTCAATGTTTTTAATCGATTAAACACAGGCATGATTCAATGCTTTTTTCCACGACACATTGTTTCTTCAGCACCTGAGATAATCTAATTTCCGTTTAGCCAATTGGAATGAATGAATGCACATAGTTACTTTTCTCATGTCAAAACTTTATGATGTAACGAGTAAACATAGAACATCTGATGAATTACTAATTTTAAGGCTTGAACTTTAAGACACAATTCTAGAAATGACTACATTCGAATTTAATTTCAACGTCTAACTAAATATAGTATATAAAGTGGTCAACACGCAGACTACTTTAAAAGTAATGGTCATCTCTAAACATGCTGACGTCTTTTCTTCTAATCACATAAATTTTCTTTATTCTGTACCATATTTATAATTGATATTTTTATTTAGAACGGAAGTTATAATTGTGATGACTAGCTCTTTTATGCAAACAAGCTTTTGTCACTCGTAGTTTCATATGAAAGCAAAATACTTTGAATAAAAGTGCACACACGGAGAGCTTCAAAGTGTGCTCCACGAACAAGCGCTCCACGCTGTCTCAAACTGCAGGAGCACTTCGCGGCATCATCGAAGTAATTTGCGATGCGACCTACCTAACGTATCTGTTTGTTTTACTTGTTTAATGTACCTACTTGTTTTTGCCTCGAATAGTGAGCGATACAAGTA